>JAWNOM010000199.1:5965000-6565000 GCA_035045965.1 Drosophila aldrichi
CTCTCTCTCTCTCTCTCTCTCTAATTCAACCTCTGTGCTCTTATGATTTATGCTTATAGTAAAGTTTCATAAATATAAGAGACAAACTGTGATATTATAACTGATTTCCTTACAGCTTGCTCACTTTTCATCAAAACTAAATCTTTCCCACTTATAAAAACTCACAAATTCTGGTTATCAAAATAGTTTTGCGTATCTCCACATATGAATGCGCCGAAGAGCCATAAGGAAAATATATTTTTCAAATAGTTTTCCACAAAAATAAATCGAGAAAATTGTGAGAGGAGAAGAAACTGAGCGAATAAGAAAAGTGCAGCAGACCGCAAAGCGTTGCGCTTCATTAAAATCGGATTAAAGTCCTTTGCAAGCTGACAAATATTCAGACTGGACAAATGGACAATTGGTCCTTCTGGTGCGATTCCCACGCTGACCAGAAAAGGACACGGAACGCCAACAAATCTCGGCGTATGCAAAAACATGAAGATGGCAATGCGTATAAAATTGGCCCAAAATCTGAATCAGAACCAAAGCAACCAAAAGCAACCCCAATTCGAGGCGCTTAGCTCTCAGGTAGGGTGGCAGCCAGAGGAACCCTTTGGAAATATTTGTGGACAATTTCAAGAAAATCAAGCAGAAAATTTACGCAAAAAGGAAAAATTGATTGCTAGCTGACCAGCGATACCCTATATATAGGGTCCAGTCCAGGGGGTTGAACTTGTCAGCGAATGCGCCGTGAGGCTTATCTCCGGCAACACAAAGGTTAATTTTCTTATGGCTCGGGGTCAGCTGGACACTCGAATCTTGAGGCATTTACCTGAGCAGCATCCGCAAAAATAGCTAAAAATTTGAATGCTCGCATCTCTTGGCCATTGTGCAGCCTGCGACCTCTGACCTTGCTGCCTGTGGCCGCAATTAGGCTGCATTTTTAAGGTCAAAATTTCGCATTTGAATATTTTGCATTAATTTTTTCGTATTCTTGCTCTGATTGTTGCCTGAGACTTGAAGCAATTCTTATATGTGTGTGTACGTCTGTCTGTCTGTATGTACATTTAAGTATATGTATATGTGCTTCTGGGGTAGCTACGCCCCATTTTGACTGACCCCTGGCACCCGATTTGAATATGTGCTAATGATTTGTGACATGTTCTGCAGTTGCAGTTCCAAGCAGTCAGCCTTTTATCGCACATGTTTAATTCATGGGGCCTTGGACAATGCACTGAGAGAACTTAAAGAGAGAGAGAGAGAGAGAGAGAGAAAGAGAGAGAGAGTTAAACAAAGATGCACTTAGCGAAAAGCCTATTAAGGCAAATGTAAATGGTTAGTGTAAAAAAAAATTAATAAATTTTACTTTAATTACTTACAGAATGTTAACTCTTTAAAAACAATAAAAAAATCATTCAAAATATTTTTTTTTTTTTTAAGAATAAATCCAAAAATATACTAATTTTATAAAATAAAAAAAGATGTATAAAAAATATCAAAATCTTTTCTCTAAGTGCAGCTTTGCTTTATATAGGGTTGGACTTGGGCTTGTTCGAGACACATAAATAAAATTGGGCGTTTTAGTTGCTCATACTAAAAAGGGGAGGCTCGCATGTAATTACAGCCAAGCACAGCGCACACACACACAAATACACACACACACACACTCACTCTCGTTCAGGTGACCTTTTGACATGCGCGCTCGAAATACATTTCGAGTGGAGCACAAATACATTTGTGAGTGCGTTTCCAGTTAAACAGTTGTCATATATAGAGGGAGTACACACACACAGACAGTAATATACATATAGTACATATGGGTTTCTATATATGGTATATGGCATTTCAAACCCTTAAATTTATCGCCTATCTCGTTGCATGTGCTGCATTTGATTGGGTTTAATGCATTTAACGACTTCCATAATGAAATTACCAAGCAAATGTTATTGGTCTGCTTCTGAGTTTACAATAAATCTTATAGTATATGTTCACGAAATCAGTTAAGAATAAACTATTTGGCTCAAGTAGTGTGCAGCATTACGAAAAGTCTAAGAAGTGATGGAAAGTACGAAGTGAAACCTGCTCTCAGGTCTTATTTGAGCTGTAAGATAAATGTAAATATATTATATTAATATCGGAGTTAATTCAAATATTATATAAATGTATATCGATGGCCTTTCTATATAAATAATCTTTGTAACATTCGAAACGTCTATCAGATATATATGTAAAATATGATTTAAGATAATAAGGAAAAGAATATCTGAACAAATTTTTTCTTAGCATTGTCTCTTTCTGCATATAAATTTAGTTAGTAATATCATACTTATATACTATTACTATTACACTTAGTAATATCATAATGCAGCCAAAGAAGTTGTCTATAAACTACATCGAATTATTCTAGCAGCCTATGAATTTAACTGAAAATTTAAATATATGTATATTGTATCACTGAGATAGATAGATAGATTTCATTTTGTATCTACATATGTACAATCTATCTTTATCTTTCGGGTCTAAGACCTGCTTAAAGAAATATGATAATTCAAAGAGCTCAAGAGCTAACTAGAAACTCGACTTTAAAACTAATGAAAATTTTAGCAGCGCCAGGAAATAAAACTCGCAGAAGGAATTCATCAACAGGATGAGCAGACAACACATACATATATTGAGTTGATAAAGTCTCTATGTATGTGTATGTGTTTATGTATATGTATGTGTACGCGGCAGCGAATACATATTGTTCACTTGGCGGTGGCTGTGGCTCCACTTTTCACAATGAATCATCAGGCTGAGCAGCAGCAACAACAACAATAACAACAAAAAGGCAACAAAAAAACGGACTGGTTGGGTGGAGCCTTGCAGATGGCATGCTTCTGCTCGTCAGTTTAACCAGGATGACATGGCCCGGTCCATTGCGGTCCTGGACTCTGGCATTTTAGCACTTATTCATAAAGTCCTCGCGCACCCACAACTTGCCCCAAAACGTGGCAAACGAGACAAAGCAGAGAAACAGAAAAGCGAAAACAACGGCAAACAGAAAAAAAACAGAAAACAGAGAAAAAAGGAGACAAGCAAAAGCGACGCGAAAAGAGGAATTACTAAAAATTTATCAATGTAAAAGTTTTGCAGCAAAGCGCTGTGGGCGTGGCTGATGGGGCTGGCGGGGCGGTTGGGCAGTTGAGGGCGTGGCAAAAAGGAAACAAGCAACAATGTAAATTATATGCCAGTTGGCTGCTGTAAGCCAAGTATGCCTTTGTCTGAAATCTGCATGTATCCATGTGGAAGTGTGTGTGTGTGTGTGTGTGTGTGTGTGTGCCTGCACATATGTATGAGTTATATAAGTGCACTTCCTGCTCGAGTCCTTGGCGCATATATTTCCAGCACTCCTATATCTATTTGTGCAGCCAAACTAAATGCAAACATGAAATACCTCTAAAAACAAGTCAAACTTTGGGAGTTTCGAAATTTTTAACATCTGTCTATATATTGTAGCTGCTGTCTTGGAATACTACATATAAAAAAAAGATATAACTGTTCCGTCATAAAAGTTAACTCCCCCTGGTCTATGTATGTAAACCTAACTAACTCGTTTTATATTCATTTAACCAATTAAATTATTCACTTTTGTATGAATTTAATTTTTTGAGTGAATTAAAATTATTGATATATAGAATAGTAAATACATATAAATATTAAATTAAATATATTAATATAATTAAGACAAAATAGTGTTATATATTTATTATTATTTATTATTTATTAGTGTTAATATATTTTTTATATATTTTGTATAAATATTTTTTCAGTTTATATAAAGTAAATAATATCCATTTAAAAAATAAATAATAATAAATAAAAATAATGTTATATTATAATACATAAATATAATATATATACATATGTATGTAATATGTTATATGTTTCAATTTTTTAGGCAGATAGAAAGTCAGAAAATATCAAATATTGATATTATGTCAAATACATCAACAAATCAATCAAAATAAATGTATACTATATTCTATATATCAATATTTATTAAAATAATTTTTTTCTTATATGAAAATAATATTTATTAAACTAATGTATATTTATTGACCCTAGTTTATACATAATATGGTTTTATTTGTCTAGTCAATCAATCTATGAATCTATATTAAAAATATTTCAGTTTGAAATATAATTAATTTTTAGTTATATCTAATTACATTTACTTCAATGAAAAATACGTCTAGAGTTTCCACTGTGCCCAACGGTTTCTCTGATTTGTCCTCTTTTTTTTTTTCTTTTTGTTTAAAGAGAACATTTAACGGGAAGGCACCTACTTTCAATGAACTGCCCAGCGAAGTGCCAGCGAGCAGGAGGCAGCAAAAAAGAGAAAAAGATTGGAAGCAAGCGGAATAATGGAACTGGCCAGTTGCCAACATGATGGCAAAAGTTGTGGGCTAGGTGCAACAAGGGGCAGCGGGTGGACAGCGGACAGCGGGCAGCAGGCAGCGGGCAGCGAGTGCAAAGAGGCGCTCAAATGGGGTTGTCAGTATTTAACCCAAAAGGGTGGAGGTGCTGCCTGGCTGCGCGAACTCTGCGCAGAGCCACGACCACAACAATGCATTGCCCAAGGAGCAGGGAGCAACGGGTTGGGGGACGGGGGCGCCAGCTGCCACACGAGTAACATACGAGGCACTAACAAGAGGTGCCGAGAACCACGAGATTAGGTTCAAAGGCAGGACGCTTACCATAAAAAAAAGAGAATGGAAAGTACAACAAAAAAAAAAAAAAAAGCCAGCTGCAGGATGTGCTGAGCCCCTGCCTGGCCCCCCATTTGGCAGCAGCCACTGAAATCCAATTGAATTAGACTTTAATGGGCGCCAGAGAGAGACATCTAGCGGTGTTAATAAAAAGCAAACTCAACATTTCTAGCTGCTGCCACTTGGCGCTGCTCTCCTTTATTACTCTTCTCTTTTTCTTTTTTTTTTTTTTTTTTTATTGTCTTGCTGTTGTTTTTGTTTTGTTTTTAAAGAGCGCCAACAAAAAGCGAATTCCGATACAGTTAATGATAAGCCAGTCGCGTGCAAGCGAGACAGCAGCGTGCCGGTGCGAGCGAGACGCAAGGCTAACGAGGGCGTTGCCAGGCATTGAGTGGAGAGCGCGCTTGAGAGCGACCAAATATGTGTGTGAGTGCATGTGTGTGTATTCGCTCATGAGTGCGACTCAGCAAAACTTGACGAAACATTGAGTGAGTGTGAGTGAGAGTGCGAGTGCGTGTGCTTATTGGAAACATAGCGGGCACTCGACTTATTAGCAGCTGCCTGCGGTCCCCTTCTGCTCTTCTGCCGACCCCTTAGCCCATCGCTTGCACCACTTCAACTCGCTGATCATCCAATTGTACATTTGCTCCGCATGCCCAGCCCCAAGTGCAAGGCATGCAACGGGTTAGGGGTGGCCCACTACATTTGGCCCCTCAACTGGGTCGAGACTTTTTTTCTGTCTGTCTTCCTTTCAGTATATTTTTGCTGCACTTGCAACTTCTTCGGTGCTGCCCCTCGGTCCAACCAGCCGCTGCTCGCGTGCCTAAAAATTGTTTAGGCCTCTTCGGCATTTAAATCTTTTTCAATTTCTACGCTCTTTGCTTGCAAATCGCTTGAAAATGTTAATTCCACAATGTTGGGGAAAACAATTTATGTTGGCGTCTCTAATTGTGCAACGCCCGTTGTGTTGTGGGGCAGGTGCCACATGTGGCATCGCCTACGGCCTCTCGTTAAAATCAAATTAAAATATGATTTCATGTTTTGGCACTTTTCAAGTGTATCCAATTGCGTGTCGTGACACGTAACTGGAGTCCAACCAGAGCGCACGCCTCATCCAATTAGCATCGAATATTATTCTAATTTTATTAAGACTCAAGCAGTCAATGGGCTTCCCCCAAGTAACGGCAAATGGGGCGTAATGCATGCAAGTAGGGCAGAAAATATGAAAAACTAAAATATGGAAAACGCAAATGAATTTTCATTTTGGGTCCACTTTAAAGAGCAACTCGCAACTATTGGAAACTCTAACGAAAGTTTATTTAGCTTATCTCTGGGCACAGCCAATGGCAGCTCCAATATCTATATATACACACATGCATATATGTACATATATCTCTCACATATCGGCCATTACTTTAAAGCTGAGCAAAGATAAGCAAACGACAAAATGTGGAGCACGACGCACTTTAATCAACCAACCAGAAAACTTTTCGACTCAAATTTTGTATACATACATATGTACACGTATTTGTATATTTGTGTTCTTTTTTTTCGGGTAGGTGGAGCTCATTTTAAAGTTCGTTTTTTTCGGATTTCGGCTGCAAATAGATAAGAAACCTAACGGTAAAGCAACTAACAGATGCGCCAACTACAAAACTAATAAGAAAATGCTAACAGAAACAAGTTCTTGTTGGACGCCCAACAAATCAAATGAGCGCGAGAGCCAGCCACGAAATGCACTCACAGAGAGTGAGAGAGTCGGAGAAGGAGAGTGAGTGAGCTGTTTTCGTGGTGGTGGTGGTGTTAGTGAGACTGTTGGTGGTGGTAGTGGTAGTTCATATGCATGCTAATGGTTGGAGTGTTAGTAGTAGTGGTACTGTTGGTGGTGGTGGTGGTGAGTCCGCTGAGCAAATCAGCCAAACGCATCGAAGGTCTTGCCCCGCCACCAAAGAGAGCAGAGTGCTCGCTCTTGCCGAGCGCGAGCGCCAGTACGAGTGCGAGTGCGAGTGCGAGCGAAGATTTCCACTCAATTGCGGGCAGGCCATTGGGTCGCCGTGAGCGCGAACAGTGCAGCAATAGAGCAGACACAGTCGCCGGGGTGCAGTTGCTGTTGCTGTATATCTCTGTATCTGTGGTGGAATGAGAGAGATTTGTGTGATGTGTCGTTAGGTCGAAACGGTCGAGTCGGGTCGGGTCGTGTACCTTTTGCCACGAATGTTTTGCCAGTCAGGCTCTAAAAGGCCTTACGAGAACAGCTGAGATTTCGCTGCTCGCATGACGCGCATTTTCCACACAAGATAGAAAAATTTTTGAATTTTCTTTCAAATATATTACAATCGAAATAAATATATATATATATGTACACATATATGAGAAAATCAAAGTGCAGCGCAAAGGCGAGCAAACAAATTAAAGATATCTACAAAAAATTCAATCAAATTAAAAATAAATATTTCAACAAGTCGCAAAAATTTTTAATCGTGTGCGTGAAACAACGAAATAAATTTTTGAAATAAAATACACAAAAAATATTTACAAAATATTGAATATAAAATAAAAAATTGAAAAAACCACAGAAAGTGTTTTGTGTAAAATGTGCAGATCAAAAATAAAATAATTAACAACAAAATTGCATTCGAAAAGAAATTCTTTTTAAAAAAATATTTATGCCCAGAAAATACTTTGCCCAAAAAGTGTGAAAAAAAATATTTGGGAAAAATATTGAAAGCAATTTTCGGAAAGAAGTTCATTTGGTGACTTTGCTGCGTTTTGGGCGTGGAAAGTCCGTGCAAAGTGTATTCCAGCGGTTATTCCACGTGTTCCGATCCGGCCGCCAAAATTATTACGCACAATTCCCTGAGCGTGTACGGTGGCGGCGTCATGTGCGCCTCCCCGTCCACGGCTCCCGGCTTCTTCAACCCGCGGCCGCAGTCCGGCGCCGAGCTGTCGGCCTTCGATCTGGGCCTGTCGCGCTCCATGACGCTGGGCGTGCCGCCGCACAGTGCCTGGCACGATCCCAATTTGGGTGGCCATCTGCACGCCTCGGCCGGACCCGGCTCGCTGGCGGGCACCAACACAAGTGGTGGCGGCAACGGCGGTGGCACCACGCCCAGCAGCGTGGCCAGCCAACAGTCGTCGGGCATCAAGCAGGATCTGTCCGGCTTGACGGCCTCCACGGCGAACCTCAACCAAAGCGCGCATCACGTCATTAAGGAGGATCTCTCCAGCTTGCCCAGCGCCAATGGCAGCGGCTCCACGTCCGGCCATCACACAAGCGGCGGCCAGTCCGGCCACGGCTCGGTGGATCTGGTGCCCATCATCAAGGGCTCACAGTCGGCCAGCTGCCTGGGCGGCTCGGCGGGCGGCAACAACGGCGGCAGCACCACGCCCAGCTCCCAGGCCAACAGCTCCCACTCCCAGAGCAGCAACAGCGGCTCCCAGATCGACTCCAAACAGAACATCGAGTGCGTCGTCTGCGGCGACAAGAGCTCCGGCAAGCACTACGGACAATTTACCTGTGAAGGTGAGTACCCCAGCCGGGCCTAATTGTAATCGCCAGATATCCATGGACTGCCAGTCGACAGTTGATTTCAATTGTGACTTCACCAGCCAGCTCTGCCCCACTCGGAGTGGATCTGCAGCGATGATGACTGAACAGAAATGTTTGGGCCTCAGATAGTTTCGCTGGCAGCTCAGCTCGGCAACTACTCAAAAGCGTGCTGATCTTGACAGTTACTGTGAATTATGGCAGTTTGATGAGTTGGCAATAAAATTCGGTGATGTGAGACAAGTTGGCCAGCTGCCTGAGGTGGGTGTGCAGGAGGCGAGAGGCTCGACGAATGACAACAGTTCGAGTTACTAATGCTAACTGTTTACGAAAACACAAACAGTGTACACCTGGCTAAATGGATGTGCTCATGTGAGAATTCCAATTCGATTTAGCTAGTTGGCACAAAGCCCACGCTAACTGAGCTAAATTATTGTTGCAACTTGCAATACGTATAAGATACTTTTGTATCTCAGACCAAACAAACTCTGCTGCAGTCATATGTCTATATGTCTATATCCTCATCAAATAGCGTGTTTTTACTGTACCTGCTACAAGTCTGAGTGAAAACTAGATGTATTATAAATATTGCTGATTTTTAATTAGGTTTTTTTTTGCATCTTCACAATTCTTTAGTAGATACACAAGTTTCTTCCGCCTTCAGTAGTAGCCAGTTACTACTGTGCCACTAATATTTTTCTGCTTGTTAGTCGAAGGCTTTATGTGATATTAGATGCATTTACGCAATTTCAGCCATAAAGATACTTTTGCGGCTAATAAAATAACTGAATAAATAAAATTATGCAAGTACAGTTACAGTTACAGTTACTTAAAGTAAGATAAAGATGGTTACAAAAAAAAATAATAATTTACATATATTTAGTTTTCACTTAGTTACAAAAAAAAAAAATAATTTACATATATTTAGTTTTCACTGTATCTCCAACTCTAGCTAAGATACTTTTGTATCTCTTGCCTAGAATCAACTCAAAGCTAACTATGCATCAATCAACTTTCAGATACTTTTGTATTTTTATTAACTCCAAAGAGTCCCTCGCAATCTCAGCCACTTTTGCATATGCAATTTTTCGCAGAAAATATCTGAAAAAAAGAAAAATATAATTCAAATGCAGCCGCCACTTGAGCAGCGTATTATGTAAGACGGCGCACTTCTCAGATACTTTGGGCTTTGGTCAAAACGCCGTTACAACAGAGCAAACTTGCCGCGATCCCGCGCACGCATCTCCAACTCGACTCGCTTATCGCTAGATAAAAAATAAAAACAAAATAAGAAAAGCAAAAAAACGAAGAAAAATAGGGAAAAAGAGAACGAGTGGAAAAAATTATTATTATCTAAATAAAATACGGTGCGCGCTTTTGTAGCAAGCCAAACAATTGTTGTGCAAACATGCAAATTGTGGCGGCTGTGGCCGCTAAATGAAGCGCCCACCTTTTTATTGTCTTAGACCTGGTCGAGATGCCAGTTGGCTAAGGGACAGCAGCGAGAGAGAGAGAGAGAGAGAGAGAGAGAGAGAGAGAGTGTGTGGGTACTTCAGCTGTGGGGCAAAAAAAAAACTGCACTCATGAGTTTAGATTAACGCTGCACGCAGCGCTGGCATTTAGTACAACAGCCAGGCTGAACTTGTCATATTCGTATCTCTTCAAATGTTCTGCTTTTAGTCAGAGAGAAATAACAGCTGCGGAGCGTATCTATGTGCGCACAGTGGTTGAAATTGTAGAAAATCTGGCAAAAGTAATGAGAGCTTCAAGTATTGATTAATGCAACATATTAAATTTCATTAGGATTTATTATTATTAACTAGAACTAACCAGAATTAAGTTCAAATTTTATAAACATATATTTGTTTTTTTTTTATATATTGAATACATATTTGATTTCTTTAAAAAACTCTTGCAATTCTCAAAAATTATTAATTAATTAATTTCAAGTCTAATTAACTTAAGTTTAAACTGCAACACACATTTATCAAGCCATCAGCTGCCCTCAGCTGCTCTACGTTGCTCTTATCATCGGCGCATAATGAAAAGTATCTCACAGATACATTGCGCAGCTGTAACCACTGTACTATGCATTGTAGGCGCTTTTATTATTATTAATCACCCAGCATTTTGTACGCATGCGCAGCAGCAACAACCACAACAACAACAGCAAAGACAACTAGAATAACAACACTAACAACAACAACAACAATCAAAAAATGTGGCTCAGTGACCGCCTCGCTGCATTCTGAAGGTGTTTTCTGCCAGCCGCATGTTGCCATGCATGTAGCTAACAGATACATGTAACTGCCTGTTGTTGTTGCTGTTGTTGTTGTATATCTTTTGGGGGCGCTGCTGCTGCTCCAACTGCTGCTGCTGCTGATGATGTTGCCACGATAGCAATCTATTTTGTTCTATGCAAGTCTCTCAAGTCTCGCTGCGAGAATGTTTTTTTTTTTTTTTTTGTGCTTCTTTTTTCGAAAATAAATAGTAAAGCGCTTAGACGCATATCATTGCCAGTTATGCGTTATGTGCGCGCTCTCTTTACAGCTCACTCTCCTATGCCCCCTCTCTCTCTCTCTCTCTTTTTCTCTCTATCTTCAAAATGCCATAATGTGCGCCGTTTGCGTCCTTTCAGCTGATTCACTTCCAAAAGCTGAGCTACACGTACTTGCAGATACTTGGCACAACTCGTTTTGCTTGCCGCTGTCTCACTTGTCTGTCTGTCTGTCGCTCTGTCTGTCTGCCTGCCAGTCTGTCTCACTGTGCTTGCCGCTCTGTCCGGTGGCAGGGCGCAGTATGTGAAATGTATTCCAAAAGGCAACCCCCGTTCACGTCTCAAGATTAATTGTAGCCTATGTGTATGTGTATGTGTGTGTGTATGTGTGTGTGTGTGTGCCTTGAACCCTAACCCCTCAGTCCTTTAGGTTCGCTGTGTCCAACTTGTTTGATTTTGCACACAGCTGCTTCTTCAAATTTGTAGGCGACTTTGGCATACCTTAAGCAATATCAGTTCCCCACTCATTAATATTATTATTATTATTTTATTATTGTAACTCGACTGGCTAACCTTTTTGGCTAAAAAAGTCACGGTTCAAACGCCTGTTGAAAAATGTGCGCTGATATCAGCCGACTGATAATATTAATGATGAGTGCCTGACTCTAATGCAACATCCACAACACACACACAGACAGCCCCCTTCCTACCTCCCCCCCCCCACACTAATTTAGCTATTTGTCATGGCTATTAGTTGGCAATACTTTGAGCTTTTTTTCACAGTTGTTTTCCCTCCGATGGCTGCTGCAGTTTTCCAAGAACCTTGCCGCGACGTACACACCTTTTGCATTGCAAATTGTGCTGCGTTTATTTATTGCATGAAAAGTTATCTTAGCGCCCATGTCAAAAGCTAATTAAGTTGATTTATCTGCTGCCCCACATGAAAATGACAAATAAATTTTATGAAAAATTACTGCAACATCTAAGTAGCTGGCATGCAATTAATTAAATGCCACATAAACATAAACAGAGAAAACTCTTGAAGAAAATGCAAGGAAAAAGCTAGTAAATAATAGAAAAATACGACAAGCTGACTCTGGGCTGGCGCTTGTCTAATTGTTAAGCGCGAGCGACTTGCATTAGTGCTCGGTGCGAATGTATCTCAAAGATACACACAGATACTTTGTCAACCCAATGCTGTGGGCCACATTCACATTTTGCGCAATGCGCAGGAGGCAGACATTTGATGTCAGCCCATTTAAATAGTTTCCCACGTTCCCGCAATTAAAGCGCAGCCCAAAACCAAGAATTCAGATGTGGTCAAGCGGACGCTCGTTCTGTTCGTTCGTTGTCGAAAAGTTCGTAAAAAACGAATTTTTGATGTTGACAATGTCACAGTTTATGCTTTATGCTTGTCCAGAGTCATCATTGTGCGTTTGTATCTTGTATCTGTCCGTTGAGATCTTTTCCTTTTGTTGTTGTTGTCTGTGGGTTGAGCGCTTCCTTTTGAGAAGAAATTTGCTGAACAACATGTGTGGCTTTTTAATTCACTTCATTATGCTGTAGGCAAATAAAGCATTTAGCACAAATTTCATTCCATAAGCAAAAGAAAAAGACGAAATTATTGTAAATTGCATTCAGCAAAAAGAAAAAAAAAAAAACATTCAAATACTTTTTTCTTATTGACTTCAATGGGGACTTTCTGATGGATAAGTGTATATGGTAGACTATGGTAGACGATGATTATAATCGTATATTCATTTCATTCAAAATCCGCCTAGAATTGTATAAAGATCAGCGATAAGTCTAGAGAAAATGTGAAAAGTCTTTTATTCTTTATCTGTTTCTTTTGATATCAGAGCTTCAAAGATCTCAGCGAAATTCTTACGCCAATAATTATTAAATTGATTGACATGCGAAATATATTTATGGCTTTTCACATTTTCACCTCGCAACGGCTTAGGGAAAATATTCGAAATGGCGCCAGAGCTTCAGCACTTTTACGCTCGCAGAGCCTTCAATAAATTTTATGAAAATTCCAGTTCGGTAGACTCGGTCGCTGAGCTTTAACAAAAAGCGCACATAAATCAATTAGCTGTCCACTCGCTGCCAAAAAAAAAAAAAAAAAAAAAAAATCAACTAAAATTCAAAAAGTAAAAACAAAAGTAAGAGCAACAAAGTAAATACGATTGCAAAAAAAATAAAAAAATTAAGAACGCCCACTGCGCATTTTTCAGATGTGTTTTTCGTGGCTGCAATTTATGGCGTTGCAGCCTTTTCGGCTTGCGTGGGCGTGGCAGCGACGCCCGCCACAAAACACAGCGTATTTTACTTATTAATTAATAAATATCGAAGCTTGTATTAAATTTGCATTCATTTCAGACAGACAGAGAGAGAGAGAGAGAGAGTGGGAGAGAGAGATGGGGTTAGTTGAATTAAGCCCCCATATCATTTATTATGAGTGCTTATAAATCGCTGCATGATAAACATTTATAACTTCCGTGCGATTTGGCATGATTTACGTGCACTCCCCTCAGCAGACTCTTTCCTGGCTCAACTCTCTTATTTCGTTGTGGCCATAAAAATTGTGAGGTAGCTGAAGGCAAGAAATTGAATATTTATAGTCTGTTTTTTTTTTCTGTGATTTTCTGGAGCTGTGGAGCAATACTCAACTCTTTGTCAACATTAATGAGCTGCAAGAGTTTGGCCTGTATTTGTTGTTGTTGTTGTTGTTGTTTTTCTCTGGTATTGGAAAATATTTGGCACAAGCGCCAGCCCTTCATTAAAAAGCAACAGCGAAATCGCGTCGAATACGAAACTTAATTGTAAACAGATTTTGTGCAAAGACAAAACAAACAACCAAAGCAACAACAACAACAACTGAGGGCAGACATTGTAATCATTAAGCGGCGACTTGTAGTACAAATCGTTGTACTTAGAAGCCAAGTTAAAGCCAATAAAGCTGCTGCCACAGTTGCAGTTGCAGTTGAAGTTGCAGTTGCAACTGTGCCTCGTCTCTCTACCAAATGAGGCGCAAAAAATGCATCCTGACACGAAGTGATTTCGTAAAGCAGCCCCCTGCCCCCTGGCCCATCGTCTCGAGCGGAAAAATCGTGAACTAGCGAGCGACTTGATCCGCTTTATAATGTAACGGTTTAATTAATTATGTTAAGCTGCAGTTGCCGCTCAGCCATGGGGCAACGTGCAACATGCCGCAGACACAGTTGTTGCCACTTCATGCGCAATTTTCGTTTGCAGCTAACCTGGCTAACTAATCGATCAGCTGCAGCATGGCCCTTCCACAAATATATATATATGTATATGTATATATGTATGTATATTCGCCTGTGCCCTTTGCCTCAGCTGTGCACGTTCCGTGGCATCCTCCATATGCACTTGCAACATGACGACATGCCCCGCGGCGTAGCCGCTTTAATAGTGCAACAACGCCGCTGCAATATAGTCGCTCTTATCGCCAAATGTCTCGCAGTTGCTGTCGCTGTTGCCCAGCTACATGACTCGGACTTGAACCGAGCCTCGAACTGGGCTTTGGCCGCGCCACTTCCCATAGAGACTTTCGGCTGCGCATAACTTCACATAGCATCAGTTAAATCAAAGCCAAATCGCTTATCTTTATTTTCGCCAAGACTCTGGCGGCCTTTTGTTGTTGATGTTGTTGTTGTTGCTGTTCTCGTTGGCGTTGGCAACGTGCGAATTGCTCTGCATATGGTGGCATATGGGCCAAGAGGCTGCCTAGACGTACCTAATATACACAAATTGTGGGCTATGAAAACGGGTTTGTGCCTGCAGTTGACTGTGCCCCGGTCTCGAGAAGCCACAAGAATTTCAGCTATAAGTACCTCTAAATGTGCCCAAATGCAAATGCTAAACATGCCATCGCCTCTCTAGGAGATTCTCATGCGAAATGAGTTAATGCAACGTGTATCTATAGCTCATCAGCTTTATCTCAGTTCCCATTAATAAGTTTGTTTTCTTTTTTTCAACTTGAAATTCGTAGCTACCCACAACTGAAACCAATTTACAATTGACTCCGAGTCTGTGCCGCATTTTCATTAAGTGGAGACCTCTTCAATTGCAGCTCTCAGCTTCAGTTGCTTCCCACAACAATCGTTACCATTGACCTATATCGAGCTATAAACCCTGCTGGTTTATAGCAATGTCAACCCCAAATGGCATTGCCTGCTGTTACCTGTTGCCAGGTAATCAGCTCTGGGGGCACCTGCACAGCAGCAGCAGCAGCGGCAGCAGCGGCAGCAATTGAAACTGAGCTTCCGCCTCGCGAAGTTCAAGCGCGTTCATAATCAGTGCATTTTGTAGATACCCGAAGTGCATGCAAGTTAAAACATTTTGCGGTTCGTGTCTGGGTCTGCAATTATGTTTCGGTTGTACTCCAGATACTTTGTCTAGCTTTTGCAGCGCTTTGGCTATGCCGCCGGCTCAATCTCAGTCATCAGTTTTGCCAGACTTGCCATAGAGAGGAGAGCGTGTCGAATTGTTTTCAACTAGAAATCGCAAAATAAAACGGAGTTCTTTATTTTTTTTTTTACTATTTACCAACACCAAAAGTATTCAACTTTCGACAATTCGTACTTTATAATTCGTACTATAATACTTTGATCTCGCTCGTGTCACGAGCCCATCTCTCATCTCTAGCCAGCTAGTCTTGAGGCGCTGTGCTAATTACTTGAACTAGCAGCCTGCACATGTAAGCTTAACATTTAATTATTGCGACTTAATGATGGCTCTCTAGCTGTGTACTCTAGGTGTGTGTGTGTGTGTGTGTGTGTGTGTGTGTGTGTGTGTATTAATAATTAGAAAATGAGCCGACAATGGGGCGGCGTCTGGCCGCAGCTATCGAATCGCTGTGTGTTACACTTCTGCGCAACGGTGCATTGACCGACCGCTAAAATCTCTGCAATTGGCCAAACTGAGGCCTGTTTTGGCAATTGAATAATGTTCGAATAGACACTCAGAGTACTCAGAGCGACACTCATATGCACTCATTAACCGTTGGTCGCTCGCTGTGGCCCAAACCAATTTCACGCTTCAAATTGAAGCGGCCAAGCGGCAAAAGTCTGCACTTTCATTTATGATGGGAGGGGGCGAGGGCACCCATGGCCATGGTCACGCTAGAAGTGAGTGGAGCATTGAGAGGGGCTGGTGGGGGTTCAGTTGATATCGTGCTGTTTTCGCACACATTGCAGGAAGTTCAATTAATAGAACGAACGCTTGAGCTTAGCTGTTCTTCTTGGAAGTCTAACTGTATTGAACGCTTTATGGCGCGTAGCGCACGCGAGTAGCTATCAACACCCCCTCGCCACTCCCTGCGAGCACCACCCTCACCGCAGGCTTGCAATTAAGCTGAAGCGTAATTGAAACTACCGCAAAGTGCGCCTGGCTTATAGCTAAACTGTCTGCACTTATGAGATACATTTCGAAGCCATAGCAAGGCCCGGAGAGCCAATCAGCTCTAGGGCTTCCCAGGCGGTTGGCCGTGGAGTTGGGACGGAAGACTCCTATATACTCCACTCGAAATGACTTTTTGGGCCTTACACCTTCACAGCTTCACAACTGCATCTTCATCTGTATCTGTATCTGCATCTCTCTCGCTCGCTCACTCGCTCGCTCCACCCTTTTGCGATTATTGATATAACATGATATGCCAGCAGCAGCAGCAGCAGCCGCTCGCCCTCTCAGCTGCCCGCTCTCTGCCCAGGCTTACGGTATCTTTTGGCTCATAGCTGAATGCTTCTGCTCGTATCTTCATCAATAACGACACGGCGCAGCTTTCGCATCGTCTGAGCTCCAGATAAAGCCGCGATATGCGCATATGGGCAGCGCCTGGTCGCCCGCTTGCAGTTCTTTTATTTTCGTAGGTACCACGGCCAGGCCTATGCCTGTCCGGCACGTCCCCTCCCTCCTCGCCCTCCCTCCCAGCAGCAGCCAGCCTCAAAGAGGCACAGGCAACGGTACGTTTTGTGCAGAAATCGTGACTCGGTACAATATCGTTATTCGTAGATCATATGGTGTAAAAGCTTAAGTGTGTGCATGTACATGTACATGTGTGTGTGTGTCTCTCTCTGAGTGTGTGTATATTTCCTAGATGCCTTTCAGTTGGCATCTTGGGCTTGTCTAGCGCGGCGTGTGAGGCCAACGTTTGCCTGGGCAGCTGAGACACTGCCGCATGCCCTTCTCATATTAAATGCAGCTACTCTCTCAGATTCAAACGATATAGAAAATTACACTTTATTTGTATTATATTTTTATTTTATTAATATTTTCCTTTCCATACTAGTGACACTTTTGCTATCTATCTATGCATCTGATTCTCTATTTGATATCGATATCTTTTTAACTGATTCTCAGTCTCACTTTGAAGTCATTTTGATGTCTTTTCTCTTCGAAATTACACAAACTTAGTTAGACCTTCAGCTCTGATCAATTTCCATTTCTATGCAGCTCAAAGCTCGACTATAGCGCATCGGCTGATCGACTTGGACAGACAGCTTGCAGTTGCCTGTGCCTGGGCACGTTTTAGTGCACACGATCGCAACGCAGTCGCTGCTTGGGCAGGAGCGCGCATTGAAAATCTTTTATAGCACACAGATTGCATAGCTCGAGACTGGGCTGCGACTGTGACTGCAGAGCTGGCTGGCTGGCTGACTGGCTGGGCCTAACATATTTTGTTTGATGATGATTTTACAGCTTAAAACGAATTTTATGAGCATATGCCATTGTTTTGAATTATTGTGAGAAATTTTGTGTGGCATGGCCTAGGCTGCGGCCCCCGCAGCCAAACAGGATCAGCATCAGGATGCTGACTGTAAAGAGAGGATAACTAGAAAGGGGGCGGAGGGGGGGGTAAGCTGGGCAACGCAAGTGATACACATGTTTAGCTGGATGGCGACATCGAATTGCAACAACGCGACGGGCTCCAACTATATCAGTGAGTGCTTAATGGCTACCCACAACAACAACAACAACAAGCTTGTCTAGTCTTTAGTCTTAACAGTAAATTCGTGGAGCCAAAAACTAAAATTCAGCAGCCGCCCAGCAATATAAGAGGCACTGCCTCCTCCTCCTCTTCGACAGGCTGTTAGCTACTCCAATGCCTGGGACAGTCGTATCTTCGTGCCCACAGATACACTTTGTTAATTGAAAGCCATTAAAGGTAATTTTATGGAAGGCGTTAAGCCATGAAACGTGTAACATGACCATTGACATGGCCAACAAGTGAGCGAGCGGTGGTAGGGGAGGGAGGCCATCGTATGGCAGGACTCGGACAAACAACTGCGAGTGTCATGAAGTGAAGCGCAACTTGCCGCATTTGGTGGCATGTTCTGCGCTTTTCGATACTTTGCTTTACAAGTGGTAACAATTCTTGTTGCCCTTTTTTTTTTGTGTTTGCCCCATTTGATTCAAGTGCCATGGAATTTGTTTTGCTTGTTCCAAAGCATTTGAAGGTGTAGCCGAGGCTTAAAGTATTTAGTATTTATATATTGGATGGATCATAAAGATGTTTACGAGAGAAAAATACGCAGCAGAGTGAAAAGTCTCAGGATATGCTATATAATACTCAGTAGAGAGCTGATCATTGATAGATCATTAATTGAGTTTTCTTTGTATATTCTTTACATATATATTTCGATGATTTCAAATATGCTTTACAACAATATTTCTTCAGTTCTTAGTATATATTTATTCATTTGTTTACTCTCCCTCTTTACAGGCTGCAAATCGTTCTTCAAGCGCTCCGTGCGACGCAATCTCACATATTCGTGTCGGGGCAGCAGAAACTGTCCCATAGATCAGCATCATCGCAATCAATGCCAATATTGCCGCTTGAAAAAGTGCCTCAAAATGGGCATGCGACGCGAAGGTAAGTCCGCCCTATATAGTACATAGAGAATACCTACATATATACATACATATATACTGTGTGTGTGATCAGCGAAATTTCTTGCATTGGCTGTGGGTCAATTAAAAGTCAAACAGTGAGGCAAATACATAAATAAATTAAATGCGCCGAGACCGAAGGCGAGCAGCAACTATAGACTGTAAAACGGAAGTAGAGCACGACTGCGAGCGAATTCAAATTTGATTTGTCTATCGCATGTGGGTTACGTGCGGTCCAATAAATGGGACAACTAAATGTCAGATGCTACGAGTGACAAGTGTGGGCTGCTCTCCTTTGGCTGCTGCGGCAGTGCCAAGTGGTTTGCCAAGGAATGTGCCACTTGATGATAGGCCGAAACTCTGAGAACCTTAGCGAAAAAACGGGTCACATCTTCAAAATAGCGCGCCAGAAAAACTGCTGTTATATCACGAGACTCTCAGTCCTCTCTAGTTCTATGTTAGACTAAAACTCTCAGAACTGTTAGGAATCCCAATCAAAGTCTTGGAAATAACTTAATAATCCCCGTCTATTAATGACATTATATGACTAGCGCTCAATTAGCTATCCATTCATTGTCAGACTACATTGCATATCAAACTCCACATGACATTTAGTCAAGTTCCACTAACTAGAGTCAGACCAGCTCAAAGAGTCAAGTATATCAACTAGAGCATACCCTATAAACAGGCAGTTTAACATATTCTAGTTAACAGTTCTCGCTTTGGCTCATCATGCCCGCTAGCCACATTTTATGGTTATAGGGTATACGAAATAACAATTAAGCTATGGCTGCAGCATATTGACCCCAAAGATCAAATGCAAACTTGTTCGCTCGTTGGTTAATAATTAAAAATGAATGAGAAAAAAAAAACACGAGTACTCGAATAATCGAATACGCAAACAGTTCGAATACTTGAATACTTGAATGCATGAATAGTTGAATAGTTGAATTACGAATTAGCTCGATATTGTAATTTGTGTGTCGACACTTTTTTCTGTCCATGGCGCTGGCACAAATGATTTATTAAAGTTAATTCGATTAGATCTAGTGACGTACACTAACAGAAATTGACTGGCTAATCATAGAGCCAGCTCTGGCTAAATAGGAAATCTGTCAAATATATGGGAAATTTTCGGCAATTTCTTGCAGTGCACAAGCTGACTTAATCGCAGGCAGCATGCAACAGCGCAAATATTTGGCATAGCTGGGCCACAAATGTTTTGTCCACAAATTGGCAAACGACGACAAATTGACAGACGCCACAGTGAATCGATCAATGAATGACTGACTGACTGACTGACTGACTGACTGACTGGTTTGGGTGACTGCTTGACGGCTTGGTCGCTTGCTTAGTTGCAGTTGTTGGCATTAACAATTAACAACTGTCTGGCCGGAGATATACATAGCTCTATAAACATACATACATAGAGAGAGAGAGAGAGAGAGGGGGGAGACCTGTCCAGCTGCTGCACAAAGCTGTTATTATTTGCACTAATATTGACAGGTTTTTCGCAAAATGCTAATAGCCGTCGCTGCCGCTGCTGCTGCTGCTGCTGCTGACGACAGCAGATGTTGTCGCTGCTGCAGTGATTTGGGTTAAGAACGAGGCAATTAAAATGCAGCTACAGACACCGCCATTGTAATTAAATGTATCTAAACATTGATTTAAGCGCGGCAATTGCGCAAATGAAAATATTAAACGAATATTTGTTTATAGCCAAAAAAAAAAAAGAAAAAAACTAAAAAAAACACATGTCTAAATTCACTTATATTCTTCATAGTACCAAATGCTGTTTGTGGCTAATGAAGCGGACTGTGAACCCAGGTGTGGGCTACCTGTTTTGGCCATTAAGCATGCGATTACCTGTAGCTCTGCCACCGCCACTGGCACTGACAACAACTTGTCAACTTCATCATAATAAAACGCAAAAGAGTTCAGCACCTTTTGGCCCCTACTCCACATGGCGTTTCCTAATGTACAAGTTCTGCGTAAAAACTAGTTCACAATTGCCCAAAACCTATATCAGCGCTGAGAAATCGTGAGAAAATGTCTTTTCTGCATAGAATTTCAGTAGGTTTTTTTCTCTCCTTCCTTCTGGGCGCTACTTAGCATAAAAGCGGCACAAAGGTTATGCCTCGGCAGACCTGGTCAAGCAATTCTATAGCGAAAAACCCGAAAAAAGCGCATAAAATCAAGGCACGAAGGTCGCTCTAATTAAATTGCAGTGTCAATTGGACGGGGTGGACTGGGCTGGACTGGACCCGGGCTGAGGTTGGGTCACCGAACTGGACAACAAATTGTGCCGAAACCTGTTTCGGCCCTAGGGTTGGCCCCGGAAAATTAATTTCTGTTTATAAAAGCACTCTTTTTTTTTTTTGTCGTTTTGCTAAGCAAAAAGAAATAAAACTACAAGAATTTACAGTAAAAATTGAACTTGAAGTGAGGAGGGAACTGGTCGAAAAACTATAGCAACGAGGGTTGAAGTGGGCTGATCGAGAGATATGTGATGTAGGATTATCAAGAATCTTCATCTTACGATTGAAATGGAAATATGTACACCTCAAAATTTAAAATTAAAATAAACAATATGTGGGATTTTTTTAGAGTATATATATTTTTAATAAAAAACAAACTTTACTTCAACTATGCATATTTAGTTTAAAAAAATATATATTTCTTGAAAGTATACTTATATAATTACTTTTTAGACTCTATACGAACCACAAACGAAAACAAAATATTTAATATGTAAAGCAAAAGTTTTGAAATGCAATCGACTTGCTCATTTTAGACAGACACTTAAAGCCACTTATATCATGCAGGCAATATAATTAACAATGGAAATTTTAGCTGAACAACAACAACCACCGTAAAGTACTTTATTAAAAGCGAGGCAAATACTTAAAGCGCGCATTTGCATAGAGTGAAAGGCTTTTCGAACCTGAGAGAGACCGGAAATGACATTTTCGCAGATGCATCGAGCCCTTTGGGGCACGGATTTGGACGGATTGAGGCTGTCGGAGACTTTATCCACTTGACCACAATTAGCTGCGAGCCACTTGGACACGTGCTCGAGTGTTGTTGGCGCGATGACTTGTATATCGTTTATCGATTACATATATACATAAGTGCGAGGCCTCCAAAAAAAAACAATGAGCAACAAAAGCGCAGCAGAGACTTGAGCACGTGCTGGCCCACAGAATTCATTCATTAAGTAATCAAGCCAGGCAGACGCTACAGCTCCACTCAGCTCACTCTTCTTGTTTTGGATTGTTGCTGTTGTTGTTGCTGTTGCTGCTGTTGGCTGCTGCGTTATCTGCTAAAGTCGCTGGAGTTGATCTGCGAACTGAGCTGCAGTTGCGGTCAGTCTGGCAAGTTTTTGAGTCACTGTGGTCAGTGTGGAATATATATTTTCCCAGGCGCATAAATAAGCCTCGGCTCAGCCACTGGACAGGAGAGGAGAGGAGAGAGAGTGAGCGAGTGAGAGACCGGTTTGCAGCGTCTTCTGCCCTTTCAGCCTACCAGCCTGGCTGCCTGCCTAGATCCGTTGAGGATCAGCCGCGTTTTGCCTACGCAAATTACGCAAATGTATTTCATAAATAATTGTCTCGTCCGGCGCTGGACAGTGGTCAAATCTTTGGCAGTTCCGGTTCTGCAACCCCCTCTAGTGCACTTAATTGCTTGCGTAAAGCAATAAACAAATACCCTACCCTGTGTGTATCCAAGTGCTGTTCGCTGTTCGCTCTTTGCATTTTCCATTTGTCTGCTGACCAAAAATGCTTTCGCTTTTCGCTTGAACAAAAGACGTTACTTTTGCCTAGACAGCTGTGTGCGTATGTATCTGTGTGCATGTGCATGTGTGTGTGTGTGTGTGTGTGTGTGCCTTAGACAATGGCTGTGCCGAACACTTGGCCTGATCAATAATCATGTCTGGGCTTTATTTGCTTTTCAGCGCCTTGGGCCAAACATTTTTGCGATATTTTTATTTTGATTACTTCTATTGAAGCCCAGCCTCGAGTGGGGTTAGGTGTGGTGCATATGACTCCCTCTAGGTGTGTACCTCATATTTGAAGGTGTAAAAAAAGCCTTTGCTAACCCACATTCGGCAACGCGCCATTGTTTTTCATAAAAAATATATACATATATAAAATAAATTTCGTATCGAATGCGTTTGGCCAAGCCCCTAAAAAATTGTCTCGATCCTATGCAAGTGTAACTTCGTACCTACAACTAATGCAAGGGAACTTTGCAGTTCAAAGTTCAGAGACAAGATATGCGACTATACCAAGAGCCTGTTAGCGCACCCTAAAAACAACTTGACTTGAGAACAGAGTTTTTCATGAACTCTTTAAAATTCTTAATGAATTTTGTGTTGTATTAAAGCTGTCTCAGATCATCAATTGATGTGGAGTTATCTTAGTATAAATTCGTAGTAGAATTACCTACTCACTTTCTTTTGGTCACATTTCTATTCCGCTCAGCTGTTTCATTTGCCTCGCCACTCTGTAAACAGTAATCTCTCTATCTCTCTCTTTCTCTTTCATAACCTGTCTCTCTTTCTGATGACAGGATTTGCTCGGGCGCAACTTTTGAGTAAGTCTAATCGCAAACTCTAAGGAAAAACTCTTTCCGCTTCATCAGTCGAAGAGCCAACGATCAACGTTATCTTATTTACTTCTGTCTCTTTCCCACGCATCTGTCTCGTTTTTATGCTCGCCTGAGCTGAGCTTTTGGGCTCAATTCGAACAGCTGTTGTCTGGCATTTGACTAACTTTTCGCTTTCGCTCTGTTTACACATTTTAGGCTTAAATTCACTCACACACACTCACACACACTCTGACGTGCTGTTGTATCTTAAAAGATGCGTTGAGAGTATTTAGTTAAATTTGCATATCTAAGCAGTTGTGGCAACAAGGGGGTTGCAAGGGACAGCGACATTGAAATTATGTCTAAAAAAAAAAAACAAAATGATAATAGGGAAAAGGGTTTCAGGGTAGGCTCAAGGTAGTCGCAACCGAGAAAAGTATCTTATGACGTTGTCGGTCGCTGAACAAAAGGGCAGCGCAGCGTCTAGGAGAGTGCGACTGAGATTGAGGTGCCCGATAGGCATTGTGCGTTGTGGCAGCTTTGCCAACAACGCTGAATGGGGCAACATTGTGTGGCGTGTGATGTCGCGGTCAAAATAAGCGCACAAAAGAGCGCGCATATTGAATTACTTGGCTACACAGAGATACGGAGATACACACAGATACAGAGATACACAGTTACACATATACACATATACACATACATACATACATACATATATACATTCCCTAATGCAGTTTCACATACTAAATCTCTCTCTCTCTCTCTCTCTCTCTCTTTCTGACTCTTTGCAGCTGTTCAGCGTGGCCGCGTGCCGCCCACACAGCCCGGCCTAGCTGGCATGCACGGCCAGTATCAATTGGCCAACGGCGATCCAATGGGCGTGGCCGGTTTCAATGGGCATTCGTACCTCAGTTCCTACATCTCGCTGCTGCTGCGCGCCGAGCCGTACCCCACATCCCGCTACGGCCAGTGCCTGCAGCCCAATAATATCATGGGCATTGACAACATCTGTGAGCTGGCCGCACGGCTGCTCTTCTCGGCCGTCGAGTGGGCCAAGAACATACCCTTCTTTCCGGAGCTGCAGGTGACCGATCAGGTGGCACTGCTGCGCCTTGTCTGGTCGGAGCTGTTCGTCCTGAATGCCAGCCAATGCTCGATGCCGCTGCATGTGGCGCCGCTGCTGGCTGCCGCCGGCCTGCACGCCTCGCCGATGGCGGCGGATCGCGTGGTCGCATTCATGGATCACATACGCATCTTCCAGGAGCAGGTGGAGAAGCTGAAGGCGCTGCATGTCGACTCGGCCGAATACTCCTGCCTCAAGGCCATTGTGCTCTTCACCACCGGTAAGTTGCTGGACATCCTGTACAAGGATGTGCCCGCACTGCTAACCAAAGTTTCAGCACTGCTCGGCAAGCGTGTGGATGCTGGCAGCTCTGCTGAGTGCAGCCACGATGACGTCATTGCTGTGGTGCGCGACCATCTCGATGAGCTGAATCGCTCAGAGTTTGAGACGCATCTGCAGCAGGCGCCCATCCATCTGGCGACCTTCATGAAGAGCGTGGCTGGCGTTGAGGCTGCGGTGCAGCAGGCAGAGCAGCTGCAGCAGCAACATCATCAGCATCAACAGCAACAGCAACAGCAGCAGCAGCCATCGCAGGCCTCCAGCCAAGTTAAGAGCGATCCAGGCGCTGCTGCTCCTACTGTGCCCGTTGTGCCCTCTGCCGGCAGCGCTTTCAGCAGCTGCGCCAAGTCCAATGCCAATGCCAATGCCAATGCCAATGCTGAAGTCGATCTGCTTACCGCGCTGTATGCCAGCTCCAACGGCAACGCCGGCAGTGGCGGCGGCAGCGGCGATTCGAGCGGCAACAGCAGTGGCCTTGGCGCCTCGCTGCCCACCCAGCCGTCCCACCACAGCGCCTCATCCACACACAATGCCAGTGCCAATGCCTCACCCACCGCCTCCGCTTCCGCATCCGCATCCGCTGTCGCCCCCGCCACGAGCAGCTCGCTGGCTGGAGCATATCAGACGCCGGCGGGCATGTTCTATCAGACGCCGCCGCGCAGCGCCTTCGGCTCGGCCTTTGATATGTTCCATCACAGCACGCCGTTCGGCGTCAGCCATGCGGCGGCGGCAGCGGCTGCGGCGGCCGCTCACAGCGGCAGCGGCGCCAGCTTCGGCAGTCCCAGCTACAGGTATTCGCCATACAGCCTAGCGGGCAGTAGATGGCAGCTGTAGACCCAATGCCCCGCCCCCTCTCACTAGCCACCCGCCCACCTTAAGAATCTCAGTTGTTCAGCTTAGTCAGCTAAACCGTTGGGCTTAGATTATGTAACTGTAACTTGTCTATTTATCTCTGACGTACTTAAACTATGTATCTATTGTAAAGTTAAATTTAGTGCCTATTGCTTATGTATTTATTGCCTTAGTCTAAGTCCTAATTTATTTTAGACGTAAACTAGTTTAGCCAAAAACTTTACCAAAAATCCATACGAACAAAGATAGAAGAAGCTGAAGCGAGAGGAGTAGAGAGAAGTTAAGAATATACGCTGCTGTTGCTGTTAAACAAAAATTAATCCTAACCTGTGTTTTTACTCAATCCATTTGTTACTAATTCTTTAAGCTGTTGTTGACTAGTTTTAAGCGTTTTATTTTAGCTTTTCCTTTTTTGTTTCATTTAATATGTGCTTTATTTTGATTTAGTTGAGAACTAACAATGATTTGTGGCTTGGTTACTAACCTCAAACTTAAGTTATTTTGATTAACTGTAGATTCGATTGAAGCAATCAATTGAATGCAAGCGAAAAATCCAAAAATTGAAAGAATTTATTTCTAACATTTTCAGCAAAATCAAAAAATTTGACAACTATAGAAAATAGCTGCTTTTAAATACTTTTTTGATATTTGAGAATTTTATATTTCTTAAAATAATTTTTTATTTACCTCTTTACATATTTACTTTTCTATTTAACTTTTTCTTTATCTTTCATTTTTTGTTATTTTATGTTTTGATTTTTTAGTTGTTTTGAATAATTATTACATTAATGTTATTTTACATATTTAAAAAAAATTTCTTTACTTTCTAATTTTAATTTCAGTAAATAAATAAAATTTAGAAAGTCTTGAAATTTTTTTCTGGTTAAAAAATTTGTTTTAAAAATATTTTTCACTTGTAAAAAAAAAATTTCGTTATTTTCAAATTTTAATTTCAGCAAAGAAAGAAAATTAGAAAATCTTGAAATTTTTTCCTCATTTAAAAATTTTTTATTTTTATTTTATATTTTTTTTTTTACATTTTTTTCATACAATCAATTTGTTTCAATATCATTAAATATTTATTGACTCAATGGCATTAAAACAAATTGATTGTCTTTTGCTGAACACAAAAGTTTCATTAAAAATTTCAGACAAAAATATTCCTTTGCTGCAAAACCTTAAAATGATGAAAAAGAAATAAAGGAAAAAAAATACTGATTAAGGTTTTCAGCTAAGCATAAACTGTTTATGAATTGGTAATTTAAAAAGTTTTATTATATAAATAAAATATAATAACCGATTCATAAGACAATTTATATCAAAGAGAAATCTGTGAAAGCAGCTAGTTTTGAGTATTAAAATATATAAACTGAAAAAAAACTAGCTGCTTTCATACATTTCTAAACTGCATTTGATTTATATTTTTTTCGTTTACTAATTTTGCATTTTTATTTCTAAACAAAAGCATCAGAAAACCACAAAAAGCAGCTACGCACACATATACACATATGGCACACACGCTCTGGACTTTGGAATCAAACACACACACACAAACACATATACGCCTAACACACACACACATACATTCATCCATATAATAAGCATTTACATAAATATTAAACTTTTCCAACTAATTTGGCACATGGCTTCATTTTTTAATGTTTGTTAATGTTTGTTTTTAACTTATTTTTATTTATTTTTATTTATATTCGTTTTCGAATGAAATAAATTCACAATATTTGTATGCAAATATTAACTGTTTGAACCATAAACGCTGCATATTTATTTTTATCTAAGTTAGGCTTAAGTAGAAACTAAAAACTAAGTCTAAGTTGAGGCTCGCAGCTGTTGCTCTGCCTGACACGCTTATCTGCCCATTGTCCATTTACAGTGGCCAAATAATGCAGCGATGCATTCAACTGCTTTACCCCCCCTTGACACGCCGCCCATGTGTGTGTGTGTGTGTGTGTGTGTGTGCAGCTTGGCCCGTTCGTTTTGTCAAGCAGCTGTCCTCGATCTGCGACACTGACTGCACACAGCACACAGCACACAGCACACAGAGTTCCTCCCCTCTCCATCGGCCGTTTGTAGCTGGCGACGTTTATTGACGTCGAGATACCACATTATGAACATTAATACAACACTCGTTTATGTCGCTTACTTACAAGCCGCAACGGCTGCTCCTCGGCCAGCTCCAAGTCCAGCTCGATCCAGGCACAGCTACAGCTAGAGCCATGAAAATAATTTTCCAATTTCCAAAACGCTGTGTGTGTCGAGTTTTGGGCTTTTGAAGCTGGGGTCCATTGTGAGGGGGCGTCGCGAGTTCGTGTTGCCATAGCTGCGGCTCCAACTTCGACTTCAACTTCGAGTTCGACTTCAACTGCGAGTTCGACTCCAGCTCGGCCTCTTGTGCAGCGCAATTGCATTTGAATTGGCTGCATGAGTCCATAAACTGCAGCCGATCAATCGCTGAGCTCTGCTCTCTCCCCCACTCCTCACACCCCCTCGGTGATAGACACGATCGCAGTAGTAAAATACCGGGTATAGACTTAGTAGATCTTCTGCCTGCTGCCTTGCAGCCAGGCGGCGGCACGTTGACGACATGTCTGCCCAAGCTCTCGGTGGTGCATCTTCCAATCTGGTTGTGGCCACATCGCACCACCACCACCCGCTCCACACGCTCGCTGCCTGCCTGATTGCTGTCGTTTGTTGCAGTTGTTAAGAGTTGTAGCTTTCATGTCTTAGCCACACTTTTTGACCAACATTTTGTGTTGGTTTTAGCTCTGGCTGGCCAACCTTTGTGCCTTGGCTCTGCCAATGTCTGCGACTGCGACTGCGACCGACTCTGAGTTTTTCTCTGCTGATGCCCAAATCGTTTCGTTTTGTGGGTGCTCATTGATCGCCTGCGCTACTTTCTGAAAATTGCCACAGACGTGCCTTTGTGCCTTGTAATTAACAGTTTCGTACACTGAGACCTCTCTTTGATCAGAATCATTTTTTGGGCGCGTTTTAGCTTAAGCTCTCTTTTCTCTGCCCCCACTCGCTCATAGCTGAAATGTTCAATCAGTTAAGCTTAGATCCAAGATTCAGCCTTCGATCAAACTGTCGAGATATTCAATTTTCTTTGGCGAAACAGGCTAAGGTCTTGCCTTACAATATGATACAAGTTATTTTTGATAAATTTTCTATATTAAAAAATACCTGAAAAATACCAGAGTCAAATTTAAAATTTCTTTTTTTTTTCTGACTAAAAGGAAACTTCAATAAAATTTCAATTTCTTCTGAGTCATTAGAAAATAGATAAATTATAGATAATATAAATATAGATATTTATTTATATATTTTTATTTTTTCATTATATATATTTTATTTTTGGTATATTTTCTCTTTGCCCATATATCATTTCCTTTGGCCATTTCTCTGCTTTTTCGTTTAGCTGCTCTAGAACTATGTCACCAAGCAAATACCTGCCATTTTTCTGTTGCATTTCTTGTCAACTTTTGGGCGAACAACAACTCTTACAAATGGCGCTCGATTATAAATTCTCATAGCTGACCTCACATGAACCCAGCCCAAAGGCTCGAACCATATCTGCGGGCATTTGTCTTGTTGCCGTTTTTGCCTAATGCTTATTAAAACTAAATAAAGTTATAACTGTTACCAAAAGCAGACACGAAGTCGAACAACAACGTACTAGTTGCTGGCCATAAAAACTATATAATAAAATATAATGCAGCAATTCATAATTTTTGGTTAAACAGCTTAACCTTTACTTTGGTTCGATTTGTGGATGGGGGGAGCGCGGGGGCGGAGCCTGTGCCACGTTCTTGTGTGACCAAAAAAAAAAAAAAAAAAGGCAATAACAACAAAATCTGCTCCTTATTCGATATGCATGTTGTTGTAACTGCATTTGTTGTTGCTGTTGTTGTTGTTGTTGTTATTGGCAGCACAATTCGGTTACGTAGTTACATCAACTACTTTACGGTCATTATGCATTTAAAACACGCGGTCACGATCTCCGCGCTGAGTTAGTAACTGCGCAGAAGGCAGCCCAGGCAGAGGTCCAACCAAAAGTCCCCCCCAAAAAAAAAGCAAAAACGAAAATACAAAATCAAAGCCAAGTTAAGCCATAGTTATAGCCGCAGCCCGTTGCAAACGCCCGAGAAAGCTGCAGTTCGCTTCGGCTTCGGGCCGCATTTCTTTTGGCCAAATTCACAAACTGGAATTTCTTTCTCTCCGTCGTCTTCTGCTGCATTTCAATGACTGGCTTATTGATTCGAATTGTGGCCAGATTTTGTTTTGTTCATACTCTTCTTCTTCGTCGTTGTCGTCGTCCTCTGGACTCGTTTTCTTTTATGATATTCGTTGTCGGTGCCTGGGCGCTCGAATCATCAAAACCTAATGGCCAAAGTCAATTGACAATTATTGACCATGGCCAAGTGAAATGATTCGCTCAGCTTTTCAAACTCAACTGGCCAAATCTAATTTGTAACTTCACGATTATTGGCCGTTGTTGTTGTTGCTGGTTGTTTATGAAATGAAATGGTTAATAATGGCTAATTGAATTTCTGTTGCCTTTGGCGACAAATCATTTATCTTGATTTACGCGCATTGTGTGCCTGGAGGCGGCCTCTTGGCCAGCATTGCAGTTAACGTTTCGTTTTGTTTATGATTTGTTTACTTTGTGGGCCAACTGGAAATGGCCTAAATGCAAGCCGAGCGTGCAGCATGGAGAGTTCTTTTACTTGTCTCTTTAAATCACTTACTTACCGCTCGCTCAGTGACTCAGCTCAGAATTCTTTATAATTATATGCAATTTTTTTTTATTTTTATTGATATTTATTCAGTTTTGCGGCATATTTAAGCTTGACTATTTACTTAGCGAACGACAGAAAACTAGTTAAATGCATGTAAACATTATTTCGAGTATTTTCAATTTGTTTATTATTGCACTTTACACAGCAGAAGGCATCTATTGACTTTTTATACAGATTCATAAATGAATAAATTTTTATATATATGTGAAAATAGCTAAATATATATGGGAAAATGGTAATTAAATCTAAGTTAATGAATGTGTATTGCAATATTTAATTTAGTATAAAATTAATTATTTTTAAAAATTCATTTAATTTTTACTTAAGACAGCAATTAGGTATTCTAAATGAAATAATCAATTCTGGGAGAATATTATGAGCTAGGTAAAGCCTTATATAATAATTAAATTATTTTAACTTTTGGTACTTTATTAAATGAATTATTTTAAGTAAAACATTAAATAGAATTCACTTTTTTCCGTCTTGGAAATATTTTTTAATAAACCAAAGAAGCGACAGAGTTATCTAAGCTAGGTCTGTATAGAAGATCCATAGCCAAGTATTTTATTTCCCGCTAAATATATCGCCTCATATCTTTATTAGCTGCTCAAATGGCTATAGCAAATTTTTACCGCGAATAAGTCTGTGATCAGCTAGTTTTGCCAGCAGAGGAGTTAACTCTAATGAACCTATTGCCGATTTGTTTGACTCATTTTACATTGTGGCTCAATGTATTGGCTTTCAATTGACAGCTGGCAAGCAGAAGTGGGCTTGCGTGCAGCTAGGACCAATCCAAATGCATAATGAAATTTAAAGAGCTGAAATGCGAGACGTTTAAACGACACATTACGTCCCATAGCTGGCATTTTGCAATGCAATTCAATGCAATGCAATCAAATTCGAATTCAAATTCAAATTCGACTTCAACTTTAAAATTCACACTGCAATTGGATACGTTTGACGACGAGTTGGACACCCAGCGATGGCCAAATCACCAAAATCACCAAATGGCCAATTCATTAAGCCGCAAACCAGCTGCACGCCAGCCAATAAGAAGAAGAAGAAGTAGAAAAAACTGTTATAAATGCCACTTGTAAATTTTGCGTAATGTGCAAAAGATACTTGATGTTTGCATTTAGTTGCTTTGAGCTAAAGATACTTTTTGCTTGCTGACTAATTAAGTAAATGGAATATGAACATCCATTTGAGAATACTTCAAGCTATGCAAATTTACAAGTGCTGATGTCTAATTTGAATTTCAAATAGGCGCAGCAGCACAAACATACAGATATTTAGATGTACATATACATATAGATTTGTTGTTGTCTGACAATACTTGAAAACAGTCATAGATACACACACACACATACACACACACGCACGCGTATATATTGATAAGCAAACTTTTGTGTCGCTGGCAATTAACACGTGACGGCACACGCTGCGTATGCGCAATGTCTTTAGCTTTAACAACAACTAGCCAACAACATAGCAAAGAAATCTCCTCAGCCACACCCCTCTCCCCCGTCTTATTTATGGCCTTTGTCTAGAGGGGCGTTGCCGTTCAGTTTAATTTTCGTAAATTTAATTAAACGGCCTCTTGTTCGACTTTGAGTCCGAGTCCTCAATTGGACATAAATCATGCGAGTGACGTAATTCCGTCATGTGCCATTTTCTAGCTACACTTATTTATTATTGATGTTGTTGTGTGTGGGCGTGGCCTCAAGTTGACGCTGGAAACCACCCATTCGCTGGATACGTATTTTGCGACAAGCGCCAGGTGAACTGCATAGGCTCACAGACCATTTGCCTCTATAGGGAATTGCTCAGAGCTTGAGGCTTTCAATATTAAATGAATTTCTCTTGTTCTCTTCTTTAAGATGCCTGCGGCCTGTCGGATGTGACACACATTGAATCCCTGCAAGAGAAGTCTCAGTGCGCCTTGGAGGAGTATTGTAGAACGCAGTATCCCAATCAGCCCACGAGGTTTGGCAAATTGCTGCTCAGATTGCCATCGTTACGCACCGTCTCCTCACAAGTAAGTAGAGTCTAGGGAGTAATCTATAAGAGATTAGAAAATAGCTTAGCTAAGCTCGAGTCAAGGAAATGCAGCAACAATACTTATGCATATTTTCTATTTTGTTTTGCCTTTTGTCTTTTCAATTAACCAGGTCATCGAGCAGTTGTTTTTTGTGCGTCTAGTCGGCAAAACGCCAATCGAAACGCTGATACGCGACATGTTGCTGAGCGGCAACAGTTTCTCTTGGCCCTATCTGCCTTCGATGTGACACACAATGTGGCGCCAATTGACAACAACTTGATCATCAGCCGCAGCTGTGGCGGCCGCTGTGGCAGCCAATCATAGCAGCACTACGCTCAACATCAATCCCTGCAACAACATCACTAGCAACAGCAACAGCAACAGCAACAGCAACAGTAACAGCAACAGCAACATTGGCGGCGTCATTGGCGGTGGCTGTGGGGGCATTGCTGTTGCTGGCAATCACAGCCACGATCACAGCAATGTTGCTGCCATGCATGCAACATATGGCAACGGCGGCAACAACTGCGGCAACAGCATCCACAGCGTTTGCAATCAGCAGCAAATCAGCAACTACAGCAACAGCAACAACATCAACGGCAGCAACAACAGCAGCAACAACAACAGCAACATGAGCGCCAGCGCTTTGCTTGGCGCCGGCTACAGCAACGATTATATGGCCAATGCAACAGCGGCTGCTGCATATGTGACACCAGCAACCGCTGCCGCTGCGGCTGCAGCAATTGCAACAACAACAACGATGTCAGCGGCAGTGAACACAACAACAATGCTGTCTAATTACTGCGATGCTGCGACTATGATGATGGCCGCGGCCGCTGTCAATGCAAATCAGTGCCTGCAACAACACCACCAGCGACTGCTGCTGGCCAGCAGCAACAACAGCAACAGCAACAGCAGCAGCAATAGCAATAGCCATGAGCAACTGGCCACGGCAGCGGTCACGGCCTCCGCCTCCTCGTCCTCGTCCTCGTCGTCAGCGGGCTCGCTGTCATCGGCATCGTCCACACCGACAGCGACGACCGTCGCGACAGCCCAGCAGCAGCAGCAACAGCCGCAACAGCAACAACAACAGCAGCAGCAGCAGCAACAGTCGCTGCCATCGCCGCCAAATGTAATCGATATAAGTGAAGTTCCTCTCATTGTGGATGTCAAGTAGTGTAATTATTTATGCATATTGAAAAAACACAAAAAAAAAAAAAAAACACTTAAAATCTCTAATGAAAAATGTAAAAAAAAAAAGAAACGAGAATCGTGTAGCTTAATTGTTTTAAAAATCTCCTTTAGTTGTTGTAACTTGTACATAAACAATTTTCAACTTTCACCCAGGCGCCCACAACTGACAGCCAAATGCGGTTTTGTATCTTGTAGATACAATGCAGCTCCCTGGCTAAAAGTCGAAAGAAAAAAAAATATACTGAAAGAAATTCCTGAACGTTAAACGTTCAGAGATTTTTCAAGGTTTTCCTTTTCTTTCTTTGGGCATCCATCAGTTCTACGTCTATGTCTGTATAATATTTAAAGGCACTGAGTTCTACTTAATTTTAATGCAAATGAAATCTAAACTAAACGAAACTTCTTTATATACCCTCCCACAAGCAATGAAACATCATTAACAAAAATACAAAAGAAAAAAGAAAAAAAAGACAAATGTAAATGTATGTTAGGCAAAATATTTATGTATTTCTTGTAGCATATATATATATATATAAACAAATATATATACATATACATACACTTATATATTTAGACAGCTATATCTACATTATATAGCTCTATGCGTTCTATAGTGTACTTTAATCTCTAATCTCCCAGTGGTTTGCAGAATTATACCAAAAATATATTTTTACTTTATGTGTGGCAATTATATTTTGTGTGTGCTTTAGCAATGTTTTTTATTTTTACTTTATTTTACTTTAAGTAAAATGTAAAAGGAAAACAAAATCAAATCAAATATCATAAAGAAATTATGAAAATCAAATTCTCAACTGCTCCAGGCCATGTCTCAAAGATGTGGCAAAAACTTTATGGAAAAAGAAAAAAACAAAACAAAAACACAAACTTTATTTTTTATTAATTTACAATGCAAAATTTAGCTAATTTTTTATTTTTTTTAAACAAATTTATAAAAAAAATGCGGGCAATACCAATTCAGTGCAAGTTTTCAGTTTTAAAACGATCTTCTAAACTAAGCATTATTTTATTTATATGTATAAATATAAACGTTTTATATATTTTATAATAATAAAAAATTGCGTTTTTAAAAGAAATTTACTTATTGTTTTCTTTGCGGGTTTTTTGTTAAACATTTTTTTTTTTATATTTATAAAAAATCAGGAAATACATATTGTTGAACCATATCAAAATAATAATTGTGAATTTATTTATATTGCATTTTTTTAATCTTGGGCTTTATCAGCATTTTTTATGTAAGTAATATTTTTATTTTTATTTATTTATTTTTTCCAAGCAACTGCAGCCAAAGTTTTGTACAAAGAATTAAGTAAAACACTTAAAAAAAAAATGAAATTTAGCAAAAAGAAAACAATTATGAAATACATTATAAACACTTTCGTCATTTCGTTCATAGTCAAGTATTTGTGTATTACTGATAAGCGAAAACGTTTTGTAAATAATATTTAACTATATATAAAAATAATTGAAAACAAAATTAGAGTTACTTAATGAAAAGGCATCTCATGAGCGCGTGTAAATAAATATTAGAGGTGCGAAATTTGTAAATTAATTGATAATAAATGTCAACCGAATGGTAAATAAATTGCAATAAACATTCAGACAGTAGAGCTGGCCAAGTTCAGCTATAGCTATATGCGGTAGATCAAGTACTTATATACATATTAACCTTATCACAGTTGATAGTCGGCAGTGCGAAAGTGTGTCTGTGTGTGTGTGTGTGTGAGTCTGTGTATATATATGCATATGTGTGCGTGTGGATTTGACATTCGTAAAGTACAGCTAAACATGAAATTTCCGCATTATACAAACATGTTGATTGCTGTCATCGAAAATATATAGTACATATATTATATAGTATATTTAAGTATTAATTAGTTGAAACGAAAAGAAAAGCCGTTTGTTTTTGATAATTTCGATATGGAAATCAAATGTCAGTTGAATTCATTTTATTTAATAAAAATACAAAAAAATAACAAATATCATTTTTAATTAAGAATATTTCTACAACTTTCTGCCTAGCTCTCCCTTTCTAACTCTCATACTTTCTTTAGCTCTAGAGATTTCTCTATTTTCTCATATCATAATTTGTGTTGCATGTGCTACAAAATAAATGCCCGCGTCATGATGCAACTGAGGCGCGACCCCTATACAAATGACCCACGGCATGGGTATGGATCGACATGGGCATGGGGCAATTACCTCGTACTGCTCCAAAATTGCCAATAATGAGACATGCAGCTCGCGCGCTTAGCCTCTGTAATGGATTGCCGTGGATTGGTATCAATTGCAGGTCAATTCCTCAACGCCACGAAATTTCACGCGCCGACAAGATAATCGTCGCACATAATGCCGGGATTCCCTAGTTCGCTCCAAGCATCCAAGCATCGAAAGGATCGTGCAACGCAGACAGCGTGTTGCCAGTTGCCAGTTGCCAGTTGCATGAACAAATTGCGGCTGTCTTGTGGGCCGTCGCTGCCGTTGCCTTTTGCCGAATGACAAATTAGATATCGAAAACAACAATTTGATCGACAGGCGATCGCCACCGAAACAAGCCGAAAAGTACAGCAAAAGTACAAGGGGGGAGAAAAAATAAAAGATTGCTCTGCGATTCGAGCCGTGAGTCCAAATTACCACAGCACACAACAAGTAAGTCGGGTATGCTCGACCAGGAAATACCTCGCATCGAAAAATTATGGCTTTATATGATGAAAATCTTGAAATATATAAACAGAATATATGTATATTAAATAAATAAAATCTATAATTAGGAAGAGACAAATATCTGTATAATTCTTAGACTATTCTTTCATCAGCCTGTAACATAATCTTGGCCAAAAACCATTGTATCCTTCTTAGCCAATTCGAAGTGATTCAGGGCATAATAAGAAAGGCATTTTCTGCGGTTTGGGGCCAGCGTATCCAAAGGAGTTGATGAAGGTGTTGATTTGATTACTTTTATGTAAGCGACTCGAACAGAGCTGCAGTTGAACATATTTTCTCCAAATCGTGATCGCGGCAATTTTGGGATGGATCGATTCCGAGTTGCCTTCAATTGTGCCGACTGTCTGTGAGGGCGGGTGTGGAGATGGGGAGATTCTGTGTGCCTGCCCCGCGGCCAATATCTAAATGTGAAAAATGATTTGACTTTAATGGCCGCCACTGATCAGATGATCATCTCTGATCAGATGATCGTCTGTTGATGAGCACAGCGCAGCCTTGGACTCGCTGTAGGTGTTAAGATTTTGTGACCAATTGGCCAGATAATGCCCAGTGCTGCCAGACCGTTAACGGTTGCAACTATTTTGCATGCCTGGCGATCGTTTTTGCCCACAGTTTGCTGGCTAGGCAAATGATTGATTCGTTCTGCGGAGCTGCGAAACGTGGGAATTCGGCTTGCTGCATCGAAGGTGTGCCCGCGCACTACATTTCGTACTGCAAATTATGATCTTTACGAGCTGCAAATGAGTTATGCAAAATTAGTTAAATTGCGAGCGCACAGAATGGCCTAGAGTGAACCACGCTCCCGCGCAATTTCACAAATTACTCACTTTATGGTGTTAACTGTCTGCAACTAATTTTGATTCGCATATAAAGGGGAAAAAATGTGAAATTTTTATATGGTTTTGATTGTACTAGCTGGTTTTAAAAGCAAATAATATTTAGAGATACGAAGTAAATGCAAGAAAGTAAACTAAATATTAAATTGATAAATATAATTTTAATGGGATAAAGAAAATTATGGAATCAAATATGATTAAATGTGGGATAAGAGAAATAAATAATAGAAATAAATTATTATAAATAAATATTTTTGTGCTAATTATTATTCGAATTGAATTAAAAGTGAAGGAAAAGTATTATAATAATTATAAATAGAAATTGTTTAACTAATTTTATGTTAGGCAAAGCACTTTCTTTCTCGAATGGAATTAAAATTAAAGAACGAAATAAATCAACAGCTCTTCGTATATGTTGCTAGCTAGAATTTGCCTAAATTATAAATTATAATTGTAATATAAAAGCAGAGACTTAAGATTTTAAAATAATGTTGCTTCTCTGGCACTCCTCAGATAACTAAATAAAAGCACACCTTTTTATATTTTTAACATAAACATGCTTAATAGTTTATTTTATACTTTTCTTCTATTTGTATAACTTATAACTCTCTGTTGATTTTTTTTAAAATTCACACGAAATATTTATCAAATTAAAGGCACAAAAAAAAGATATATGTATGTTGAGGCTAAGCATAACTACTGTGTGTTGCTTGCAACACCAAACAGCAGACAACAACAAAGTGCATGCCACACTGGCATATGCACATACAAACACACACACACACACACACACATACACACAGAGTGGTATCTGGCAGTCAGACAGAGTGGCCCGCCGCACAAAGCCGTCACAAAGACCCAAAGATATTAGTGGGCATTTTTCAATCCTTTGACGATGGTCAAAATAAAATATTATTTCGCGCGTTAATACGCAAAAATAAGCGGCTGGTTGGGTGGCTGCCACGGCTAGGCGGGTGGGCAAGCCACGAGCTGCTGCTAAGAAACCAACAATGCTTCCCCTCTCCCTCTCTGTAGCTCTTTTGAGTGTTGCTTGGCTGAGAAGTTACGATGGGGCGCTCACAGTTTCGACTCTGGCAATTGCAACGTGAATTTGCGACTCGTTAAAAGCGCGTGGCAATGCATCGGGGCCAAGGATCGGATCGGGTTAGCCAGTGCGACCAGTACCGTATGCCAGTGTGCCTGTGCCTGTGGCTGGGCCATCGCCATGGGTGGGCCTCGTTCAAGACGCAAAACACTTTTGACAATTTGTACTTGTTGCAGCGGCTGTGACGCGTTATAAATTATTAAAATAGAAAATTGCATTCAATTTCGATTTTTCATTCTTCTTCTGTTCGCTTTGGCATGCGGTGTGAAATATGTGTAATTGGAAAACAAATTCCCCACTTGCTAATTTATGACTTATGAAAATTGCCAAGATATTTATTACGCACGAGACGGTGTGGTGCGGTGTGGTGCGGTGTGGTGTGTTCTGCTAATTAAATTATTAAATTGCGTCTGCTTTCATAAGAGCAAATATCAGCCCTTCTGCTTCCCCCCAGCCCCTCGATGGTAAAAGAAAAAGGACCACATGTCCGAATCCGCTTTGGTGTATTCAATTTCATACGCTTACAATAGATTTTATGTAAATTCTCGTAATGTGACAAAACAGGGAAAACACGAACACGCACACACACGAGCACACATTTCAGTGACAGACAAAACATAAGCGCACTTTCTGGAAGGGGGAAGGAGGGGGGAGGGGGGCAAATGAGTTGCAGGGGAGTACGAGAGTAAGGCGCTGATGTGCCTAATGAAATTGGACACCAAGCGTTGTCCACTTTGTTCCTCTTTGAGCCACATAAATTAATGTATCGTGCGCATGTCGTCGTCAAAGCAGAGAGAGTGAGTGAGACGGCAATAGCCAGCCGAAAATTATGCAAATCAGAGACAGAATCTGTGCTGGCATCGGCTGCATATGCAAAATGTTTAACCCTTAATTGGCCCAAGCGACCGGGGCGACATTCTCTGTGGCTCACCTATCGCCGACATTGATAGCCATCGCCAGAGACAGAGACAGAGACAGAGACAGATTTCAGATATGTGCGGCCAGCCCCCGCAGGCAACTTTTTCAATTACTGGAGCTGGCGCTGAAGCTGGAGCTGGAGCTGGTTATGTGTGGGACTGACGCTGACTCAAACTCTAACTCTCGACTCGACTCTAACTCTCTGCCGCTTCCTTCCCTCCCAGCTCTGGCGCTGGCGTGAATTATCTGTGCAAACAGCCACTGACAGGCGTTGAATTGCCACAGTTTCTTTCTCTATCTCCCTCTCTCTCTCTCTCTTTCTCTGGGCCGTGTCCAGTGGCAGTTTGTCGCATAATATGTTAATCAGCGCTCCCTGACATGTCAGTCCAGCATTTTGCTGTGCTTGAGCACCATATAAATTGCGGGTGGCTTAACAATTGGCCAACAACAATGCGATGCGTTATGGGTGGTAATTGTACATATATCTCTGATTGCTCATACAGAAGGAAACGGTAACGAGAGAGGGAGAGGGAGAGAGAAAAAGAGAGAGCGAGAGAGAGAGTAAAAATATATATACCTATGAGAAATATTTATATATTTGTATTTATATTTATATAATTATACCCTGAACCCATTGAAAATGGGAAATCAGGGTATAATGGTTTTGTTGAAATGTATGTAACAGGCAGAAGGAGGCGTGGCAGACCCCACAAAGTATATATATTCTTGATCAGGGTGACGAGTTGAGTCGATTTAGTACTATTCCTCTGTCTATTTCTTCTAAGAATTCCCTTTACGTAATTTCTCTACGTATTTCCCTTACGTATTTTCTCTACGTAATTCCGCTACGTCTTGAATGCTTAGCTGATCGATCACACACTCTACTTCACTTCATTGCGCTGACCTCCACCAGGCCTGGACGACTGAAGACTGACTGAAGAAATGCTGCAGCTGCTGCCCTTTATATAGGGCCACTTTTACTCAAGCACTTCACTGTCTCTCCCAACTGTTGAGCCCGACGACAGGTAGAGCTCGCTGCAGTTGACCTTCAAGTGAGCAATTGGAACGCTCTCTGCTGCTGTGAGCATTCTAGCTTCGTTTTACTTAAATACAAATACCAAATAAGTACTGTTGCATACATATAGACATCTTTAATGATCTTCTGCACTTTTTCTCTCCTTGCTTTTACTTTTACTCAAGTACTGTATGTGTGCGTGTCTATGTGTCTATATATATATATATACATTATATATATATATATATATATATATATATATATATATATATATATATATATATATATAATAATAATTTTTAATCTATGTATATATACACAAGTATAATATACATTGTATATTTAAAATTCTAAAATTACTCTATGTTATAGTATTTTAATTTAAATTTAAATTTATTTCACTGTTTGTTATAACTACAGATTAAAATAAAAAATAAATAAATAAATAATATTAAACAAAAAGTTTAGGCTCAGAAATAGGTTTATTATGCTTAGAAATTCATTTTAAAATACATGACATAATTTTTGGGGGAAAAAAAAAAAAACAAAGAAATAGAAAACCTTAGGAATATTTACTACAAGCTAAATTAAATTAAATTATAATTTTAAATCTATATATATATATATATATATATATATATATATATATATATATATATGAATAAATATAAATATATAACATAAGTATTTAAATATATAAAACATTGGGGCTTCACATCTGCAATTCCCTTTGGCTGCTCCCTTTCGTAATTGCTGTTAAATAATAATACGAAAATATTTATACGCAATCTGTCCAGTTACAGTTACATTTACGTGATCGGACTTTTGCATGCTCATATTTTAGCTGTTACTCGCCTTGCTCCGTTTCAAGGGGCGGAGGGGAGGTGTTTTCTTTTTCTTCTTTTGGGCAATAAATTGGCATTTAAATTAATACAATTTGAATTATGTGGCCTGTAACGGACCAATGCAATGGGGGCCAAAGGCAAAATAGCGTTAATTTTCAATCAAAATCGCGCATCCGCGAAATTATCATGAACTCAGCAGAACAACTAAAATCGAAATGTGTGTGCGTGTGTGTGTGTGCCCTGGGAGATTATCAAATTGATTCCAATTAACACTTGCCACTGCATCAAAGCTGCAGTTCGAGCCAAGTATGCAAACCTTATAAATATTTCACGTTTTTACGGTTAACAGAGCCACAACAAGATCGAGCCACAAGCAACGCGCTTCATTGTCCACTCCGCAGTCGAGGGGAAATCAAGTTTATGGCGGCAAACCCTTTTCCTTTTCCTTTTTTTATTTTTTTTTACAGCAATCCTCGTGCACATAAGTTAAGCGCACTTTGTCGTTATTCGTAATTCGAATTGACAAACGTTCGTGTGGCAGCGGCTTTGCCCGGTCCCAACAGCTCCTTTCAATCCTCTGGCCAGCGCCTCGTGTGAAATGATAAATATTCCATAATTTCGCTTGGCATTCAATTTCGATTTGTGTGACACATAAATTACGAATTAACGCTTTAAGCTCAACGCCAACCAGTTGAGTGCAGCCGGGTTACAGCCCAGCCAGGGGCTACCCTAGTGGGTCACGGGTGGGCAAGCAGCAACAACAACAACAACAACATCGCATTGTGCGGCATTTTTCGATCAATTTGGTAGTTGCGCTTGTGTCCGGACTTATAAATCAGCCAAATACCCTTTCCAGCCATGTGGTAGCCCACCTTGGTGTTGGCCTGAACATTTTTCTATTAGCTTGGCTCTTTGGACTGTCAGTTAACTAATGTAAATCATGTATTATTAGAGATCTAGCCGAAGGGGACTTTGAGCGCGCTAAGCTCAGCTTAGAGAGACCATGCCAAATGATTTCTAATCTTGTAATGAAAGTGATAAAATGAACTGTATTATGATAGAAGTCAAGACATGGAGTTTAGCTAACGAATCAGTCATCAGAGAAATATATATATTATAATTTGATATTTCATATAATTATTATATAATATATCACTGCTAACTTTCAATTAACCTCTACTCTCTCCACTCATATAGATATAAACAAGGTTAATTAGTGGTAGACCATTCTTATCTTTAAGAAACATCTAAAAAACTTAATTAACTTGCGCGTTCTATGTAAATCGTGTAATTTATGAACTGAAATGCCTAAGAAGCAAGCTGAAATCTTATTAGTAAGAATAAAGAGCGCCCACGTAAAGACATAGAAAAGGATATCCTGGCGAACTTTCTTAAGACGCAAAAAGAAGTTCAAAAGTAGCATTTGGGGCATGGAGCGTGGGGCATTGGGCGTGGGGCTTGGGCATACCAGCAATGAGGCATACGAAAAATGAAAGATACGCACAAAAGATGATTAATAATCTCTAAGCCACACGCTGTGCTCTCCCCCTCCACCCCCCTCACTGTGTGAGTAGCGAAAAGCACGCGGAAAATCTGCAGTTTCCCTTTTAGAGTCGGCGCCAAGACAAATGTCCTTGCTGCGTGGCCGCTTTAACAGTTCATTTAAACGGATGCAGCTCCTGTCTGCGCCCAGCCTCTCCTTTCCCCTTCCCCCCTCGACAACCACAACTCCACCTCAGCCCCAACAAAAATGCTGATTTTGTCAACTGTTTGCCACTGATAAAATTATTAGCTTCGCTCTTTGTTTCACAGCTCGCCCCAGTCAGGAATACGAAATAATAAAAAAAAGAAAATGTTTCGTCGCATTTTTGTATTAAAATGCAAATTTTTGGTTAATTTTGTTGTTTCTGTTTTAATCAGCGGCCCAACAGGGCGAATAGCCCCGTTTCCTTCTTCTGAAAAACTCATCCATTTACCAGCCGGAACACGTCCTGTCTAGTGGTTGCACTTGGCTGATGATGAATAACCTCGGCGTATGCTTCGCCCCGCCCACAGCAGCCCCTGGCCAGAGCGAAGGTTCATAAGATTCAAGATTTCTTGCATAACCTGAGGCCACATTTTTTAATTTTCAGCTCTCTTAATTATAGCTGCTGATTGTTTGCTTCTTGTTTTTAATTAGTCTGCCTAATGAACTTGTTATAAATATTATAAAAAAAATAAATAAATAATTAATTAATATTTTTGTATATTTTTTGTATATATTTTTTGTTTATATATATTTTTTTTTATATACATATATATGTGTATATTTTTTATATTATATTTTTTTCATTTTTATTTTTTTTTTTCATTTTTATTTTTTTTTTAATTTTTTATTTTTACATATTTTTTTATATTAAGTGAAATAATAAATTAAGTGAATATTTTTTTTTAATTTTTATTTTTACATATTTTTTTATATTAAGTGAATTTTCTTCGCAAACTTAATAATCCTAGATTTTTTTTAAATATTCCTTTTATATATTTTCCATATATATTGCTTACATATAGACATATTTATGTATATAAACATTAGATATATGTATATCAGCTAACATAATGCCTCATCAGCTAACTATTTGTTGCTGTCGCACTGTTTGCTCTAATTTCGGTTGCCTGGCAGAAGGGAGAGGTAATCATCTATATGTATGAGTTTATCTGGGATCTGGGCAGGCACTCGAGTCAATGCGACATTGTAGGAAACTCTAGTCTCACATAAAAGACATAAACAATTAAACTCATTTGACGATTAATTACGCGACGCGGCTAAATCGCGTGCCGCCGTCGACGCCAGCAAAATGTGTGCTATCACAACAACCAGCAGCAGCAACAGCAACAACAACAACAGAAACAACAACAACAACAATAATGGGTTGGCTCTGGCTTTGGCAAAGTACAAATTCATTTGCTGCTAAAGACACTGAAGGCCCGATCGGAACTTGCATGTCGTGTCATAATCTAGATGAATGTATAATTGCATGGCCCGACATGGGGCTGGGCACCCAGGCGAACCAGTGTAGCCCGGCCAGCAGCCGGAATACCCTAGCTTTGAGCTTAAATGTCAACCAGCATAAGTGAGAGACGAGCAACTCGGCCGCACTTGTGCCTTGTCTATTTTCAAAATATTTTCATATACTTTAATAGAGAACATTCCTAGCTCTTCGTCTGGGCACATGCAATTAATGAATAATTACTTAGGAGCCACCCTCGAGCAGCCGATTCGAGCATACGTAACGGCGCATCATCAATGAATATTCTCACATAGCTGACCTAAATTATTCAATTCATTTTTATTTATTTTTAATTTTTTGATTTCTTGCAATAATTGTGCTGTCTCTCTCACTCTCCATCACTTTCTTAGTTCGTTTCGGTCATGTTAAAGGGGTCTCTTATTGTTTGTATAACTATTTATTCTAATTTGACCCGCTTATTGTTGGCCGAGTAACATTCTCACATTTGGGGTCGCTCGTTGTTCCGATTATGAAATGCCATTTGAGAGATATGAGGGAGCCGATCGACGGCTGCTGTTGCTGCTGCTCGTTTACCCCGTTTCTTAATTGCTCTAACAATGTCGCCCGATGCTCGATGCTTAAATGATGAATCACTTTTTCATTAAAATTTGACTTTGAGCGTGACCCTCATGTTGTTCGCGCTGACTTCTAGGCGGCTAATGTGAGTAAATAACTCTTGAGTGCGTTTGCCTTAATAAAAGAAATGGAAACTGAGAGAGAGAGAGAGAGGGAGAGAGATACATATATCGGAAGTAGAACTGTGATGTGGACAGAGCTTAATGAAATATCATATGATTTTATAGAAAATATAATAGAATCTTTAATCGAATTCTTACTTTCTTTATTATACTATTATTATATACTATAATAATTATATATTATTTGGAAAGTATATGAAAGCAAGCAGAAGTTATAAGAGCTAGAGAGCTGAAATTTTGAATGTAGACTCTTGTATACCATACGCAGTACGAGTTTATCATATTTTTTCGATAACTCATTCAATATCGATAACTCGAGGATAATCGATAAATTGATATTGTTTTTTCAGCCTAAGTTGAACATTATTAAATATAGAGACTTCAGATTTACTGTGTATATGCAATTTACGAATATACCACATTTTGTAATTCGCAGATTTCGGATACCACGCCCTTTTCGCCAACAATTTGAAAAAAAAAAACGAGTATCAATTACTAGAGACTTGTGCTTTGAAGTGTACACCCATTTACACATTATTATTACATTCTGAAAGTTTCATTAAGATTGTACGTCTACAAACGAAATTATATTATATTTATTATTGAGTGATATAGCATTCAGCTTTTGTCAGGCAGCGGCCTAGGGGAAATCCCCTGGGCGGGGAAATCCCCTGGGCGGGAAAATCCTGGGATTAGAGACTTGTGCTTTGGAGTGTACACACATTTACACATTATTATTACATTCTGAAAGTTTCATTAAGATTGTACGTCCACAAACGAAATTATATAATATTTATTATTGAGTGATATAGCATTCAGCTTTTGTCAGGCAGCTGCCTAGGGGAAATCCCCTGGGCGGGGAAATCCCCTGGGCGGGAAAATCCTGGGATTAGAGACTTGTGCTTTGGAGTGTACACACATTTACACATTATTATTACATTCTGAAAGTTTCATTAAGATTGTACGTCTACAAACGAAATTATATTATATTTATTATTGAGTGATATAGCATTCAGCTTTTGTCAGGCAGCGGCCTAGGGGAAATCCCCTGGGCGGGTAAATCCCTGGGCGGGTAAATCCCTGGGCGGGTAATTCCCTGGGCGGGTAAATCCCTGGGCGGGTAAATCCCTGGGCGGGGAAATCCCCTGGGCGGGGAAATCCCTGGGCGGGGAAATCCCAGGGAGGGGGTGTACCCATTGAGTGATATAGCATTCAGCTTTTGTCAGGCAGCTGCCTAGGGGAAATCCCCTGGGCGGGGAAATCCCCTGGGATTAGAGACTTGTGCTTTAGAGTGTACACACATTTACACATTATTATTACATTCTGAAAGTTTCATTAAGATTGTACATCTACAAACGAAATTATATAATATTTATTATTGAGTGATATAGCATTCAGCTTTTGTCAGGCAGCTGCATAGGGTAAGTCCCCCCCATATCACATTATAGCTCTGGTAAATGTGATTTAAATATCTACAACTTTTATCAAACTTATTAATCTCATTAGCCAATTGAGATAATTCAAAATATATACAAACAAGTCTTTTAGCTATGTGGAACAGTTAGAGTAAAGCAGCTGCGCTTGTCAACAAATTCGTGCTGACAATGCAGCCAAGCGAAAATGATAGCAGAAACTAAAAAGAAATTAGAGCATTTGGCAAACAGCTGCAGCGCAGCTCAACAGGCGATAGTAAACTAACGAAATTTAACAAATGGTATTTAAGCGCTGTCGAAAATGCATTTGAGTTCAGGGTTTGGTTTGTAGAGCAACTGCATAGAGATGAAACTAATTTTAATAACTGCGCTGCTGGGCTGTATTATTTCGACAAGTGCACAGGATACTACCGCACGACCTGCTCAAATGTCGACCACTTCACAGGATTTTAACATAAATGAGAATGTGTCTTCAATTTCACCGGATGCAACGTCAGAGGAAAGTCCTATAAATATCACAGCATCTTCACAAATTTCGATTGAGAATCAGCTACTTCATTTAATGACAGACCACACAGCTCAGATGCGCTCCTCTAAAGCTTTCTTGAGCGAAATCGGCAATGCCATAAACCTATTGACCGTCAATGTGCAAGAGCAAATCGAAATGCTGCCACAGCTGAATCTAACGCAGCAACAGCTGGCCAAGGCTAGCGAGTTGGCCCAAAATCAAACGCAGCAAGTTCTGCAGAAACTCCACAAAGTGACACACGAAGTGCTCACTAGGATGGATCGAACTGCCAACAACATTGAGTATGTGATACAGGAACAAGACGTCGTCAAGGAGCAGATCAATCGCATGCAAAGCAAGCTCAACTCCCAACAACAACATCTGCTCAATAGCACTGAGCGCATTGACAAAAATCTGCTGCTGCTAACTGAGCTTGTCTCTAGTGCCGTGCTGCCACGTATACAAAGCCTGGATCACTCCTTCAGCAGTCTGAACCACTCTCAATCGAATATTCAGCAGGAGCTGAAGAATATGGCTCAGGTCAAGCAAGTTGCCACGGCAGCTGTAGGTCAACTGAATTCCTTGGATCTTCAATTGGCCTATGTAAATGTCACCCAAAACTCTCAGCTGCACAAAATAGCCGAAGCTGTCAAGTATTTTTGTCCACAGCAGGTAGCTTTAATCGATAAGGGCTTGCAAGATCTAATTGTCGCTCAACAGCGCTTACACTCAAAGCTGGCCGTTTGTGAGAGACAATCAACAAAGTTAAAGAGCTATGATGTGAAGAAGAACCCAACTCAGCCTCTGGCCAAATCTTATAAGATTAGCCCACCAGCAAACCAAAAGAGCTATACCACAGTTAGTGCGAATCCAAGTCAGGCTGAGTATTACGTTTATAGTAAGACAGCCCCATCACAGTCTGGTAAACCCAATCTGGCTTACAGCAATCAAATCAAAGCATCCCAGCCAAAGCTGAAGAACGTTTTATACGAAAGTACTGCAACGAAAGCAGTGCCAAAAGCCAGCGACTTTTACATAAATGAAATGACATACCCAACCAAGCATGATAAGGCTTCCATGCCTGAAACCAAACGGCAAAATAAAAATGATTTGACATACGATTTGGTTGAGATGCTTGCGACTAAATCGCAGGATATACTAAAGCCCGATGCTCAGCTAAGCAAGTCCGTGGAAATCTTCAATGGCAAAGCACGGCAGCCGCAGCAGATCTACGAATTTGAAGAGCAAACTAGTCAAAATCAAGCTGAAACCCAGAGCAATGCCAAATACATCTTTGACATGGTCAAGGCCCAAAGCGAGCAACCAAATGCAAACTATAAATCTACACAATTCAAGCCGAGACGAATTGGTAATACATATTATGGCAATGCATTTACCAGTAGCTATGCTCAGGTGCCGCAATCCTGAATACACAATATTGGGGAAATTTGTGCTGCATTAAATTTATAGAATAATGTGAATAGTTTGAAAATATTAAAATTTAATAAAATAAAATTTTAATTTAATTTAAAAAATTTTAAATTAATTTTAAGAATAAAATAAATATAAAAAAAAAATAAATAAAAAATATAATAATATTATATTCAGAGAAAACTAAGAATTTTTATCTATTATTATAAAAAAATAAAAATAATTTTTAAAAGGCATCAAAACGCTGAAACTTTAATTTAATTTAATAAGTTAAAAACTAATATTGTAAAAAAATATATATATATATTAAATATAAAATAAAAAAATGTAATATCCAGAGCAAAATAAGAATTTTTCTCTACGGACATACATTTCAAAATAAAAACCTTAACTACATTCCCCATTATAAAAAAAAAAGATCCCATTTGCCAATTATTTATTTTTATTACAATTTCTAAAAGACATCAGAACGTTGAGTCAACGGCCGAGTTGAACAGAAAGCAAAGCGACATAAACTTAAATCGAATGAACTACAAATTGGCCGGCATCGAGTCGGGGTACACGTACAAACCGAATTTAAAGCCAAAGTCAGAGTCAAATATGCCAGCTATTTGGTGGCTATCAATTTACAGACAAGAGCCAAGCGTGAAGCGGACCAAATGAAACTGATACCGGGCGAATTGAGCGGCTGTCGAGAGCAGAGGGAGGCTGGCGAGATGGCAGGGAGCTGCATATGGTAGGTGGCAAGTAGACAAAAGTCGCGCGGAACAAGCGCAACATGAATGAACCTTTTAACATACTTGTAGTTACTAATTCCAAGCGACAGGCGACACAGGAACACAACACAGAGAACAAAAAGACAAAAGGAAACAAAACGAATTTTTCATTTGTTTTCATTGTTGGCCATTTGTGAAGCGAGACGGGCAAAGTGGTGGTAGGGGGGGCGGGCAAGGATAAGACAAGCCCGAACAAAGTTGTATCAACAAAGTGACCAAATCACTGGGCAATGGAAACGGCTACCAAAGCAGCAGCAGCAGCAGCAGCAGGAGTAGCAGCAGCAGTTACTGTTGTTGTTGTTGTCCTGATTTGTTGGCCCAACAGATGCTATGCGAAGGTGTTGCGCCCGTCCCGCATATAGCCTATATATATATGCTTATATATCGACGAGGCTATTCAGAGTCGAGAGTTTTCAGGCACACGACCGTTTTTGGCACAAGCGATGCAATAAATTATCAGCTGTACAAGAAGAAGGCCCAGGAGCAGGCCGAGCGAGATGGCAGACAACAAAAGGCACTCGAGCGAAAAGAGATGGCAACAAATGCAATTGACAAAACATAAAAGACAAACAAAACTCGAGCCCAGAATGACCAGAAGTATGTACGGCCCGAGAGCAAGACAAAAAGGCAGCCACAATAAACACTGGACAACATGCTGCGACCCCGTAGCTATGGCCTGAACCTAAATCTCAACCTGGTAACGCGCTCCACCATGCCGCGCCACTCCGCGCCGCTCTTATCGGGCCAGAAGTCAGTCGGAAGCAGCCGCACAGCAGTCCAAATGACAACTTTGAGGGCAAAGTCAATGAGCGCCTTCCTGCACCCAGTTGGCCGTCGCATCGTCCTCGTCCAGTGGCGCAGACAAAGGAGGATCCCGGCGCGTTCCATATCAAAACATGAATACAACGACAGCTAACAAAACTCTCAACATGCGTTGAAATGTTGAAATGCTAAGAAATATTTCTACAGCCTCAGCGACGACTCGAAACATGCAACGTCTCAAAATCTTGTTGCCCAATAAAAATAAAATAACCAGGAATTAAAATTTATGCTTGCTCTGAAAGACATTTGTATACTCTATCAGCGAGATTTTTATCGAAGTCAGAGAGGGGAATAGAATTTTTGGCATATATAAAGAGCCTTAAGCAGGCTTAATAAAATTATAAATTTCATTTTGTTCTACTAGATTTCTGTAGTGAAATTGCATAATGATATCATGTGTATAAAATAGTTTGCTTAAGTTCTCATAGGAATGATAATTATCAATAATTGAGTCATGTTAATGGTAGATTAATTTAAAACTGATATTTTGTTTATTTATTTATTATTTCTTTACAAAATAATAAATTATTATTTATTTTGCTAATATACCTAGAAGAGTATACAAAAGTCCTTATAATCGCATTGACGAAAAATTAAAAAAAAAAAAAAATAAAGAAAAATGAAGAAAAATACACAAATATCTAAGAAGAATATTAAAAATTTGTTTTTCTTTTTTTCTTAATTTTATATTTGCAATCTGTCTTACACTAAACAATAAGCAAATCTTTAAAAAATAAATAAAACCAACAAAGGCAAAACATTTGTAAATTTGAAATACTGCAAAAGAGAAATTTGTATTTAAAGTTTAATAAAACTCAATAAACAGAATTATTAGATAAAATTTGTGAGGACTTAATTAAATTTATAATTGAACACATATGTACATATGTGTCTATATCTCTCCAGTTGTATGCATAATAACTACATAAAATTTCTCAAAAATGCTAGGGGTATTCCCATATAAAAGATCCATAAAATTAACGAGATGTGAAAGATTCTAGGCAAAGCAGATAGCGCTCATAAATGAGCTGAGATTTTCGCAGCCATATAAAGCCAGCTAAATTTGATTCAAGCTGAAATAATAACAACAACAACAAGAGATTGGAGTCTATTGCGCGAACTCTCTCTCTCTCTCTCTCTCTGTCTCAGTCTTTCTCTCTGCCGCCCTGTCTTGCGGCTTGCTGCATGCTTCAAGTTGCTCCTCTGCTGCTGCGACTGCTGCTGCATGCTGTGCGCGATTCATGTTTGGTGATTAAAGTAAAGTTCGTAAATTTACAGTTTTCATCAAAGAGGCGACTTTTAGTGGACTGGACTCACCTTTTGGAGTGCAACAACAACAGCGCAGAGTTCAAGCCCAGGTGACTGTGACGCTGACTCTGCGGCGACTCCGACTGTGAGTTGACTCGGGCAACAGAGCCGCACAGCTCCACAGCTCCACGGCTCCACACTCCACATACACTCGCTCCTTTAGCTTTTCTAAACTGATTTCCAGCAATAAGCATTAGTTGAAAATTGCAATTGTTTTTCTTTTTCTACCACGAGCTCATCTCAAATGGCTAAAGCGGGTTGACTGATTTTTGAGCACAGGTTTGTAACAGGCGAAGGAGCTAAATATCAATTTGAATTATCAAATATATGTAAATTTGTATATAATAATCGGAATATATATTTTACTATATGATTTCAAATAACGAAATAAATGCATTTTGGGTATTCTTTAGAATATACCTTCTAGGATATCTTCAAGTCTGGCATACCCTACCCAAGTCTTGTTACTTGTTGTTATTGCCTCGACTAGCTGGCTAGCTGTGGCGAAGTGCACTGCTCACCGCGGGGGTGTGCCCAGGCCCAGACTCAGCTCGAGCACGACTCTACAGCTAGGCATGGGCCTAGGCACTGGCTCAAGCTCCGACTCAGACGCAGGCTCAGGCTCAGGCACATCATCAAGTTCGACAGCGAGCGCTGCCCCAAAAGAAATCCAATTGTATTTAACGAATTTTTGAGTAACCCGAAAAGCATCGGCGCATCGGCGCATCGGCTGGCGATGGCGATGGCGATGCCTGGTCTGGCCTAGTCGGGTCTGGCCTGGTGCGCATTGCCGTGAATCATATGGACACCATTAAATGGGAAAGGCTATGGCTATGGCAATCACCAACACGCGTCAATTGCGCGCTGTGTGAGACCGAGCAGAAATTGAGAAAAAAAAGAGCGAAAAACAAAATGATGAAGAAAACTGTGTGGAAACTGTGCGAAAGGCAACGGACAAACTTTGATTGCGGCCTGCGCTGAAATCTGGCCGCGTTTTTCACTGGAAATGCGCAACAGATGCTGCAGAGATTTGGACTAGAGCTGGAGTGTGAAACTACCATAGGGTAACTATAGACGCTTGTCATTCGGGGACCTGCAAGCATTAATAAAAGCTAATAACAACATTAAGGGCCCAGAGATATCGGTTTGGGCTAAAACCCAATCAAATCTCACGGTAAGTGCACTAAATCAGCTGCTCAATGTGCTGGTAATAAATGTAATTTGAATTTCAGACACATGAGCGCAGCAGCAGCAACAGTTGCTGCGGTGAGTGTCGGCAACATTACTTAATTGCATTGCCAAGGATATCACTGGGGCAATCGATCGTCACGGATTATCAACTTGTAATAGAACTCGCTCAGCTCTCATATCTCGGCGTTAAATTATGCGTTGAAAGGGCTCCGCTGGCCTTCGTTGTTGTTGTTGTTGCTGTTGTTGCTGTTGTTGTTGCTGTTGCTGTTGTTGTGGCTCATTGGACAGGTGTTGATTGCTCTGGTCAGACTCTGGTTGCCAATTTATTGCCCAGCCGCCGCAACTGTTCGGTTCGATTAGAATACGCTTGCAGCATCAGTTGTTGTTGCTGTTGCTGTTGTTGTTATTGCTGTTGCTGTTGATGTGCATGCACTTGCCGAGCGAACGTGTTGCAAATTATTGCCACTTGTACGTGACTCAAATGACGACAACAGCCACACGCAAATTTGCTGCGAAATGAGCTGGATGCACAGATTGAAGCCAAGAGCAAAAAAAAAAGATGCCCAAATGAATATATTACATTTGCCGAAAATAAAAGAAAATGTAAAAATATTGCAGAAAAATAATATTTTTATGCATATGAGTAGCAATTGCAATCATAATCAAGAGTTGAAGCTCTCTAATTCGTGCTTATCTTGGAGATTCTCTGGTTAGTTATGAAAGCAACTGAAACCAGCTGCAGCCGAAAATCAAGTCAAAATTCAGCTAATATCTGCTCAAACTAAATATTTTTATTAAATACATAATTAATTATGTGTTAAGTATATTTACCGTACTTAAAATATAATAAATTCTATATTTAATAACAATATTTAGTTTATTAAATATAAATATTTATTATATTAAATATATCATTTATTATATTTTAAATATATTCATCACATTTAAAATATAATAAATTATATATTTAATTAAAATATTAAGTATATTCACCATACTTAAAATATCATGAATTAAATATTTAATAAAAATATTTGGTTTGAGCAGATATTTTATATTTAATAATTGAACGAACTAAAGAAATATTTCCTTTAGTCAGACAGTAAATAAATCGACATATAAATGAACTGTTTAAGGCCAATTTGCCTATTTGTCTATAACTTTTTATATAATGTACGTAAAAAAAAATTAAATTAATTTATATTGCATGAAATGTGTAACTATATTTATTTTTATTCAATATTTAATTTTTTAAATATTATTAAAATGCATAAATACATATTTTCTTTAATCTGCACAGCAAAAATTAATTAATTACTTTTCTTAGACTCAGCTGTTAGCTAATTAAATTATGATTGAGATTCAGTTCAGATATTCCGGGTTCAATTAATGTCTATTTTATTTTGCTAAACCAACAAATTGAACAAACTTAGCAATTGCGGTTCAATTGCAGCAACATGACTTTATTTTGTTGCAGTTGCTGCTGTTGTTGTTGTTGCTGCTGCTGCTGTTGATTGTTTCGGTTGTTGCTCGCATTTGAAAGACAATCATCGTTGAGCTGCAGCCACGGCAGCATTGCAATTTGCTTAAGATTTGAGTTCAGCTGCGGGTCAAGCAACTGCTGGCTACTGAATTTCAGCAGAGGGCGCTACAAAAATCTATTTACTTGAAGATATTTTTATTTTATGAAGGTTTTTTTTCGGTTTAGTATCTGAAATCGCGCATTAAAAATTGTTTTTGATAAAAATCGCAAGCAGACAAGAAACTTTTTTCTTATTCAAACAATAACGTGCCAAAAGTTTGCTACTGCATTTTAAATATTTATAATCTCGAGTTTGTCGTCATTGCACGCCCCAGCAGCCGCTGCCCCGGCCACCCGCTTTATGAAGTTTGTTTTGGGGCGCACGTTTTAGTTGTAGTCGCAAAAATTTGACTCGAACATGAAAAATATCTTGTTTAGATTTTAATTTGTAGATAGACAACAAGTAGACTTAATTATCATTTTTTCTATAGTTGCTTTTTGTATGCCAATGTCGGCTTATAGTTATGTATACATAATACATTAGGCGAGCTTTGAGGGCGGCATCTCTTCGAATGTTTTAGTTTCTGTTTTTTTGTTGGCCAACTTTCTATGGGGGAAATTTCGCCAAAGCTTTGGCATAATCATTTCCCAGCAAATCTATGCGCATCTCCCACTCGATGCTATGCAAATGTAACTTGTATTCACCGAATTAAGCACAAGAATGCCAAAGAGAAAGAGTAAGAGAGAGAGAGAGAGAGAGACAAGCAGTAGCTGCAGCGAGGTAAACATATTTTCCATGTCGATGCCATCGATTGCGTTATGCAAAATATATGCAAATGCCATAAATACGAACCAGAGAGCCCAGACCCGGCCAGACCAGGCCCCAAAATAAAAGAGCCCAAAGTGACGCAGCTAAGGAAAAACTGTTTTTCACCAGAATTGTATACTGTTGTTGCTGCTGCTGTTGCCTTTACTTTAGCTTTGATACGTCGCGATGCCAAGATTTGTGAAATTTATCGGCCAAGTGATTGGCGAGGTGTGGGTGTGTTTGTTTGGGCAATAGACGTACTTCGGGTAGCTGAACTGTTCATTCTCGGAACGGTAGTTAGTGCCGCGTCTTGAATAATCGACGACTTTGACAACATTTGAATATCGTTTGGTAGTCACTTCGATTGTGGCTATTGTTGCTGTTGTTGCCAGGCGAAAATTGAGTTGGTGAAAGAATAACTCGACGAAATCACGATGTTGAACCCATCTGTCAGGCGTTTGTAATTGACCCAAGGCATACCAAAATGCAAACAAGTTGGATGTTAAGGTGCCGTTTAACATGTTTAGTCGAAGCTCATGAATGTCTGTTTAGTAATAAGGCGAGAAAGTTTTTGAAGAGGTTTATAAGACATGGAAACACTAACAAAAATATTTATTCTGGAAATATTCATTTATAAATAAGATATATAAATAATTTCACAACAGAATCAAAACTATAGGGTATACCTAACTGTACTTTAGGATCTTTTCTACATCTAAATATATTTTTACATAATTTTTATAAAGCTCATAAGTAACTCAACCATGCAAGTTTTAATTTTTATATGCAAGCCTAGAGATTTGCTAGCTTCTAGAGAGCATGCATATGTCTTTTATAACTCCCCTATCTCCCACACACACACACACATTTGCCTGGCTACTTATGCTGTAATTCCTTTACTTTTTTTTGGTCAGCTAGAGAGAGAGAAAATCAAACCATAAATCTTGGGCAAATAGCACTCAAAAAGCAATAAGACTATTTCAACGCCATTGTGTGCTAAGTAGATTTGGAAAAGGCGATACAAATTTCACCCAAAGAATAGCATTCTAGATGGCATAGGGACAACGTCCAGCCGACCAAGAGCATGCAGACGCACAGTTGCAGTTGCAGTTGCAGCCAATACGCATTTCCATGACAATGCGGCAAGCAAAGACAAAACAATCTGCAGGCAGAGGCAGAGACTGAGGCAGAGACTGAGGCATCGGGCTAATCTATGAGGCAAATCACAGTAAAAGATGCGCCATATGCTGCTGCCCCTGGCGAGGATCGTGCCTGGGTCGGGCGTTGTTGTCCAGTTGTAGCCGAAATCAATTTGTTAGGAAGAGTAGCCGGAAATTTAGCGGGAAAACAAAGCGAACTGGAGAGGCGTGTGACGTTTACACACATTGTGGGCTACTTAAGATGCCAGCAGCCAACGGGGGTGTTTTTTCCTACGGTGCGGGCGTCCAAATAAATGGACAAATGGTTAGCTAACTGCTCAGGTAATCGGATAAACATTATTTGTGCCCATAATGAAGCCAGCTGCTGATTATGTATAAGTAGCTGCAGAAGTCGCCGAGAAACTAGGCTGAAAAACCGCTAAAAGAGACAAAGTTTAGCAGCGCTTGAGCCACAGCTGATCGCTTATCAACACAATTCCACACACAGCGTGGCACAGTTCTTGAGTTATGCCAATGATGAGGAAGCATTTGCGGTGCCAAAAGTGTCACACGTGCAGCGTCATCGTTGTCGCGAGCCACAGCCAAAAACAACATCAAGATGCAACCGCAGCAGCCGGCACGGTATCTCCCTTTCTCTCTCTCTCTGCTTGTCTCTCTTTCTTTGTGGCTTTATCTGATCGCAGACATCAATAACTTGGCCTATAGCTGACCAGCAACGCATATCGATAAGGCCAAAAGAAAACAAATATTTTCAAGATGTTTTGCCAGAAATGTTGCCAAAAGAAATGCTGAGGCATGGCCCATTGTATGGGGTTTCGAATATTTTTGGGGGATTTCTTTAGCGCATGAGATGCAAAAGCGACAAGAAAATATTTTATTGTAAGGGAATGGCAATGCATGACAGTGTTGAGCGCAGTTGGCCAGAAAAAGTATCAAATAACAATTGAACTAATTGATGAACGATAAGAAATTGATATCTAAATAAATATAAAATCAAGGCAAGCATATAAAGTAATATTAATGTTTTAAATACGCTTCGTAGTATGAGAATAATGATGTAAATATTTCAAGCATTATTAATAATATTTATAATAACCATTTTGAGGCTTATAAAATATAAATATGTATATTATATAATAATTTATTTTATTTTTAAATAATTATAAGAAAAAAATAATTTAAATTAAAAAGCCTTTGAGATTTAATTTAATTTAATAATAGTATGAGAATAAAAATATAAATACTTAAAGCATTATTAATAAAATTTATAATGACTATTTTAAAGTTTAAAATATAAATTAGTTGTAAAATAATTTATTTAAATTTTTTAGAATTTAATTTTTGAATAAAAATTAAAAAAAAAGTTGAGTTTTATTTAAAAATCCTTTGAAATTTAATTTAATTGAATAGTAGTATGAGAATAATAATGTAAATATATATACATATATATGTAATATAATAATTTATTTTATTTTTTATAATTTAATTTTTAAATAATTATAAAAAATTTTAATTTAATTTAAAAATTGAAATTTAATTTAATTGAATAATTAATTTGATATAAAATTATATTTCAATAATTATATATAATAAAATTAATTAACATATAACTAATGAATTTAAATAATATATGTATAATAAATTTTTGCTTTTTAATTAGTTTAATATAATATAAATATATACATTATTATAAAATCTTATGAAGCTTGCCAAATTAAATTTCTTCAAAATATATAAACATATATAATACATATATATAAAATAAAATATTTATAGTTTAAACCATAAACCTATTGTTCTATATTGCCCAGAGTTTACATAAATTTTTTTTTTTTTTTAATTCTTTAAATTTACTGTCATTGTTGAGATGCAAGTAAAGTTATTAATATGAATTGCTTAATCAAACATTGTGCATTTGCAAGCCATGGAGGCAGCATGTGAATGAATGAAAGTACATCAATTAAAACTAATAGAACAATTCAAGAAATGCACCCACAGTTAGACAGACAGATAGAAGGAGAACGGGAGTGAGTGAGAGAGAGAAAGAGAGCGAGAGGAATAGAAAACAAAATGCGGAATTGTGAATGTGAGGAGAGTTTTGTAGTTGCCGACTTTGGCAATTAAACAAGATGAATAAATAAATGAACAAATGCATGAATGAGTGAGTGAGTGTGTGAGTGTGTTTGAGTGTGTTTGTGTGTGGGTGAGCTTATAATTTCTCAACTCTAATTCCCAAGAAGCGCACACACAAATTAGACAAATGGGCGCACTGGATGGGATAGAATTTCTACATAAACGAAGCAGCATTTGCCAGCGGGTGGTGGGGGATGGGGCAATGGGGGCGTTGCCGATATTTGCAAAGTGCACATAAACAGTTAAACGGCAGCAACAGTTGCTGCAGTTGCTGTTGCAGTTGCAATTGCAACATGCAATTACAGAGAGCAAGACGTAAACAATTTGCGCTATGAATTATGAATATATATATAAATATATATTGTTATTCTGGTAAAGTGTAGAGACCACAGACTTGGCTCTAATTAACTAAGTGCAAGAGGCAAATCGACAGACGACAAGCAGTCGGCAATCAGCAGGGTTTGGGCCAAAAACCCATTTTAGCTTCATGCATTTTTAATTCCCTTAATAGCTTTTGTCTCTGTGCCAGACATTGATGGACCAGCCAAAACACCAACAAGACTAAAAAAAAAACAAGTAAGAAAGCTCTAGTCGAGGCTGCTCGACTAGGAAATCCCCTGAACCCTTCGGAGAACTGATATTTTAATAATTCTCCACGTCTTTTTATTTACAAAACAAACACACACACACACACACACATACATAGGCACATATAGGCACGCACGCATGGGCTGCAGCGTGGGCTTCTCATGGAAACTTAATTGTTTAATAACTTTTTTTGTGGACGTACGTTCTTCATGAAACTTTTAGATTGTGATTATATCATTACTATGCGTGTATGTGCCGAAGCTCAAGTCTCTAGTATTTGAAATACGCCTTTTACAAAAGTGAGGGTGAGGGGGTGGATATAGGGGCGGGGGGTGAATTATAACAAAAACCGAAATTCTATAAAGTGCATATAAGTCTACATTTAAAATTTGGAGACTCTAGCTGAAAAGATGTAGGAGATATAATTTTATAACTGGCTTTCGATAAGGTTTTTCATCGATAAAAAAATAATCGGACGAGTTATCGATCTTCTGTGATAAACTTGATATGCGCGCGCTATATACGGACATTTTAAAAAAAAGTTGAGGTCTCTAGCTATTGTAGATTCGGAAATCGACGCGTTCATACATACGGACAGACGGACAGACGGACAGACGGACAGACGGACAGACGGACATGGCTAAATCGATTCAGTTTGTCGCCCTGATCAAGAATATATATACTTTGTGGGGTCTGCCACGCCTCCTTCTCCCTGTTACATACTTTTAACAAAACCATTATACCCTGATTTCCCATTTTCAATGGGTTCAGGGTATAAAAAATAGAAATGAAAAACAGCCAAGAATTAAAACACCAAAAATTATGCCACAGCTGCCACAGCAGCCAACAGATTAAGAGACGGTGGGTGCTGCTGCTGCTGCTGGAAAAACTTTTGTTGGGGACCTGGCGAAAAGTTGTTCTGGTTGTTTGTGCTACCTGGGGCGCAGCTGTTAGCCAACTAAGCGCAACGTGTCGTCCATCAAAATTAATTACAAAAGACGCACAGTGCAGGCCAATTGTCAGCTGGCTGGCTCAAAAGTTAAAAGGGGGTCCCGCCAACAGGCCAATAAGCCAGCCAACTGGCGCCCTCTAGCGGCCGTTATCTGCTGCCCACTCCACGCCACCACCACATAAAGCCATGTGCTTAGCCGTCAACACTGTCCTCTGTGGCATCCGCTTAACAAGTTGCAACAAACTCGCTAAACTTTACAAAATGATAAATTGCCACGCCCTCCCCCAGTCGCACTGAGTCGCAACCGCAAACAGTTTTGCTAGTCAGCAGAAAAAAACGTTGCATACTTTGGGGAGCCCGCTTTGTTATTCCAGTTGGGAAGTTGGGCAGCGCTGCCAATTGGCTTTCGATTTGATTGAGTTGCTAATAATATTGTTGTTTATCAAAAGCCCATTAGCTGTTGGAGCTGGATTATAAATAGGAATATTTCATTTAAGTTTTATTTTATACTTCATTTTCTTTCAAGTCTTTATGAAAAGTTAAAGTGAAATGAATATCGAAATTTATGAATTAAAACTGTGAATCTCTGCTGAACTTAAGCTTTTCTCGCATTTAACTGAATCTCCCCCCGAGCAGAGACAGCACAGATATGCAGCCAAATAGATTTCCACAGTGCTGCCGCAACAATGGCAACGTTGGGGCACTGTCAGGATAATACGGATAATGGCAATGCACACTGATTTATTGGCTAATGCGCATTTCGTGCATGGGCCAAGGCCAAATTAATTAATAACAAAGCGTATGCGGCTCAATTGTTGGTTTTTCATTAAGGCAACGCTGAATGCCCGGCGTATTGAATGCGATTTATGCGGCCGATAGGCGAGCGAAAAAAAAATATATATATGAAGAAAATAAGTTGAAGCGCGACTTTAATTATATACAAATATAATAGTAGATGCGAGGCTAGAGATAAAACAAACAACATAATTAAAAGCGAACAACAAGTCAAATAGAAAGCACAGAAAAGTTGTCAATGGCGGACAACGTTTTGAACTCCGGGTCGCAGTTGGCACAAACATTTGCGCAAATATTTGACAACAGCAAATGCGACGAACGACATCAACTAATAGCCCAAGTATCCTTAACATGTCCTTGAATGCGACGACACACCAACCCAAACCCCTCCCCTGCCCCTGCCCAACTATTTGCCCAAGCCTTTTAATGCGAACCGCAAACGTCGCGTCGCATCGCCGGGGGTGTGAAGTGGCGCCCCCTGGCGTCGAGTAGCTCGTGCCGTTGACGTCCTGTCAGCGATAATGTCGCACACGGCTGCCCCGTCGCATCCTTGTGTGACTTTCTAATTAAAAATGTAAAACATTTGCGCTTGTCAAAGGAGCACAGCACAATATCTAAATTGGATATTCGTTATGCGCCCCTGACATATCCTCTCCCCACTTGCTCCACTTTGACATTTGAACTGCTCGCCTTTACAGGTGATTGAATGGGCTTATTTTCCATCAATCTTTCGAGAGATGCTCACAGATGCTCATTGTCATGGTATTGAGTTTTATTTTGTATTGCATATAGGAATATGCTCTAAAATAGAGTTTGTTAATATTATTAAGCAAAAATTTTGTTTCATTTCATTGCCTCCTGTGAGAATTGAACTCACGACCCCTGGTTTACAAGACCAGTGCTCTGCCACTGAGCTAAGGAGGCACATGTTGATCGCGTGGAGAACAGAAGTTGAAGAATTAGAAGTGTTTATCTATCGGCACGCCATATCTGAAGTCAGTTCAAGCGATATCTTTTGTTTGATAACATTCTAATTGATAACAATCATTTCACTTGGAAGCATTCGATTCCATTTCAGATAAAATTTATTTCTAGATGTTTCAGAAGTAAACTGATGATGTTGAAAATCATATCTACCATATCACAATTCCATCATAACATATTATAATTATTATAATAAACTTTATATGTATACTAAAAATCCTAGACAAAAGTATACAAAATACTAAAACACTCTTCACCTTTCCAGTCCACACAGACTTGAAGTACATTTGGGCACTCGCTTGTTCATAAACTCAGATTATAACTAAGATTATAGCAGAAATGTTTACCTTTTTTCATGTTACCAGGTTCATTGAATCATTTTTGTTTTATTTCGCTTTACGGCCATCTATGCTGGGCCTGGTCCAAAAGGTAGGCAGTGCACGCAGGTTTGCGGTTTAATCCTTCCAGACGAATGCGTTGAAATTATTTATTATGACGCAAAACTTTTTTTCCGGCCGCGACATTTTTCGAACACGGCTGCGCCCGTTATCTGGCCAAAAAGAGCCAAAGGGCTCTAGTGGGGTTCGCATCCAGCCCGGGGCCACAACACAAATAGAAAATTTTGTGCGCTCAGCCCGCAACAGCTTTAAGAGGTGGACTGCTCTTAACTTTGCAATAAAAAATTGAGTGTAAGCTGATTTTTAAGAGACATCAAACGAGTTTTTTTCTTGTTTTTCCTTTTTTTTTTTTTTTGTTGGGTCTAATGGCAAAGGATGTTTTAATGATATCCTGTCATTATGCCGACAATGGCGATGACATCATTGTCAGCCGGCTCAAGCGAGTTAAAGACAATGCTAATTGAATTTAAAGAAATCCTCTTTTATATTGCCTGCCTGGACATAAATTCTTGCTTTTAGTGGGGCTTGCTAACCCTTTTGCTGGCCAACGTTCTGGGGCTGATTTGCCATGCAGAAGTCACGTTTTCTTAAGTGTCTTATTGTTGGCAATTAGTGCGGCTTTAATTGCCGCAACCGTTAACAATTTATATGCCACCAAATGCGCTTTATGTTGCTTGAGTCAGAGCCAAACAAAAAAAGAGAATAAAATACCGAGCTGGGAAGGGATTTCTACCACCCACATTTATTGACTGACCAGATCATTAATCCTGCGCCTTGTTAAGCCAAAAACAATTTGTCCAAATAACAATTAGGGCCACCAACCGCAGGCTCGCACCCTCGCCTGCTCGACAGTTGGCTAATGAAATCTGTTCCTTTCGAGTGAAAGTGACGCAAGTTGCCCCTTGATTGATGACTTTCAAAATACATACATTTATTTGTTTTGCTTACTGCTTTCCTCTTGCATTCGCTTAAATTTCTATTTAATTTTAGCTACTCTTTTAAAATGCATTGTTCGCTGCATTTCTCTGTCCCTAAACATCCATTAAAGTCCATTATTTCAGATATTTTCCTGCTCGGTTTTTATTCTCCTGCTCTTTGCTTTTTTCTTTTGTGTTTCATTATGCTGTACATTTTTGGCATAACAATGAGTTATAGCCAACAGATAGGGCTAGTAAGTAGAAATTTTACTACAACTAATGGAGCTATTGTTAGCGACTGTAGGAATAATTTTTATAGAGGAAACTAGAATATGCTCAAATAATTTTAAATATTAAGTATTTGCTGCATTTTGAATATGTAATAAATCATATATTTTATATAAATATAAAAGTATTTTCTTATCCTTAAACTCCGAGAGAGTTTTACTTATAAAATTTCTTAAATACCTTTGAAAAATATTTTAGTATCAAAGAATTATCTAACATTATTATAATTAATACTACATATTGCATATAAAATAATTTATATATTATAAATATATATATACAGAGATAACTTGAAGTTAAGTTGTAGTTCATTGAGCTTAAATTTCTTCATTCCTTGATTAGAAAATTCGCGTTGAGCATATGTCAGCATCAGCTCTGGGCATAAATTGTTGAGTGCACTGGGAGGTTATTCACTCGCTTATAACTGCACATAGCATTCCGTTAATAGAAATAATTAGCACTTGACCATGCAGCAATTGTCAATGATTAACATAATGGAACCATAAATTGCGAGAGTCCACCCCAGAAGAAAGTCCAATTGACATTGCAATGAAAGAAAGCAGAAGGGAGAAAAGAATGAACGCAACTAAGTAAATATTATCATTGGGCGGCATAATAAATTCTAGAGAAAGCGCACGATGTAACGCCACATAAATTAATATGAGATGTGCATATGGCACCACCGAGTGGGGACTCCGATGGCTATCTCTAACAATTGCAATTCCAGTGGCCAAGTGAAAGTGAGTGGCTCGCAAATGGACTTTAATTGCTGCCGCCCCACCCCCCCCTTTGTAGAAAGCATGTCCGTTCGGGGGGGGGCTAGGCAATGGTCATTTTGGAGTCGCCTCTTTGGTTAATTACCAAGATGTATGCGTGTCGCGCACACAGCCCAATTAACCCCCATTATGGGCCTTGTGGGTGACGACTCAACACTTCAGCAGCAGCAGCAGCAGCAGCACCAGCGGCAGCCCCTTCGACTTGAGCTTGTTCAGCACTCGTCCTGGGCGTGTGAGCGAGGTCAAGCGCTTGCTTGGGCAAGTAATTAAGATTTTTGCTGGGTTTTTCTGCCCCTGCGAGCAACAAGCTGCACATATCCATAAACGCGCTCTATGCGACGCAAACAACTCAGCGCGCCTCCTCCCCGCCCACACCTCGAGCACCACAAATTGCTTTATGATGTTGCAGATTATGATAATGAATGCCATCTGGACTTGCACTGGACACTGAACACTGTGCAGGCAGCCAAGGGCGCCTCAGAGTCAGCCCACAACTTGGTTGACACTCTAAGTGATTTAATGTTATTGTTTTCGAGCTATACGACTTATAAGCGGCACATATTCCCTTCCCCCACAGCTCTGCCGCCTCCTGCCAGAGTCTAAATAATTTAATGAATATTAATGCATGACATTTAATTGAAATGTTTCACTTCTTCAAGTTCTTCAAGAAAGCTCGCAGTACTGCAAAGCACATATAACAAAACAGATTTCAGGAATATTCAAATTCCACAATAGAAATGCCTAAAAAAAATAATTTTGTTGGCAAAGAAAATTCCTAAGATCTGTTAATGAAAATTATACAAATTTCTTTTAACTTTTTGTTTATCCAGAAGCAAACAGTTGGAATAATTCCCGATCAGAAATTAAAATTAGTATTTTATTAATAATCTAAATAGCCGAACTTGATTCTATTTGTTAAACAAAAATATCTTAAATTTAGTTTTTAATCCAAATGTTATTTATACAGAAAACAGTTCCCAATTTCAATTTTAGACTCTTTAGTTTCTCTAAAATTAGAAATTAAAATTTCTTGACTCTCCTATCTGCATTAGCAATCAAATGAAATATTTTGTGCAACTTTATTGAGTTGGAATGAAAAAATAAATCCGACGTTGTTAGCCGAACTCCACTGAACTGAGCTGAGGGACTGTTGATTTCACATCTCCGACAATCAACCACCACCCAGTTTTCGCTCAGTGTATGTGTGAACTGCCATTGAAATGTTTTTGATTGGAAAAAATTTAATTTCCTATACGACGCTTCAGAGTGTGCTTATCGCCGCAGCATTGTGTCAAAAAATTGTCAATTTTTTGCCAAAGCAATTTTTTTATTTTTTTTTTTTTATTTTGTATTTTTAAATTTAAATCAAGTGTGGCATTGACTCGAAAGCATTTAACGGATAGCTAAACTTTTTTATGCTGCCTCAAACCACAATTAATTAAGCCCAGGCTCCCGATAACAATGCGAGAAAAAGCGAATAGAGCGATTTCATAGACAGTTGCCAAATATTATTTCTCTTTCTCTTTTTTTTTTCAGTCTCACTTTTTTTACTGAAAAGTGCGCGTAGCTTCAATTACGATTTGCAGTTTCGATTCGTGGCAGCCAATGGGAAAATGTAGAGAGAGAGAAAAAAAAGAAGACGATGTATTAAACGTTTTCTGTAGCGGCTGCCAACCAATTTTCGCATTCATGGAAATTTGCTGGCCACACAAAAGGCGGCTCCCAAAAGAAGCAAAACCGCAGAGCGTGGAGCGTGGAGCGTGGAGTGAAATTCATTTTTTCCATTAAATCGAACCGTTGATTGTGCATGCACAAATGTCAACGCTCGGTTAGATGGCAGCGGCCTGATAGGTTGCCAGCTTCCATGCCCGCCACGCTCCGCCGCCGCCTCCTGTCACATGCGAGTGGCAAAGCCCACCCAAGGGAGTATTTTCCCCGACGCACAACTCCAGCTGTCCGACTGTCGCAACACCCTACCCAAAAGTTGCTCCATGTGTTAGCTGTAGCAATGGATACACTTTTTTTCTGTTGTTGATATTTTCTTCTTTTTTTTTCGCAACTCTGGAAATTCGATACGAACCGAAATGGCTTTTTGACAAACAATGACACGAACCTCACCTACTATTTGGGACGCATTTGCTGCGGTTTCTTCTTCTGCTCCCATTGAGAATCGTATTTGCAAATGAATTGCTTATTGACAGTTTGATAGAATGCTCACTGGCTGACAGTTGCTGCGTTTGCTGTCTCAATACGGCTTGCCTTTTGTTATTCTTTAATTATGCATTGCGCCACAAAACATGAGAGGAACAGAAACAAAAGTTGAGAAGGTTTCCCGATTGATTTAAGAGAAATTGAGATTTATTTGAATGCATTTAGTAAAATGTAGTATATAGTATATGTAGGTCGAAAATATATTGATTTAAGAATAAACTTACAATTAATATTTCAGTTGTATATACTAAGTAGTGTTAAATAAATGAATGACAACTGTAACAGAATCCTGAAAGCCCATTAAATATATTTGAGCTCTGAAAAAAACTTGATATATGTATAATACAAATTTTTTAATCAATTTAAAAAAATAAAATAAATAAATAAATAAGAAATTTAAATAAATAGATAAAAAAATATTACATTTCAAAAATACTTTATTTGTAGTTTAAATTCATTGATTAAATAATTTAATAATTTAAAATTTAAAAATAAATCAATATATAATAAAATATATAAATACAAAAATATTAAATTTAAAAAATACTGTATTATTAATTTTAATTTATTGATCAAATAATTTAAGGATTGAATAAATAAATATGAAGATAAATTTCATTTGTTAGCCTTTGAGCCCTGAATAACATTGATAAGTATTAATGTGTTTAGGTACAAAAAAATATTTTGTAATTAAATTAAAAATTAACAATAAATAAAAATTTATTAAATTTAAAAATTACTTTGTTTTACATTTATTGATTAAATAATTTAATGATTAAATAAATAAATATAAGCCCCAAGTTTCATTTTGTGTTAGCCTATACTCTATCATTCATCTAGATCTGATACGCCACCAAAAACAATACGCCTTATGATATTGCGTAGCTGCCGCTCGTTTTCCTATAAGCTATATCTGATCGACAGGGTCTGCCATTAGCCAAGCGCTATTTTAAAGGGAACAATTGTCCGCACTTTTGAGTGGCCTTTCAACAGGCTGCACGGCATAGAGCTCATGCACTTGAGAATTTGTCGTCATTTCCCCTATCATTTGTGAGATGAGCGACATTATAATAATAACAATAAATTCGCATTGCAATTAACAACTTGGCTTCTCGTTCAATTTAATGCATGCAAAATCCATTAAATCACTTAGACTGTACAGATCTGGCGGCGACTGCATTAAAAAGTGCTAAAAAGCGAACAGAACATTTCAGAATTTGAGAGCACTTCAGAGCAGTGACATATAATACGACTACAAACGGTCGAGATGATGTGTGCTGAAAAGTCAGGACACAGGCCAGGACGAGCGCGGCTCGCGCTGACTGCGCTGATGTCGATGATAATGTAAGCAACACTCAACCTTCTACTTCTCGTCCTTTGAATTTCATACCACTAGACAACACTGACAGTGCCGGGGCGTGGCAAAGCTCGACCAAAGGGTTGGACAAGCGTGTAGAATCGCGAAATCGTGAAGGGTAAATGAAAAATCACCACAAAATGAATTGTCACAGTTTTCAAATTTAATTACAGACATGCAAATGAAGACACGACTTGAGCAGATGAATGAGATCTCTAATGAAATTTTACATATATTTATATACTCTCTTTAAAATTTATTTAAATTATTGCAGCAACTTTATAGATCTCTAATGAAATTATGTAAGTTCCATATATTTTATATACTCTCTGCTCATTTCTATCTCTCACTTCAATATTTAAAATTTATTTAAATTATTGCAACAACTTTATATTTAAATATAATAGAAGATATATTATATTACATCATACTACATTAAAGTATATTTATTATATTAAAGTACATTTTATTGTCAATCCTTCCAGCAGGGCGCATGTTCATCAGCAAACTGTCAAAATTGAAATTTAAAAATGTCAGAAATGTTGACACGTACCCACATTTACAATCGAGATGCTGATTTCATATGTGAATGATGTCATGCATGAATAACCGATAACAAAATATTGACAAAGAGTTCACTGAAAATGCAAAATATGTAAAGGCCTCCCATATATGTATATATTTTTAGTAACTTCACGGATATTTAAAGCTTATTCAATGGAAAAACATTTTTAATGTGGCCAGATTTAACAAGCCAAAACAATCGTTTATAAAAAAAAAAACTAAAATTTGTTAAAGTTTATGTAAATGAACTCATCATGCTAATAATCCCGTGGCACAAGCCGCTAAACCACCAAACATTGTAGCCCATACCAGCCCCTAATAAACCACCAAATAATCCAGCCTGGCTTAAAGCTCATAAATGTCAGTTACTAAACAAAAAATGAGCATAATTTTGCGAGGTAGTTTACAACGCTGACTAACGAGTACTAATGGACCTGGGCGCTCACAGACAGAGAGTGGACCATTTGCAAATTGCCGAAAATTGTTGGCCAGCTGCGGCCCATGGCCAGCGGCAGTAAAAAACTAGGTGGGCGGGATTTTTCAATTAGCCTAAAACCAGGCTGCGAGGCTGCCAGGCAGCCAGGCTGGTGACCAAAATATATTTAATACCTTTTATCCAGCCTCATAATTCGCATAATGACAAAAAGTCTCATTTGGTAATTTAGCCACTGAGTGTGTGTGTGTGTGTGTGTGTGTGTGTGGTGAACCACCCAACCACATTTCACTGACCAGCCGGATGCACTTCAACTTTCCACCCTGTTGCGTACAATCAAGCGTGCGTCAGGTGAGGATGGCAGGGGTGTTGGGGCGGGAAGCGGCGCAAAGGGGACACCCGCTGGCACACGACAGCCGTCGTCGAATTGTTGCAAAAGTGCGAAACCGCAAATGTTAAGCGCAACACAGAAGTCAACGCCGCCGCCAACAACAACAACACCACCACCACCACCACCACCAACACCACCCAAACAACCGCAAATGCTCGGCGCGCTCCATGTCGACCCACTCGATGCCGTCGACAAAGCTCTTCAATTTGCTTGCCATCTATTATGGCAGCTCATTGTGGGATTACCGACCCACAACCACAGAGCAACCACTGGCGTTAACATTGACGTTGACTGCGACAGCGACGTCGACTGCGGGCAGGGGCGTTGAGCAATTGCTAATAAAAAGGGTGGAAAATCCACTTTGCTATGGCATTTGATTTTGATTTTTCTCTCTCTCTCGCTGTTTGCCCATTGACTCGAGGGACTTGCGAACGAACCGAGGGAGAGATTCTAGAGATAGATGTATATTTGGCTCGCTGACTGTTGATGTCATCGGATAAGCAGAGGTTCGTGTACTTAGTGCCAGGTAAGATTGGGTATGGCAATAATTTACTCTAAATAGTCTAATAAAAAATGTATAAGTAAAAATATACAAAAATTATAAATAAATAAAAAACTTAACTGTCAAACGAATGATATAATTTTGTTATATGGTAATCTATGGAAACAGTTATGGAGTGACTCCACTGCCCAACTGTAAACTGTGCCTAACCCAATAAAAAACGCCAAGAAAAGCTAATTCATCAGCACAAAAGCTAAGCTGGTTGTGAATGAGGCTTGGCCATTTGGTAAGGACGTTTCAACAATGAGTGAATGGCCTCCAGCTGGGCGAGCTCGTCAGTGAGCAGGTCTTTACAGGATTACACTCGATTACAGGATACATTACACAAGTACCGGCGGGAGGGCAACAGTTTGCCAACGGGCAAATAGGTATCAGCCTACCCGCTGGGTATGATCAATCAATTCGAATCAAATTTGATTCGATGCACAGCTGACTGCACGAGTGAGTCGGGGTTGGCAACTGGTATACGAATCCACTATTGTGATTATTACATTGCGCCATTGATGTCGAAATGGAAGCCATGTTAATTATGAAATTGTGCTGCGAGCTTTGGTTTGGGTTTGCCTTTGCCATTGCCAATCTGTAATTAACCACTGAATACTGGACTCAAAGCGATTGTCCGGCAAACAAATCATTTTGTGGCCAGCGATATGAATATGAATAAAAAAAAAAAAAGCAAACACAAACACATCCACATCCCCATCCACCCATGGGCATTTTGATTTGCCTTTTCGTCTGGGCTTAATGAAAAACGGAAATGCCACTTGTTTTATTCTCTCATTCAACATCCTCATCAGAGTCTTCTTACAACTGTCCATGGGCCCGGGATATACTCTCGTGTTTGCTTATGTACTTTGTTTTTAGCGATTAATTAATGCAATTAATCTGCAGCTGGATTCGTGACTTTGGGCTTCAGACTTTTGCCTCTCAGTTTGATGAAATTGTTTGTGCGCATTTCTGTGTATTCCCCTGGCGACTCCTGCCCGAGCTCTGCAACCATGTGGATTGAGTGTAAATAAATGGTAAAGATTAAGTTGAGATTAACGCTAATAAAGAAATTCATTAAGGCGAACAGAATGTACATACTCGTATATAAAATACCAAGTACATCTTTTCAGTTAACAAGAAATTTATTAACTAATTAAGATATCGCTCGACTGACGTTATATGCAATCCCCAATGGCATAATACATCAATATTTACATACCAGAGTACTTTCATAGAAAGTTTATCAATTAGAGAATAACGAAAATATATAGAAATTTATTGCTGTAAATATATTATAAGTATTAAGATAGTTTAACATAAATTAAACAAAATCGCACAGCTGAAAAATAATTTGAATTACTATTATTATTTTATTAATTTATTTATTTATTTTTAACTAATTTGAATTACGAGAATAATTGTTAAGCTGTTCTAAAAATGAAGTTGAATTAAATATTTCGATTGATCTCATTGAAGCTCAAACCATTCGGTTTTTATTAATTATTCTATAAACATTTTCTTATTGTTTAGTATAAGACAAATTGCTAATAAAAAAAATTAAAAATTAAAAAAAAATTAAATAAAAATTAAAATTATTAATATTTTATTTATTTGTTATTTTTTAGTCATATTTTTTATTTTATTTATTTTTTTCTTTTTATTAAAAAAATTAAATTAAAATTAAAATAATTATTATTTTTTTTTTGTTATATTTTTTTAATTTTTTTTTTTTTTATTTATTTTTTTAAATTAAATAATCAATATAACTGAAACATCTTTAGAGATAAAATTATATATAATATATTAAAAAGTCTCTAACTAACGCTGAGTCAATCTAATCTATGCAAACAATTAAGTATCAATTTTTGTACAGTGCTTTTTCAGCTATGCCTAAAAGCTTTTTATACTTTTAAAAGAAATTTGAAAGCTATCTCTATCCGTATTAGGATAATCGTATATAAGCACGATCTATAAGTAATAAAGTTTATGTAATTGCTTTCCCCAGTCAATCTGATGGCCATGGCTATGCGAACATTATGTTACCAATAATAATAGCTATTTGGCACGCAGTCCATCGAATATCATTCTGTGCTGGCTGGCCATTATTGCTGGCAGTATCTATTAGCACTTGAACAAATTACCATATTAATTGCTACTAATTAAAAATGCATTAAAACACAGAGCTCTGGGCCGCAACAGGAGCGGAACTGGCAACCGAAATGGGAAGGCTGGGTGGAGTCTGGCAATTTATTATGCTTTGTCATCTCTGTGTCGCCGGGACCAAATGTGCAAAATGATAATAATAAACATTTTCATAATGGCTCCGATATCAATGAGTTCATAACGCCGGCCGGAGTCCTCCTCGCACTGTGTACTTTCAATTAAAAGCCAACTTTCAGCCATAATTCATTCAAAAACTAAAATATGCAAAACGGGTTTTGTGGCGAAAGTTTCAATCGCATCGATTCGCACACAACGAGGGGTTGTCAAATGTATCTGCATATAAGTTTGTGTGTGTATGCCACCAGCCCCTGCCACACAGCCACCCCCCAGCCACACAACCTGGTGCACCTGTAACATCTGCGCATCCACCGCAGTGCGCTATGGCGATGCCATAAATTCCCCGGCTGTGTGGCACATTAATTAATTTGCTTTGAGGCATTTCAAAAGGATTATTTACCGCTCATTTCACATGAGTTGTGTATGTGTGTGTGAGTGGGTGGATGGTTGTGTGTGTTAGTGAATAGGCTTAACTTTACCGTGTGCTTAGAGAGGTATTCAAATATCAAAGACTGTTTTACAATATTACGCAGGAAGGGAATATTATGTGCTTATATACAATATTAATAAATAGAATATTAAACATATTGATTTCCTTTTCATACAATATAACTTAGTTAATATTAGATTCGAATGCTTTTAGACTTATTCAAACTAAACTTTCATATTCACGTATTCCTCAAAGGTTTACCCACTTTCCAGCTTTACTTTCGCCTTCTTCGGCATTGAATACTTTCCCTTTACTTCGGCCCACATTGAATTCAATGTTCCCCTTTCGCAACCGGAGCAGCACTTAGTCTCAGCTGCGCGTTGAGAAACTTTGTGACACTCTCAAATCTAATGAACAAAAATTAATTTGCAATAATAACTCAGCTAACACGAAACGATGCCACAATCTGCTTACCACCTCTGAGCTGGGCATCCTCCTGCTGCCGACCTACAGCTCTTGTTACACAGCCGCCGAAAGAGTTGCGTCAAAAGAGGGGGTGGGGTTGAGTTGTTTCCCGTTTGCAATTTGCATAAAATTCGTTAAAATGTCTAACGGCATTAATGAACAGAGCCACCGGGGGTGTGGCACTTCACCTGTTGCCCGGCAAAAGTGTCATCGGCTGTGCCCAGTGGAGCTCAAGTGTAAATGGATCGCCTTGTGGTATCCGGTAATTGAGTGTAATTAAATCCAGCCCGAAAAAACAACAACAAATGACAAACACTTTGAGCTTACGGCGGAACCAGTGGGTGGCATTGTGGTTGCCCAGCACTCAGACCACAAACCGTAAGCCACAAACCAAAAACCACAAACCGCAACCCTTTGCCTTTTGCCTTTTGTCTTTGTCGCAGTTTGTTTCTATAATTATGTAGCGTGAATAATTTTTGCTCCTTGTCTCGTCTGTTCATGAGACATTGATATTACTTTTCTATGCTTTAATTAGTGGAAATTCTGTTGTAATTGAATACAGCTGGAAAGTGAATTGAACTTGAGGGAGAGAGCTGTGCTTTAATCAGGGATTTTGGAATTGCTTTAGGACTTTTATAGAAAATATGTTTACAAATATTTAAATATATATTCAATTTGTTTTTTTTTTTTTTTAATTTAAACGTATTTATTTAAGTTATATATTAATTATTTATATATTAATTAAATATAATTTTATAATAATAATAATAAAAATAATTTAAATATTATTGTAATATTTAAATGATTTTTAATACAATAATTGATCAACTCAAAAGCCTTAACCAACCTTTTAAAAAAATAAATAGACAAAATATTAAATTTCTTGCCATTTAATTGACGCAGTTATTCCTTATGCTTTGAAATTTTCTTAATGTATTTTATTTATTTTTTATTTTAAATACATTTGTATTATTTATGAATCAATTATTTTACAAACAAAATTTTATATTTGGTATTCATTTATTCATTTCTATCAGTGCGAGTTCTGGCAAAAAATATTTTTAAAAATTTTTTTAAATTTTTATAATGTATACAATTAAAAGAAAAATATATAAATATAAAAAATTGTATATTAATTTATCTTTGTAAAAATATTTATAATATTTAACATTAAAACTAAATTCATTAAAAATTGTATATAAATTCATTCATGTCTGTCATTATTCTTTGCGTGCTCCTTTAAAAAGTCTAAGAAAATTCGCTGCACATATGTATATAATATATATATAGATATATGAAATCTTCAAAGGGAAACTCACTCTCTTTTCTCAAACCGTAAACCACAAGCAAAAAAAAATAAAAAACCTTTTCCTTACTGTGCTAGCCAAGTTGGTTTTCTTTTATTTATGTAAAAGACTTAGTTCTAACACTTTTGTTTGCATTGTGTGTGTTTCTTTGCCAAATTGTCGCCAGCTTTCGGTTTGCAGCTTGTTTTTTTTTTTTGCCTGCCGCAATTTGCGGTGCCCGCAATTGGCAACAACAGTAAGGGAGTAGTGAGGGAATGCAGGGGAGCTCCTAGCTGCCCCCTGCGCTGTGCCACGCTGTTTGTTGATTGTTGGCTGATTGAAGCCACCAAGAAAATTGCAGTTGTTGGTTTAGCTGCAGTCTGCGTGGGTTCTGTGTGCGACTGATTGCCTTACAATTAATGTTTTCGACTGGCGCACACCACACGAATGGGACAAACAAAATTTACATTTAATTCGAGTTAACTTTTCGCTGCGGGCACCTAGGAGGTGCTAATGAAACTACAATTCTGCGTGGGTGCCACAAAAAAAAAAAAAAAAGAACTTGTTTATGTTGTTCTGCTTAACACAAATTAGATACAAAGTTGCTCAATTAACGAATTGCTCAATCGATAAGTAATGCCATAAAAGGTGGCCAAATAAAATGGTGGTTAGTTAGCAAATTTGCTTAAAATATATATAGAAATAATTTAATACATTTTGTTGAAAGATTTGTATTTTACATTAAAGTTTAAAAGGATAAAAAATTCCACAGCAAGACATTTATTTAATATAAAATGTTTTAATTATACATATATATTTTTAATTTTTTTGTATACGTTTTATTTTACAATTGAAATATAAATTTTAATAATATTTATTTGGTAAATTTTTAAATGCAGTAAGGCCCCCATATAGCACATTGAAATAAAAATAATAAAAAATAAACAGATTACGTTATCTTCAGTTGAACGTCGACCATTTGTGGCCGCCGCACGGACGACCTGACCGAATGTTGTAATTAACCTTAGAGTTGGCGCGGGGCAAAACAAGTTGCGACTAATCCTGAATTATTATTTGCCATAGTCGAGCAAACGACAAGCAAATGGTTTATTTTCAATTTATGGCACGAAAGGGTTACACAAGAGGCCAAGAGGACCAGGGAACCAGGGGACCCGGGGGTTAACCCTCCTTTGGCAATGCTTCCGAATCATTTGCATATGAATTTTACTGGCATCTTTCTGCCATTCCACTCCACACTTGCCTAGTTGAGCATTCAAATTACTGTTATTATTATTTTCACTCATATGGCACTCGTCCGTGTGGGTTTGGGGTTAGGCTTGGCATAGCGGGCTGGGGTCGGACGGGCAACCATTAAAATCCGGCACGACCTTTGAGCTGCGGCGATGCGCTTGGCGCACTTCCTCGTTGGCTTTTAATTCTATTAGACAAGGCCAGCAGGCTCAGCGCTTATCGCTGCCGGCACACATGTCGCCCGCCTCAGTCTAACCTCGCCACGGCTGGGTGGCGCCCTCTGGCGGTCGGGCAACAGTTTCGAGGCGCGTAAAAGGTTAAAATTATAATTTGCGGCTTCGTCGTCGCACTTTATTACGCAACTTTTTGGCATTTGCAGTCAACAAGCGTCGACACGCTTAATTTCTTGGCCGCCTTTTCATAACATTTGTTCAACACAATGTATTATCCACATGGAGCGTGGAGGCGTGGCCGCTCGCTTTGTTTGCCCGAAAGACAAAAGGATGCTGTTTAATGGCTCTGCGCGGGTCGCTTATCAGCCACGGATATCCTTGACGCAGTTTGCCACAAAACAAATAAAGGTTAGTTACAAGATTCTCGAGGTTTCGGATTTTCGTTTGTGGCTTTTCGAGTTTATTCTTGTTTGCCTTCCACTTTACACCTAAGCGGAAAGTGCACAAAGTTTCGCAGCTTTCGTTGGAAAAGGCGAGCGATAAGCGCCGTTTGAATTATTTCGTTAGCTGCCAAAAATTGTTTATCCTATACCGTTAGCGGTACACAGGTATGCCCTTACTAACAAAATATATGTAGTTCATGCACATGTGCAAATGGAGCTTGCTTGGTTGGGGCCCGCACATAAATGGGTTTGCCTTGCGGATAAGCCAGCAAATGCAGCTTGATTACATGGAAGTTGAATGGAATACCTAAAGAGCAGACTTGAATTGGAAAGGAAATATACTAAGAGTTGCGTAAGCAAATGCAAAGTTTAATTAATTTTATACTATTTACAAATATATTGCTTATATAAAGTTAAAGTTAAAGATGAAGATTAGTTAAACCATTTGCGATATTCAGAAGGAACTTAGTTAGGTTTCTTGATTTTATTAAACTATTCTTATATACATATAGTCATGCGAGTAAGTTGACTGTATTCTGTCTTTCAGTATTTTAAGTATTTTTTTGTTAGTTTTAAATTATTTATATTTATTTATACCTTCAGTATTTTTTTTTTTTTTTTTTCTATAATTATTATTATTTTTTATTTATTTTGTTTATTTTTTTTTTTTTTTAATTATTGCCATTATTTTTACTTTTATTTTATATATTTTTTTTTCATATATAATTTGTTCAACAAATTTTAATTTCTAGAGTTACATGTCTTGTGCACTCCATTTATTTGCCTTTTTAAATTAAAATCATCTCTTTTAAGCACACACGCCAAAACAAGCTCAGCCCGAACAATCAACTCACTTGCATATGTACAAAGTATTTAAATGATTTTCTGCCCTGCCCTGCCCCCCACCCAGCCACCTCTGCCTACTCCTACCCTGATTAAATGGGATGCAAACAAGCTCAAGCCTCGGCCATGAGCCATACCAATGCCACAAACATAACAAATTGTCAAGGCATGAGATGGCATTTAATCTTCAACAAATTGTGAGCCACTTGTACAGACAGCTTAGATAAATACAGTCGAGAGCAGCCACCAGCGCACACCACCTGCACCACCACATTGCCTGGCAATCTATCAAGCCGCACAGAGCGCGCAGCGTGTTATGCGGAAATTTGTGAAAATCTCTTTAGGGTTTGCATTTTATTCTCTTGTTCGTTCATCGTTCTTTTCTTTTTTTTTCTTCTACTTACTTGTAGTCATATGAAATTTGCATTTTAAGTCAATAAATTCACTTTGCATACGCACACACGTTGACTGGAAGCCAAAACATGCTCTATAAATCTGTTCGCGTCGAGAGGGGCGTGGCAAGGGGAGTTGTCTTAGCGGCTTAGCCTTCAGCCTGCGGCCAACTTAAGTCTGGCTACTGACTACAGCAACTACCTAAGCCCAACGTCTCTCTCGCTCTCTCTCTCTCTCTCTTTCTATCTCCCTCACTCTGTGTACACCCCAGTATTACCAGATTACAGCAAGTGTGAGTGGGCAAATAGCTGAGAATAAGTGAGAACTGTGCGCTGAGAATTGCGACTGCCGTTGCCTTTTGTCGCTTTGGCCGTGCTTAAGGCGATATTTGCGTTATTTACGATTATTTACAATTTAAAATTTACATGCGCCAGCCCGCCCCCTCCGCCTCCTCCTGCAGCAGCGCGCCTGTCTGTTGCCGTGATGTTGTACATCCTTCGTCTCGTGTATCTTGATATGTTGATTTTTATTTATATCACAATTACTCGACTCTAACTGCAGACTCGCTGTGCCTAACTGTGGATAAGCGTTTGCATTTGGCTGCTGTAGCTACATGTTGACAGATAATTAAAAATAATACGAGACTTGAGGTATTGTAACTGTGAGCAGGGAGAGAGAGAGAGAGAGAGAGAGTGTGAAATTGTTTTGTTAGTTCTGAGTCGATTTAGCACTATTCGTATGTCTATTTCTTCTAAGTATTATGTCTACGTATTTCTTTTACTTATTACCTTTACGTAATTCCTCTACGTATTTCCTTTACGTATGCCTCTACGTAGTTCCTCTACGTCTTGAATGCTTAGCTGATCGATGACACACTCTACTTCACGTTACAGCGCTCACCTCCACCAGGCCTGGACGACTGAAGACTGACTGCAGAAATGCTGCAGCTGCTGCCCTTTATATAGGGTCACTTTTACTCAAGCACTGCGTCTCTCTCAAATGTTGACACCGACAGCAGGTAGACTTTCGAGTGACCAATGGGAACGCTCTCTGCTGCTGTGAGCATTCTAGCTTCGTTTTACCTAAATACAAATACCAAATGATACCAAAATAAATACATAGACAACTTTAATGATCCTCTGCACTTTTTCTCTCCTTGCTTTTACTTTTACTCAAGCACTGATGCTTAATGATATAATCACAATCTAATCATGAAAAATGTACACCCACAAGCAAATTTATTCAACAATTAAGTTCCCATGGTAAGCCCACAGTGAGGCCTGTTTATGTATGTGTGTGTGTGTTTCTTTTGTAAGCAGAGAGACGCGAAGAATTATTGAAATATCAGGGCTCAGGAGATATCCTAGTCGAGCAGCTTTCATACTTGTTTATTTAAGACATATATAACATTTTTAAATATTTATTAAGAATTTTTTTTTTTTTAGAAATTTCTCTGCTTATACGCTTATGCAAAGTTGTAGAAATTAACTATATTTATTTATATTCTTATAGAATATGTATTAAATTATATATAATTTATCATGATAATCACATAATATTCATATGTTCAGATTTGAGTTTGAGCTGAGTATAATTCAAAAATGATTCCCAGCCAGTTTTGAGCAATTTTCACTTCTCTTGCGCTCTGCAAATTTATGCGGTAGTGCGATATTTAGCCGGCGGCATTTGGATAATCGAAGCCGCGCTGCGCTGCACCGCACAAACTTCTGTGCAACTGCAGCCGCTGAAGAGGAAGCCCAGGCTCAGCAACAGCAACAGCCCGCCTCTCCCTGCACCGCACCAACAACCAGCTGTGGCAGTCAGCATCACAGTTTGGCATCTTTTTGAGGCAACTAATTGAATTATTAGCGGCCGCAGCCAGTGGTTGAGGCAGTTGTAGTTGTGTGGCAGTTGTGGCTGGCTCTGTGGCCGGTCCGTCTGCCCGTTGTGTGCACATTGAAATTATTGTTGGTGGGGTTGACAAGGATCAGCGCCGACGCCTTATTTGTGTTCATGCTCATTGCACAGCCACAACCACAGCCACAACTGCTGCTGCTGCCTCTGCTGCCTTTGCTGCCCTTGGGCAATGGGTGGACCAGGCTCTAACAAGCGGGTGTTGGCCACGTTGCAGCCCAGTTGGCAAGGGAACTTGGGCTGCTGTTGCCGCCGGCTGCCGACATGTGCACACGTATTGTTCTTGTAAATCATTGATTAATTCTTACTCTTTTTGCATATGATTAGTGAAAGTTGCGAGCAGAGATTCTCATTCAGATTCAAATAAAATTTGCCCTAACCATGCATGCAATTAAATTATGTCCACTGCCCTTGGAAAAGTCAATGTAAGGGAAAAGAAACTGTTGATGTGGTAAATACTAAATACTCTTCTGTGGTAGATATAGTATGTATATATGTATGTGTGTTTCATAAGATGATCTTTACATGAATTAGTATTTCTTTAAATGTATATTAAATTAAATTTATACTATGTCTATATATTTCATTTATGTGAAGCTCGCTTTGGCAGTGTACAGTAAAGTATTTATTTTAAGAACCCTTTAAAATGGGAATTCAGAGTAAAATATTTTATTTTTATAAATTAATTCTAAATTAATTCACTACTTCCCAAGAATTGAGCGAATATAATATTAAATATATTAAATATAATAAATAAATAAATAAATATAATAAACAAAATATATATATTATATAAATTCATTAAGCAACTCGTTTCTTACTTAACATTTAAGAGCCTTCAATATGATTAAGAAGCTCAAGTGATATTACTATGTATTTAATGAGTACTAAAATAAAATTCAGCATAATATTTTCAATCCTGACAGAGTTCACAGACGGAGGCAGCTTTATCTATCTCCTCTCATCAATTTGTGGCATGTTTAGCTCTCAACTGAAAATACCCTCAGTTAGGGTATACAGTGCGTCATGATATAACACATGTTCGTACAACCCTTTGTTATCAAGAATCCAATTCCACGCTGGGATATGAGATGCACACGCTTCCCTGACACTCGGACACTCTGACACTCTGACACTCTGGTCTGGCATCAGGCAAATGTCACGCATGTCACGAGGCCCAAACAATGACCAGATATAATCAGAATGTCTTGCAGGACTACATATCCTGACACTTTAGCAGTTTCTTTCGAAGAAATATGGAAAATGTGGAAACTCGCAGGAGTGAAAACTTGCATATCTCTTGTCCAAGTTTCTGCTGCATTGTGCAAACTTTTTGTGTGCCAACTTTGAACCTCAGAGTTTTCATCGAGTAGTTGACACCAGTTGGGCTAGTATGGGTATATCATATATATATCTAAACTTTATGTATAGCATGAGAGGGAGGTAGAGAGACAGCTCTCATAAGTGGAGCACACTAAGACCAGCAAATGGCCTGCGCTTCCGCACAATTAGTTCGTTCCAATTGTGCGCCTTCGGGTGTCTCGAGGAATATTTAAGAGTGTAAGAAAAAAGGAAAACCATTTTCTGAGCTGGCAATTTACAAGGTGTTAGGCTTAAGAGATGGAGGGCTGGGGGGGTTGGGGCTGAGGGAAGTGACAGGGTAGCTGTTCACGGCAGACAAAAACAAATCACTTAGCCTTAATGGCTTATGAAGGCAGCGCATTTAACCAAAAACCTCAAGCAGTTAAGCGAAACGACAGTGGGCGTCTGCAGCGAGCCAAGCAAAGACAGCAGACAAGCAGGAGAAGGAGGCGCTGCAGCAATAGAAGCTGTCAAATGGTTGTCTTTACACACACACACACACACACACAGAAAAGTGGAACATTGCACGCTGCAGGCGCTGGGTATGTGAAAGAGAGAGAGAGAGAGTGTGCGAAATGAGATGTGAGAACTGAGACCTGGGACTGGGTCTGCAGCTCGCATAATGGGCGACCCAATTAGGCAAAGTGAGTGTTGGTGTGTAATGCATATGAACCATAAAACAATTGAACAATGTGCTGACAACAATTAACAAACAGCCGCCAAGACAATCGAAAGGATAAAGACCCGAGAGCCTGAAAGCAGCAGGAAGTCAAATATTTATATGAAGACTTATACAAGTACCTGTACAAGTATAAGTAATGCAAAAGAGAAGCAAAAGAACAACCACATTGTAATTTTTTCCCAATTATATATTCAGCAAGTCGTTGACTTGGTCTCATTCCCATTTGATTAGCTAAAAGCTATAGTTTCTATGGCGAGCATATGCCTGGCCGATAAATTTCTCACAGCTGTCTGTCATTTGCTTATTAGATTTGTCAATGCAACAGTTTTTTGTCAAGCACTTCCCCCCTCCCGGGGCGGGCCATCCAAATCATCGGAATTGCAAATAGATTGAGCACAAAAAAACTTTTGTCCGGCACAAATGCCGGGTGTCACATGCAGGCGATGCGTATAAATTAGAGAATGCCACCGAGTGGCCATTGTGTGTGGCATCTTAAATGTCAAAAGTGACACCCCTCGCCCTTGCACCCTGCACCCTGCACCCTGCCCCCTGCACCCACGCCCTCGCTCTGGCCAAGTGCACCTGAAGCGCTTCAACTTTGACTCAAACCGCCGGCGAAACAATAAATTTCCCTTTGGAAGCCATTGACTAAGGACAAAGAGGAGGCGCAGCTTCCAGCCTGACCAAAGCCCTTACATATCACACACACACACACACATGCTTCGCATTTGTGGGCTGGGCAAGAAAAATGATGACCACAATGGCCTGGCAACTGGACGCACGGCTGAACATAAGGGCATAAAAAAAGGAGAACCGTTAAGGAACAACTTCTGGGCTAATAAAACACAAAAAAAAAAAAGAAAGAAGCGCAAAAATCAAAAGGCAAAAACTAAGGGAAAAACCTGCGGAAAAACCTGTTCCAAATGCATTTGGCCATTATGTCCTAGTTGGAGGGTGTTTAAGCGGAAAAGGTAAGTGAAGCTGGCGGCTCTGCCTGGGTGGGGAGCTGTGCTTTTAGTCAATATCTCAGGGTACGCTGCAATTTTTCTTCATTTTTTTGGCTTTTGTCACCCAGCATGGAACTCAGGCGGAAGTTAAGCTGTTGTTTATGTGTCATCGTAAATCATGTTCAATGTACACGAAACAATTCCACGTAAGTGGATAATGGCAACGCTCGCAGGCTAGTCGAAGTTAGTTTTATGCTGTCGATGATGGAAGCTGAGTGAAAATTTAGTTCCTTAAATGCTGAGCAGACAGTGTTGCACAATGCAAACAATTACCTTAAGTAGAATCCTTCAATAAAACTAGCACTACATCGATCCACACCTCCTGGTGTCACATGAATGTGATCTCAGAAAGATCCCGAAGATGAGGAACTGTCTATAACAACCAGGTGGAACCCAAAGTAAAGCTGCATCTGAGGATGAAAGATCGCTTCACTACCTTTATGCCAAGAAAAATATAATGAGAGCCATAGCGAAATAATATTTAGCATAGTCTTATGTATATCTAATCAAATAAAATGGGTATCAACTATGACCGATTTGTTCTGCATAAAACTAGTAAGACTGCATATTTTAAGTATGTGCATTTCATTCTGTTATCAACCATGAAGCGGCACAGCTTCTTTATTCTATTTTTCATTTTGTCCATATTCATTGAGACTCGATCGGAAGTGCCTAACAGCAAAGGTATACAAACTATGCAAAGCTAAGTCATTGTATAATCCGATTTTTCAATAGCTATTTTAGATCAACTGATCTCAAGTGATGCACCCACTGCCTTAACGAAAACTGATTTGAAAAAATCAGTGCCTCTATCGCAAAATAGGACACAAAGTGTGAGCACCAGCAGTCCCCCTAGCTCAACATCCCCTGCGAGTCCGCTTGACTCAACAGTGTCCGTCTCAGCGAGATCCCCGAATTCAACAATAGCATATCCATTCGTAGCATCATTGCAAATCAAAAAGGGAAAGTTTATGCATCTCTGTGGAGCTACAATATTGGATGCCAACTTCGTATTGACGGCGGCTCATTGCTTTCTGAAATACCCCAAGCTTAAGCCCAACAATTATTTTGTGGCCGCCGGCTCCAATCGACTGTTCGGTGCGAAAACAAAGCGTTTTCGTGTTAGCAGTTTGAGAAAACATCCGAGTTTCAAGCCCCTGAAGGGCCATGATATTGCATTGCTGAAACTAGCAACACCCATACCGATCGACACCGTTCGATTCTCAGCACTAGACTTTCCGGATTCCACTAGAGAACCCAGCAATGTGAATACTATGCTCGTCGGTTGGGGTCGCACCAAGCCAGGCGTACCAAAGAACCTAGAAACAGTCTCGTTTCGCACCATAAAAGATGATGTGTGCTTTGTAAATCATAGATTTAAATTCTTAACTAAATCGGAAATTTGTGCGATCCACACAACGGGAATTCGTGGCGCTTGTGATGTGCGTATTTATATGGGAGATACGACTGTCGAGATTTCTAATATATAATGAATGTGATTCCTTTCAGGGCGACTCGGGAGCACCTCTAATAGACGTGAAAAAGCATAAGCTCTTCGGCCTGCTCTCGTATTCACGCAAGCCCTGCGAGGCGCACAAAGCATACGCCTTTACGCGAATCAGTCCCTATGTTGGCTGGATCAAGGAGCAAATGGGGATTATGCAAAAAGCCAATGGCAATGGCAAGTCAACGAAGAAACGCTCTAAATAAGTTTCTCAGTGTCTATTCTACCTAATATATGCAGCCAAATTCCCACTTGACACTTGCTCCATTCTTATCCCCAAATGCAAATAAAGGAAGTCACTTAAAAAATTATGCCGCCCACTTTGGCAAGTGCCACGGGATATGCAGAGATGAAAATGTGTTAATGTGCCGGGCCGCAACGCTTTTAGAATTCATGTCACTTTTATAAGGTAACAGATTCACGCGCGATTGTCACTTTCGCTGATTTCCGCAACAGGCCCCCAGAGAGGACCCCGCCGCCGCCCCCAAAAGTCCGTGAGGACGAAGGCGTGCCCCAACCAGACGCAGGCAATACAAATGACAGTTACGTGTGCGGGTATTCCATTTCTTTTAACTGCTTTTTTTATTGCATGCCCTGTACTGTAAGTAGTTGGACGGGGTATATTGGTTGTTAAAGTATGAAAGTAGAAAAATTGGAAATGATTTCATATGAATTTACTTTGAATATAATAGAGTTCTCTGTAATACTTATTTCAAGGGCTTCTCAGCAGAGCTCTATATATTTAAAGAACAAGTTAACTTTCCCCTTTATTTTTCAAAATATTTACCTTTGCTGACACAGCTGCACTCTGCGCATTGTTGACTTTGTTTCTGAACAGAGTTCAAGGCATAAGTCATTGATATAAATATATAAAGTCATATACATATATTGGAGTTAGTCAACTGCCGACGCAGTTCAATTTAAGCAATTGTGAAATGTGGACGCGTCTTCTCTGGGCTCTTATGACCATAATCCTCGCCTGGAGCTGCGGCTCTGCTGGCGCCTACAGATTGCTGGACTCTCTGAACGAACCGCTGGAAAGCTGTCCAGCGGGCAGATTGAATGCGCAGCACAAGACATATTACAAAGTGGATAAATTCAACGAGCCGCACGATAAAGAAACTTGCGGCATATCCGAGCAGCGCCACAAACCCCTCAGACTGCTGCTGCGCATCTTCAGCATCAGCAGAGCCCTGAGAATGGAGCCGAAAAATGTAATACCCGCACATCATGTAGAGCGCAGAGCTGGGGTCTTCAGAGAGACTCGGCATATAGAGAAGCCCAGACGAAAATTGATTCTGATTTTGAATGAAAGGCTCCATGACCTGCATCCAGGCAATGCTCGGTTCATGTAACAAATAGCACATTTCTCATATTTATAATCCTTCAAGTTTCTAATTAGTTTTAAGTGGTAATAATTAAAGAAAGTTTCTAAAACACATGCGACTAGGTTTGGCCATAAATTAAAAACATTTTGCTGTCACAAAGGATTAAGCAGTCAAAGAAAGGGACTTCAAGCTGAAATATCTTTAAGAGACTTTTGCCAATAAATAATAAGACTCACATATGCGCAGCTTTGGGCTGTGACATAAAAAGCTTCTATGGCACTTGATTGCGGTTGCACAACCATCCAACCACCCAAACACCCCACCCAAGCCAGCCACTCGCATAAAAAATGATGTTATATGCATGACCCTAAATTAATCTAGCGAAACCTTTTCCCTTTGCAACGAAAGCCCCAACTCTGCACTGTCCCGGATACATCAAAGCCACTGAAGTATGACAGAAACGAAGCTATTTGAATATCCACGTAAATGTCATATGCGAACAAATTAAATTTGGCTTATGACCAGCTCAGCAACAGAGTCAAAGAGACTGAGAGAGATGAGACACAGAGAGAAATCAGCTACAAAATGGGGAAGTTTTCTGCAGCTTTTTTATGTCGAGATCGTAAAGAAGTGGTCCTTGGCCATTTGGATATATCAAAATTTAAAATATTTCTTCTCATCTTTTTTGTGTGCCATAAAATGGTTCATTACGGTTTTCAAGTACCTAAATAAAATACAGATTAGGTAAACATTATATCTGATCTATGAAAAGTACAACATCAGAGAATTTCCATTTTAAAGTTTACATACCTTCGATATCAAAAGGCAACTTTTATCCTTAGAGAACTTTTATATTTGTATATACATATATTTTATATTTTTACCATTTTATTTTTGGCATTTTCATAAGAAAAGAAAACTAGCTGCGCAATATGTCGCTTGCAGCGAATCGAAATTATGCAAAACAAAAGTAAGAAATAGAATTTCATTTGAAATTCAAAATTCTTGGCGCAACAAGACGTTGCCAGTCTGTCGCACTGGGAGACTCATTCGCATGCAGTTGGCGTACCGCAAAGTGGATATTGATATTTTGTTCTTAAATTTTGTTATTTATGTGGCCACGCTTCAGCACCCAGCCCCATGCCCTGCTCAAATACATACATATATTTATATATTCCATATAAGCAAAACAGAAGTTTACAATTTGCACAGTCGAGCGACATTTTTGCCAAGTTGTGCAAATTTAACGCGACATTGTGTGAATGCCTGGCCTACCACCCGGCTGCCCTTCTGCAAGTTGTTTCTCTTTTTTAAGGGCGGCGTGGGCGTGGCTGTGTCCGCCCTGTGTCCCTGGGTCTTGTCATGCCCATTGACATGCGTGTCATGTGCCAGAGCAGAGGCCGCCGCTTAACTTTGACAGACCAAACCAAATAACCCGCCCTCGCGCCTCACTCCGTAGCTTTTCCAAAATTTTGCCATAAATTTCGCAACGTTTTCGACACATTCGAGAAGTTTTTTCTAGCAACCACTTGAATTTTTCAATTGTCACAAATTTATTCTAATACAGCGTGAAATTTATGGGTGACAAATTGAATTTGAAAATTGAGTAATATTTTTACTTTAACATGGGGCAAGAAAACTTGAGAGAAACAAAGAAAAAAGGAAACATAAATATTGAAAATAAATTCAACTGAGTTTATTATATATGTATACTATAAAAATATATTAATAGTATTTTTTAATTTTTTTTTTATTTATATTATTTTTTGATGTGCAGATATATATGTATGTATGCATTTCAATCACGATAAACACGATCTGTAAGTTTAATAAATATACCATCCGTCGAGTTTCAAATAATTCAGCTTCTGTCATCCAGTCGCTAGAAGCCCTAAATAAAGAGCATTTATATTTATGTGAATCATATGATTATGTTTTCGTGAGCTATGCATTTTTCCTGAAAGAGCATATTATGATAAAAATTTGCAAAAGTTTTAGTACCGCACCTTACCTCAAGTCTCGTAGCATTCAGCTTTTGTCATGCAGTTGCCTTCACTCAAGTTTCAAGTTTTGATTTTGTCACATTCACAAGAAACTCTTCTTGTGAGCACAGTTTCTTAATCATTCACAAGGCTTTGCTCTTTATTTAGAGAGCAAGTTCTGATCAATATTTCCACAAGTTTTAGTAATGTACCTTCCATCGAGTGTCGTAGCATTCAGCTTTTGTCACGCAGCTGCCTCAACTCTAGTTTTTGCAGCATTCACACGATGAGTTGGTTCACAGCTTCAGAAGCATTCATTGGGATATGCTTTTTCCTGAAAAAGCAAATTATAATCATTATTTGCAAATTATGATCAATATTTCCACAAGTTTTATTAATGCACCTTCCATCGAGTCTCGTAGCATTCAGCTTTTGTCACGCAGCTGCCTCAACTCTAGTTTTTGCAACATTCACACGAAGAGGTGGCTCGCAGCTTCTAGGCTTATTGGGATATGCTTTTTCCTGAAAAAGCAAATTATAATCATTATTTGCAAATTCTAATCAATATATCCACAAGTTTTAGAAATATACCTTTCATCGAGTCTCGTAGCATTCAGCCTTTGTCACGCAGCTGCCTCAACTCTAGTTTTTGCAGCATTCACACGATGAGTTGGTTCACAGCTTCAGAGGCATTCATTGGGATATGCTTTTTCCTGAAAAAGCAAATTATAATCATTACTTGCAAATTATGATCAATATTTCCACAAGTTTTATTAATGCTCCTTCAATCGCGTTTCGTAGCATTCAGCTGTTGTCATGCAGCTACGTCAACTCTCAACTCTGCGGGCAAAAAGAAGCGAAGATTTATTGATATATCAGTTCCTCGTAGGGTTCAGGGGATTTCATAGTCGAGGACTCTCGACTAGAGCTTTCTTACTTGCTATGTTTAAATCACTTATATTATTTATAAAAATATGTTATACTTTTCATTATTCTTAAAGAAATACTTTTCTGCTTATAGCAAAAATATATTAAAGATTCGTTCTTCTTTATTCATTCAACTGCACGAATGTGTTTGATTGATGATTCGTGTCTGACCAGCGCCTGCCTGGGCAGCCACAAAGAGAAATCACATAGTTTGGCCCATGTCAGAGTGATTCGATATGGATTGGTTTGGCCGCAGGACATTTTGGGGCACTAGGCGTAGTAGCCTGGACTGGCTTAAGGATATGCGCGTGTTCTATATTGTTTCAAATGGAACACAACACTAAACACTCCATAAATAAAACCATTAGAGGCGCCATTAAGTGTGGGAGAAGTAAAAGAAATAATATTCAAGTGAAGCAATTTTTTGTTTATCATTTTTATGTGCGCCCTGAGTATGTGGGCGTGTGCGGGAGTGTGCGTGTGTGTGTGTGTTTGACATACGCAATCATATAAATCTTAATGTTTATAAATCACTTCGTATTGTTATGCCCCAGGGTCACTTTTTTACGATAAAGCAAACTTAAGGGAAACTAAATGCCTGAAATAGTTGAATCCACTCGATCTTGAGATATCTAGAAATGTACCAAAAATCAAGTAGAGCTACTTTACAAGAATAGACATATTGAAAGATTCCAAAAAATGGAATTCACGGCAGAGTGGTATATCATTAAGATTTTAAAAACTATTCAGCAAATACGAAGCCAAAGGAAAATGTTTCCTTTGCTTAAAGTGAGATTTTCAGCTCGATTTCTCAAGAGATTGTTCTGTGGCATTTTTAATATGCAAATAATTTGATGGCCAAATGGCAGCCAACTGTGACCCAAGCCACAGATGACAATGCCCAACGCCCTCTGCAAAAGAAACATGCGAAATCTATTCAAGAGTCAAGTTGACAACAATGCGACGAGGCCTACCGTGGCACTTGCCATGCCAAGGAGCAGGAACAGGATGTGACCATGGCATCTGGTTCTGGATCTGGGTCTCTCCCCGCCGCCTCGCCATTTGAATATGACACACAGATGACAGCTGCTCCAGCCAAGGCTCGGATTCGTACTGTTCCCGGCTCTGGGGTTGCCGCTGATGATGCGTGCCCATTGTGCGCATTTGACGTTTGGTTTATTAATCAGTTTGGCCTGCGGCCAGGCCAGGCCAGAGTAGGGCAGAGACAGGGCAGAGACAGGGCAGGGCCAGGGCCAGGGCCAAGCACAGCCGAACGCCGTCACAATTTTCTACAAATGAATAATTTTTGTGCAACACACACAAAAAAAAAAAAATAAATAAAAGGCAAAGTCAAAAAGCAGCCGCCGCAAAGGACTGGCCACGAAGCTCAGTTTATATTTTTGTGGCGCAGCTCGCATTTTAATTTCTCACAAAAGAAAAAAAATAAAGTCAAACAAATGTCAGTCGCGTGTTAATCAACTGTAAATAAATGGCGCAAAGATTAGAGAGTAATGCAAAAAAAGAAAGCCCGTTAAGGATGCTGCACATTGGGTAGACTTGCAGATGCCCTGTAATCCAGGAAATTGTGCGAGAGGATCAAGCACGATTCATATCATACGATAACTTTGAACCTTTTCAGTAGACCATTACATTTTAAGCTTTCTTTCTTATAAAATATTTTATAATATACATATATATATTTTATAGCATTAAATTTTGCCGAGATATAGATTTCATACAATTTTTTATGAATATTTAAAAAAATATATATATTATATTTAAATAAATTGTATTATAAATACTCTTCTCTTCTATGAAATGTCTTCCACTTTTACAGGGTATATAAATCACAGCCTCTGAAAAAAACCCTACGACAGACCTGAAAAAAATGTACGCAAAACAAATAAAAAATAGGGTGTGATGCAGGCTAAAAAAAGCCAAACAAAACTGAAAAAAATCGGCTTCAAGAAAACATTTAATGGTTTTTTAAATGTTTTTTAAATGCGCGTGAAAAATCTGTCACTCGAAAAGCAAACAAAGAAAAAAAGCAACTCGCCAAACTTCAAAAGCTTAAAGTTGCCGCAACATTTCCTGTTTTTCGGGAATATCCCATGCAAATTAGCTATAGGAAAAGTTCTTATCATGAATCCAAGGCGCGTTGTTATTGCTTGACACCCACTAAATCCGCAGCCCAGCAGAGGCGAAGCCATAGCCGAGGCCACACCCAGCAACGCCTACAATAAATAAATAAATGCTCAGACAGTGTCCTTTTCGAGGCGTTGCCCTGCGGGCAGGAGATGGGAGCGTGGGGGGCTGCTTGCTGGTGTTGATGATACTATTATCTTATATCGCGGCCGGGTTGATGGCAAGGACTCGCAGGCTGTCAGTGGCCGCGGCCAAGCACTTCAATAGTCCTTTTACAATTCATAGATATACGCACTTAGATAGTCGGCTGGAAAAAATCGTTTTATTGGCTTTCGAGGTCCTTTTTGTCGCCTCAGCCGCCCACCAACAACAAGGACACATAAACCGCAAATAAGTTTAACATTGTACAACATTTACATTCCGGCAAGTGGCAGAGGTTTGCCTTTCGTTATTGTATTTGCTGTGATTTGTGTGGCTTTGTGGCGGGCAGCGCTTGAATTTTAAAATGCCCAGCACAGTGGGCCAAAATGTGAAAAACAGTGAGTAAATTTAAAGCAAAATTGTTGAATATATTTGTTGTGCTGCTGAAATGGGTTTGATAAAAGGAATTCTGGAAAGAAAACGTATATATAAAAATTATTAAGACTCAGCTCTAATAATACTGGATTATGAAAAAAAAAAAAATAATAATAATAACATAATTTATATGCATATAAAATAAAATATATATGAGTTGTAATTTTACTAGCTTTAGTTATTAGAAAATTCTTTATTGCAGTATGACAGATTCAGACATACATTTTCAATGAATACCCAGTATACTCTGATATTTCATTCCTTTCTACCTACTTCAAATACTCAAAGTGATTTACCTGTCAACTCAGTACGCTTTATTAAAAACTACCCAAAAATTTTAAATATTAATTTAATTTATTTCATAGGGAATTTCACACTCTAAATATCCATTCCTGCTCCACTGTGCCACCTCTGAGCGGCTGTCATGTAAAAGGGGTGCAAATGATGCAATTTGTAAAATTGCGTGTTCTTTCTTGAGCCCCTGGGCAAAGTATAGGCATGGGGCTATAAGGCGACACAATGCTATCTAATCTTATTTGATATTATTTTTGCGTTAAACTTGCATTTCAGCGCGCTCTCAAGACGGAGTCTTGGGCGCCATTGTTCAGGCGAACGGAAATCTAACAAATTGCCTTTAATATAACGAGTCGTGTCTTTAAAGTTGAAAACAAGCGTTTTTAATGACATTTAACAGGAAATGCCAGCAAACGCATCAATCATTTGTCAGCCATAAAAATTCGCTACACATGAGCATTAAATTATAAAAAATAGAAAAAGTCCTGAAAAACCGAAAGAGAGAGAAAAGGAGAGAAAAAGAAAAAATCCTAATGGTTCTTTGTAAAAATGACCTTGTAAGTTATGAGGCACGGCGGGGCGCCCTTTTAGCCAAAAAGCCACGAGTCGAGGTTCAACAACGGTCACTCCGGAGAGTTTGGCACAAGCCGGAGCCCAGCATCCACTTGTGGCTCAGTGGTTGAGGGCGGTGGGTGGCGTGGGCTCAATTGGTTTACTCATATGTGAACATTTATTGGAAAACATTATTATTTATGACTTTTTGAATGACATCGCTTGAACTTTTTCAAGCAATAAAGTCCAGGCACAATAACAACGGATATTGCGGCGGGACTTCAATTTTTGATATCCGTTATTTAAAATTGCATTTTCTATAGAGAATTGCGAGTTTCTATTTTAATTTTGATTTATGAAGATATTCATTAGATATTGGCCATGTATGATGATGTATATAAGAAATACCGATATATTTACTTGCTTATCATTCATCATTCCAGTACATCTAATATATTCTGCGTAATTTGTTTGATTTTCCTTCTCTCAACATAAGTAAGAAAAAACAAATTTGTGTCTTAAGCTGAAAGCTCAATCTAAAATGAAAATCTTTATACACGCGCACTAAACAACCTCACAGTCTCGATATCAACACGCTGAAGGGTTATATCCCAGCCTCCGCGGCAGTCAAGAGCTCCTTTCGCCATGTCCTTCACATATGTATATGCGCACGCTTTAAGATCTTATCAAATAACCATGAAAACAAAAATGATTATTTTAAGTAATTGCCAGCTATTGTTGGCGAAAAAGGGAACCTTTTCTTAAGGCGGGCATTGCTGGCCTTCATTTAAACTAAAACTGTGACTTTTCCTTTTATTTACTGTATGTGGGAAGCTCATCTCTTATTTACTGCTGCCATATAGACAAACAGAAAAAAGAGGGAAGCTATTGTGTATGTATGAGTGAGATATGTACATGCTCCAGGCGCATGACCCATTCCTGAACCCACACAAAACACTGCCAGCTTTGGATACGAAGGATACACGAACTCTCGCACTCCGACTAAACTAATGCCATCCTCGTCTAACCTCGTATTGCAGTGTGGGTGAGTCAAAGTGTAGATAGCTGCCTGCCATAGGACGACAACGAAGTGAACGATGTCGACTCCCCATACATATAGAATGTCCTAAGGTGGAGCAGAAGCCATGACTGCGGCCATGACAGCGATAATGTATACAAGCCAAGCGGAAGACGGGTATAGCTATACAGTGGGAAGTGGGATGGAGAGACAGAGAGAGAGAGTGGTAGAGTGTTAGAGAAGGAGGGAGGTAGGGAGGGAGCAACATTTGTAGGGTTGCCGTTGCTACGGTCCCACCCACCCGGATCAGACCCAACCAAATGCTTGCTGTTGTCTGCAGCTCTCTCTCTCTCTCACACACTCACTCACTTTCTCTTCTTATTACCTGCTTCTGCTTTGTGGGTATTAAGTTTTGGGCTTAATACTAAAGATAAACGTCTCTTACTAACAGCACTTATCGAGTTACTACTTAGGGGACTTAAATTAAATTACAAGTTAACTGAATTTTCATACTATGTAATAATTATAAAAAAAAATTAAAAATCTAAGCAAATGGTTACTCTTAAATATCAAAGGGGTTTCCATTTACTAACACGTTTACCTTTACAATAATAACTTCTAATCTTTCTATTAGAAATATGTAATTAGTACTTATTTAATATCTTATATTTATCACACTTTCACGAATATATAATAAAATATAAAAAGGCTTTGCAGCTTTCGACAATTTATTGATATTTTGTTACTAAATCATCAACAAAATCTCTCTTCAAATTCTCATATGGGAAATTAAAAAATATATCAATAAATGGAAAATTCATAGAGATTAATTGAATTTTTTAAACAATAATCGATAATTGTTAAAAAAGAAATCTATTGAAATAACAAAGTTTAAATTTATATTCAACATATTCAATAAAAATGCCAAAGATCATAATTAAATTACAAATTTCAGTTTAATATACAACTTTATATTGAGTGACAACAGCTCTAAAAGGTTGCTCGCAATTATTATTATCTTACAGCTAGTTTGTAACAGTGTAAATATAATCAGTTAAATTTATGATTATCATATGACAGCTTTTATTAGTTGGGACTGGCATTTTTATATATTTTCTCATTTTTATGTATTTTTCAATTATGAATTTCATTCGGAATTCTAAAAAAAACTTTAATTATATGTATGTACTTATAGTGTATATATAAAAACTGCAGCCTGAATTCTGTGCGTATGCAATGAGAGTTCTCCAATCTTAAAGCCCAACAAATTCACAAGGGACACTTTTTTATGACGCACTTTGTTAAACGACGTGATGTGGTCTGCGTAAGGGTGCGGGGTAGCGGGGAAATGCCGGCGCCATAGCCAAACAAGATGTGGTTATTTTTTTTTTTTTTTTTTGTAGCAACCCCAACAGCTAGATTGTGTTCTTATCGGTCTAACAACTTTAAGCATTGACCGTGGGGACGTGGGTCAGTTGTTTTTTAGCTGCTTGTTAACTGGACGGACATCTGAAACACTTTTGTTTTATCGTGAACGATGATACATCAGCCATCAAGTTGATTAACTCACATGGAATGTGCCAAAGTGCCGAAAATCAAATTAAATTGCCTTGATGCGAGTGTTTGTGACATCTCGAAGTGGGTTATGAGGGAGTTTTGTTATGGGATGCTGCTACTCCGTTTGATTTATGCATTGCAAATCGATAGTTTGTGTTGGTCCTTAGGGTAAAGGGATAAGTGTCACATGCACAAAAATGATGGGATGATGCACATCATATATGAAAATTTGATGAAATGCGTAACAAGTTGACACTAGGCGGCTTAGGACTGCTTGGACTTTAGATACTTCTGGTGCTTTAGCTCTAGGAATTTAAAGACAGACTCGATGGCTGCAGAGGAAGTCCATTCGTGTTCCGGATGTCCAGCCGATACACAAGTTAAATTCTTTTCCTTATCGCCATGTATTAGATCCGTATCGAGTGGCTCAGTGCTAGAGACCCAATTGCAGGTTACATCTAGAAAGTATTTCTGACAGCTAGCGGGCGCATGGCCCACTGTGCCGTCGGTTAGCGCAATGGCAAATACTTTTTCTTTAAAGAACTTTGTAAACTTCTCCGCCTGCCAAAAATACAGTATTACTATAATGTGTGTTTGGAATACTTCTTCACTTACCAAAGCTTTACACACGGAGCCGCCGAAGCTGTGGGCCACTATGGCCACACTCTCGGGCTGCGAGGGCATGATGATGTGCTCCCATACGTAAGCGGCATGACTCATTGAATTGTCTAAACCTTTGATAGGCGCTCGCTTGCCATTTATAATGCGTGTGGTATCATTCGTATTTGTTACGAGTATATCATAGCCCAGCTTTTGGGCGCGTTGTATGTATGGCAGCTGTGTGCCGTGCTCCAGAGAGTTGTTTATAATCAATCTAGTAGAAAAACATAAATATTAGTTAAAAATTGAGCAGCAGTGAGAAGGAATCAGCCAGTCAGGCAAATAGTATATATATATAGCACCTACCTTCTTGCCCATTGGCCGGCCAGCACATACCCGCTGCCATGGATGAGCACAAGCAGCTTCTTCGACTGGGCCAGAGGTTTCGGTTGAGTGAATACGAATGTAGAACGTTCAATGGGCTCTCCAATCGGTATGTAGGTTCTCTTTAATCCATTCTTCTCCAATAGCTCATATACGATATCTGGTATCTGATTGGCTAGCTGCTCGTAATGCTCTTGATTTGTTGCCGGGTTGTCGCTGATCTTAAATTCATAAGGCAGATCACCGGGCTTTCCGGTGGCTGCGTCTATTTTGCGGAGTTCGCCAGCTGCAAAACCATATGTGTGAGTGTCTAACATCAAATGTAATTACGTATTTGCATAATCACCTTCATTGAATGCGTATCCAAATTCCCGCAAACGTGCAATTGCTTCCTGACTGCTGTTTGTACATGGTTCCGACATGGTCCTGCTGTAACGACTATGAATAGCGAATGTGGTAATATATTTGATGTATTTAAAGCGGCGCCACATACTTAATGTAATGTATGTTACTTACTTAATAAAAACTTGGTTTTATTCGCCAAAAGACCGGCGCAATTGACAGCATCGATACTAATTGCACCTGTTCACAAACTGGCATTTCTGTGGCGGCCTAACGATAAGTGCATTTCACTTTCATCGATAAGTTCCATGCCGGCGCCAAGATTAAATTATATTTGATTTATTTTCGTAAGTAAGAGGCCATATTGCCACCCTAGAATAAAATAATTTTCTTTATAATAACATAATTGAATTTTTTACTGATACAACATACCTATGCAACTGATATAACATTTGTAAAGGATATAAAAGCATATGGATGTTAATCGCGGACGGAAAATTCGAGTATTCCAATATAGTTCAAATGAACCTTTTATTGAACTACTTTTACTAGTAGATGCAGTCGAACTATCGAAAGCAAACAAGCAATCAGCTGTTTTGTTTCGTTGGCAGTAATCGATATGCCATCGTTAGCGGAATCTAAACAACAGAAACAGAAACGGACACATCGCCTCAATTTGTTGATTGCATCCACTGCCAGTTCGCTGCCACGCTGCCAAAATTCAAAGTTTTAAATGCAAAAAACGGCGTACGCATTCAGGGATTTGGAAAACTCGCCACGCACCATGCTAATGCGTGACTGGCGTACCGCCCTGCGTACGCCAAGCTATCGAATTGGTAATCGCACCGTCCGGTTTAATTATCACTTTGCATTGCTTGTGTTTTGTGCTGTGGTCCTAGTACTGCTCTTTTTATACGCGCACCAAGGTAGTCGCAGCTCCTCCGATGGATACTGGCTGCGCTCCCAATATGCCAGTGAAGCCACCTCTGCGCTCGCAATGCCCTACAACTCAACGTATCCGTTGACGAAGCCTCTGAGCGTGCAAGGTGGCGTTATCAGCTATCGGATTGGTATGATAGCAGATCTAGATACCAGCTCGAAAGTTGTGAAGGGCGACGGCAGCACAACGTGGCGAAGTTACTTAAAGAAGGGCTATCTCACGTATCTGCCAAACAAGCATGAGCTACAGATAAACTGGGATGCAGGAGCGCCCACAGCCTTGGAATCCTCGTTTGCGCTGAAGGGACGTGGCATGGAGCTCTCCGAGCTAGTCACATTTAATGGAAAGCTGCTGAGTTTCGATGACCGAACTGGGCTTGTTTACGAGCTGACCAATGACAAGGTCATACCCTGGGTAATACTGCTCGACGGTAATGGCCACAATGCCAAAGGCTTCAAATCAGAATGGGCAACGGTAAAGCAGCACACTCTGTATGTGGGCTCCATGGGAAAAGAGTGGACAACTGGCATGGGTGACTACGAAAACAATAATCCCATGTATGTCAAGGCTATCAGCATGACAGGCGAAGTGCGATCCTTAAACTGGGTGGAGAACTATAAAAAACTGCGTCTAGAGTCTCTCCAGATAAGCTGGCCCGGCTACATGATACACGAGAGCTGCGTCTGGTCAGAGGTGCACCAGCGCTGGTATTTTCTGCCACGTCGCTGCTCCAAGGAAAAGTGAGTCATGTGTACGAACACTGTTTGTCATTTAATAAATGCTTTCTGCTCCATAGATATAATGAAACCATGGACGAGCACATGGGCTGCAACGTTCTAATATCTGCGGACGAGCACTTTAATGCTATAGAGACTGTCAAGTTGGATGCTGCCAATACGGCGCCTACTCACGGGTTTTCCAGCTTCAAATTTCTGCCCAACACACAGGATTCCATAATCATAGCGCTCAAATCGGAGGAGCTCAATGGCAAGACGTCCACCTTTGTGACGGCCTTCAGCGTGGAGGGCAAATCATTATTGCCAGAGACACGTATCGAGACGGACTATAAATACGAGGGCTTTGAGTTTATATAGCAAAGCGTCGCTGCTGTAATATTTCGTGTATATAGTGTATTATCCGGTATATATATATGTTTATGTATATATATGTTAGCTTCAAGTTTATATATAGCTTAAATATTAAGTTATGTCAGTTAGGAGATGCTCTTAGACCAATGCCATAAATTATTCTGTTAAAAATACTCTGTTTACAATGTGAGAAGAGTTTATTAGCTTGGAGCAATGTCTGTCCGCTTATTTTGTACTTCATTTAAAACTAAATTACAACTTTAGTTTATTCTTAAATATAATTTGTGTGAATCACTGACATGGCGCGAAGCTAAGGTGCCTAAATTACTAGCATAGAAACAAATCTCATTTATTATTATTTTTCAACAATGTTTATTGTCTTGTAAAGATGAAAATTTTATTTCTGATTGGTGTAGATATTGCGATGCTTCGAAAACTTTTGACAAGGTTTCAAATTTCAAGTAAATAGGAACTACTTTTTGTCAAATAGGTTTTTATAACATCTAAAATAAATTAAATTTATCTTATATGAGTAAGAGTTCTCGAACGAAGAAATATCTTATAAAATAATGTCTTAAAGACCTTTACATCACAGAACATTTATAATCTAAATCGATTAAGTTAAGCCACTATTAATTTATTTTAATAGATCGATTGCTCCTAGACTAGTGACAAATATAGACAATATATTAAGCTTGGCCTTTATACGTAAACAGAGTATTGTGCAGTCGGTTTGCATGCGACTGCAAAATTATCTTTTTTGTTTTGACATGAATTTGGAATCTTGTAATTTATACGTAGCGAAAGCCAATTTATAATTTATTTGAATGCAATACGTACAAAACATATACAAAAACAAAAACTATCACACTGTTACGATCTAGCTATATTCTTTACACTAATTACTGATTCTAGACCTGCCACAACCAAATCTTCATTGTCGACGCGCCCTTCGCTGGCACGGACTTCTAAGCGATTGGCATTATGATTGACATTCCATAGTTTGGGCAAAAATTTGGGCTGCATAGTGTGTAAAAAGTGTTCCCGCCACAAACGCTCCAGCTCGACGAGACCACCGAGCTTATCACGATATACCTGGACGACCTTCTTGCCGTGCTGGCAGTAATCCTCGTTGGCCACACGGCAATCCAATTTGGAGGCCTTCTGCAATAGCTCTGGGGTTATCTCAGTGACATCTGTGTAGTAATCCAAAATGGTCTTCTGCAATTGTGTAACCTTCTGGCTGGGCATACGATCGCTCTGCATCAGCAAAGCCTTCCCAGCTAACTTCACGTTTCTGAAAAGGAGTGCGCATTAGAGTGGAACGCGGATGGAAATGATCGATACCAACCTGAGCTGCTGATCATCATGGTACTTGGAGACGCCCTCGCCATGGCCGAATGGTGCCTCGCAAGTCATTGCGAGTTTATTACGTATCTTGTTGTCCGATATATTGCTCAATTGGTGGCAGCTGGGACAGAGTAGGAGTATGTCGTGGGATGTGTGTGATTTCATAACAACCGGAAAATGTTTTCGATATTCGCGTGGCACGACGTTCTTTCGTATATAAGCATCTCGACGGCCGCATACAACGCATTGATTCTCCTTGGGCGTCTGATAGTAGCGGCCCACGTCTCCGACAGCTCGACCTGCCGGCTCAAAATTCAAGCGCACTGTGAATGGCTGCTCGCTGACCTGAGTGCCCAGATTCTGGTTCAAATACCAAGAGGCCTTGCGACGATCAATAGTGCAGAGCAGCTCGCCATCGGGCGCCTCCAGCACGCAATTGTCATAGAAAGCCTTGGACTGAGTGCCCAGATTGCGAACTTGCTGCTGTTGCGGCTGCTGCTGCTGCGACTGTTGATGCTTCTTGTTGCGCTTGTGCTTAGACTTGCTTGTTAGTGGATGTGTGGGAGTGCTTGTCGATAGGGTCTTGCCGAGGCCAGAGACAAAGCCTTTAGTAAAATCTACATCTAGAAATGGCTCAATTTTTGGGCGCAACTGCTCGAATTTCGGAGCACGCCAGTCCCAAAAGGTACGTGGTTCCAGATCTTTGGATAACTTCTGAAAAATAGCAACAGCGGCTAGTGCATCATTGGCCGCATAATTAAGCTGTGCGGAATCCAGTTGTGGAGCCTCCCAGTTGGAGCAGGCGAGACGCCAATTCTTGTCGAGCACAGTATTGAGATGAGTTTGTGATAGCTTGCCTAGGCCCTCGGCCTGGTGCCCGGCCATGACGGCCATGTAGCGTAAATCAAAGGTGCTGGCAACGCCAACACCAAAATCATTTGATAGCTTCATAGCGTCGTCTTGTGGTGCGACGCCTACCTTAAGCACGGAATCATCCTCGAGCAACTCACGCAAATCCTTGGGTATTTGCTTCATGCAGCACAAGCGAAATAGGGCGCAGAGGCCCTTGTGGGAGCTCAGCTGCAGCAGAGCAACAGGACGACGTGTGCCGCCTACAGTAATCCATTCACAATCAAAGCCAATCACTTTAAATGACTCGCAATGGCTGCAGATATGTGAAGGCATATTTTCATATAATATTATTTCAATTCGCGGTCACTTACCTCTTCAGTTCATTTAGAATGCGCTGTGACTCGTTTACCGAGCTGATAACTTCAATGCGTTTATGCTGTAGCTGAAAGGGACTGCGTCCCAATACGCCCCAAATCGATTGCCTGTGCCGCACGAGCACATAGGCCAGGCCCAGACTCGCGGCGAGCAAAGCCCAGCGCTTTGTGTTGGTGTTAACGGTTTGGTTGCTCATGGCTAAGTCGAACTCGAAAAGTGTTGAAATTACCAAATGTATCGAAATTACAATAAACTACGCCCCCGATTGACCGATAAAGAATGTTAACGCAGCCTACTCGCCGTGCCGCCCAAAAAAAATTTAAATGATATTTACAATTGCTTCATAAGGAGCCACGATTTTTGCGTCGCATGCTTTGATGCTAAATATTTTTTAAAATCAAAGTTTAACCAGAGTACTCGGTACTCTATTATGTCACGAACTGAACTTATACATTTTCGTATGTAGTCTAAGCAATCGATAACAGTTTGTTTTCCTGTTCATATGATTAGCATTGTTCGTTAGCAATGAATTCGCCTTTTGAGCAGATTGGCAGCTTTGTTAACAGTCCCTGTTAACCTACAGCGCGGCCAGCTGTTAATTAAATTATAATATTGTGCGAGCCTAAATCAAATGATTGTGTATGAAAAACTATCTATAACCATAATTAATAACAACTATTAATCTCGGTAAATGAAGTCAGTCATGCTAAGTTAAAAAATGTTGTATGTTCGCAGCCGTAGCTGCATGCTTCCAAAAACACTGCTGTCCAGTTGAAAAATCGATTTTTTCAGCGCAATCAAAAAACAAAAAAAAGAAGAAAGGTAACATAATTCAATAACGGTACTTTTGTTGCGCTTTCCTAACCTTTGAAATGCTTACAGAATGTGCCATTGAATCGAAAAGTAGTTTAGTTTAATTAAGAAAGCGACAAAATGCCAGAGAATTTGGAATTGCATCAATTTGAGGACGGAACGCGAGCGGGAGATCTATCAAATCAATGGCTGGAACAGATTAAAAGGCGCGTAAATTGCCCATATCTGGGAATAATACTCGCTACGCTCTCTTCGCTGTTCTTCTCACTGTGCTCGGTGATTGTCAAGGGCCTGGTCGATGTTAATCCCATGGAATTGGCCTCATTCCGCTTTGTGGGCGTTCTACTGCCTACCATCCCAATACTCATCTATACCAAGCAGCCAGTATTCCCGGAGGGCAAACGTGTCATACTGCTGCTGCGCTGCTTCATGGGTACCACGGGCCTGATGCTCAGCTTCTATGCGTTTCGACACATGCCCCTGGCCGACGCCAGCGTCATCATCTTCTCCACACCTGTGTTCGTTGCGATCTTCGCGAGGGCCTTCCTCAAGGAGCCGTGCACCCTCTTCAACGTCCTGACTATCAATATGACGCTCCTTGGCGTGGTGCTAATCACTCGGCCACCGTTGGTCTTCGGCGAGGCGATGCCGGATCTGGACAGTGAAAAGTATACGGATAAAACATATGACATCTGGGGACCAGTTGCTGCCATATCCTCGACGCTGTTCGGTGCTAATGTCTATATACTACTGCGTGCTCTGAAGAATCTTCATTTCTCTGTGATTATGACGAACTTTGGAGCGATTGCCCTCATTTACACACTGATTGTGTGCGGCGCAATTGGCGCTGTCTGCTGGCCAAGCTGTGGACGGGATCGCTGGCTCGTCGTCGTCTTGGGCATCTTCAGTTTCTTGGGCCAAATTCTGCTGACGCTCTCGCTGCAGGTGGAGCAGGCCGGTCCAGTGGCCATTGCACGCTGTGCCGATATCGTGTTCGCCTTCATCTGGCAAATCCTCTTCTTTGGCGAGGCGCCCAACGGGTATTCCTTGTGCGGCGCCCTGATGGTCGTCAGCTCCGTGATTTTGACGGCCATGAAGAAATGGGCGATGACCTTGCCACGGGAGTCGTCTCTGCGTAAGCGCTTGCGTCTCATACTGATGGAGTAGACCAAAGTAGTTGCTGTAGTTGTAGTGGTTCATGGAATGCTTTAGTTATTTTAGTGGTTTCTCAAATCGTTTCAAATCAAACTCTCATTGGGGCATCGGGGAACAATGCTCAACCAACTACGATACGAATAACTAATTCATGTACACGACTTAGACTTTGGATTATTGATAGAGCTCAGCTTAGTACATAAAGAAATAGACGCATTATATAAATATCCACATCTTTTACATACTTATACATATATAGGCATAAAGTTTTAAAGTTCGAGCGTGATACTCATACCATCAACAAATATTCATACATATGACTATGATATATATATATATATACATAAATCTATTGGTTTAGTTTAGCCAAATTCATTGAGTTGTTGTTTTGTACATTGTTATACATGCTTAAACTAAAGTATTTCGACAAAATCTTATTAATAAATACAAATTTAAAAAGAGAAGTCCGTTAATTGGAGTTTTGTTTTCTAGTCGCTGCAGCTTCTTGAGATTTCTCATAGAGGGCGCTACCGTAGCAGCTGCGACAACAGCTGTGCAAATTTCGATACTTGCCTATACGATTCGTGTTTCATGTTTTGTATGCGCTTTAAGTACTCAATATAAACAGGCAGTTAACATAGTGCAACTTTATGGTTATCTCAGCGGAGCAAGTGTATTAAACAAACAGAATAAACAAGCTTATATTCAAAAATACGTCTACGGCAGCGGCCATTGTTGGCCCTTGCGATAATTGTGTACATAGCGAGTCAGAAGTACTTTTGACGTCACATCTTCATGTTTAGGTCATGCAAATAACAGTTGATTAACATAGCGCAACCTCTCAGTGTTAATTACTCTGCTAGCAACGCGTCGGCGCCACCGGTTGCCACAACAAAAAGAAAAGTACTCGAACGCAATAAATACTCATAAAACAAACAAAACAACGCAATTTACCGGTGAGCAATAGAAACAACAAAAATACAAAATTAACCAACCAATTTGCAAAAGAGCTTGAAGTGCTTGTGAATACATACATAGTGTGCCTTGAACTTACATATGTCGATAATATAATTATATTTAAATACATTGAAAAAAAGGAACACTACGCAAACAGTAAACAAACACGTTGTACATTCGATTCTTTTTTTACTGGAGAGCTGCAGCTGTTGTTGTTCATCTTCTTCATATTGTGACTCATGGGCCTAGAAACCCAAATCGGCAATCACCGCATCCAGTTCATCCTGCAGATTGGTAGCCCTGGAGCGCACCTGTGAAATTTGATCCTGCAAATTATCCACGTTCGCCTGCAGCAGCACATTGCATTTCTTCATTGCCGCAAAGCGACTCTCGTGCTTCTTCACGCGCGGCTCCAAGTTGCTCTTCTTGGCGGAATTGGGAGCATCCTACAAAGAAAGAGGTGAGTCGATATATACGCATATATATATAAATCTATATATGTAACTATATAATAATGATTATGTGCTTCAGTGCTGCCCGGCTTTGCGCGTCTCACATATACATATTAAACAATATTAAATATTTGATATTGCACTTACTTCTGCTTCGGATTCACTTTCTGGTTCTGCTTCGCTCTCCTCCGATTCTGATTCCTCGGACTCCTCCTCGGACTCTTCCTCTTCCTCCTCCTGCTCTTCTTCGGCTGCCTCCTCTTCTTCTTTGTCCTCGGCATCGATCTCGTCCTCGTCCAGGTTCATCGATGCGGCCATCTTTTGAACCTCTTTCTCCAGTTTCTTGAGCTTTTTGTTTTCCTCTCTGCAAAATCGAAATCTCATTAGCGAAAGCTTGGTTTAATTTAGAATTGCTTACTTGAGTATAACATGATTCTTCTTCATGGCCTGCTTCAGTGCATCCTTCTCCTTCTTGGCCGCCTCCTCCTTGACCTTCAGCTTGGTCAGCTTGCTACGCAGCACCTTCACCTCCTTGCCCATTCGTCGCTCGCGTCGCTCTGTCTTCTTCTCCTCCGGCTCATCGGGATCGCTCTCGCTCAACTCCAGCTCCAGTTCGGGTGAGCTGTCGCGTCCGAAGAGTGGATCGCTGGGTCTCCTCGAGCCATCCCATGTGCCGCCCTACATTCACAATATGTAAGAAAACATTAGGAAATCGCATCGTCACTGGCTAGACCTGACCGAATCCAACTATGGGCATTACCTTATGATTGGTCCCCTTCTCACCGTAGTAATCATCGTCCTCGTCCTCGTCGTCGTAAGCAAAGCGAAAACTAATGCGCGGTCTGTTAGTGCTTGGTGTCGTATTTGCCTTATATAAACAGCGATTGGGTTGGTTAGATCGGTTAATGGTTTTAGTAAGCGGATTCAGAGTAGAAGCCAAAAGCATTTGTCTTTGTTTGTCTTTCTAAATCGATTTTCTTAATATTACCAAAGTAGTGGATGTGTATGTCAAGTGCGCACAACACATTATGAGAGACTGTGAAGGAGAGAAGCTGAGAACATAATTGGGGTTACCGATTGGCAGCTAATCATATCAGCTTGACACTGAAATGTAAACGATAGACTGAATGAGCAACAAAGGAGGTGTTATGCAGTAAAGTGGAAGCATGTGGAGTAGAAGAACTGTAATTTAGATTGGAAAGAGATGGTGACATAGGAAGAGACAAGGAAAGAGGGAGGTACAAGGAGGAATAGCTGTATAGAAAATAGTGCGGGCTATGGGAAAGCAAAGAAGTTGATAGAGGGGCTTAGTTGATAAGAGATGAAGAAAGCAAAAAGGAAAAGCGGTTGCAAACATTTCAAGCGAAAGCGAATTGTAAAAAAAAAAAAAAAACGTAAACAGCGAATCGCGCTAATTGGCGCTGGGAATATCAGCAACCCGCATTACGTCTCAGCAATCCCCCTCCCCCTCGGAGGTATCCAAAATGTGTGTCGTGTTGTCAGCTGATGTGTAATTATTTATCGTGTGTGCTGCTACAACTAGAACAACAACAACAAGAACAACTACTACACCTACAACTACATTGCGAAAGCGACTAATTGCGATTGCTTTGTTAGCTGGTTTTTTAGATGATTTTCTTTGGCTCTTTGCATTCAGGCTGAGCTGTCGCTCGGGAGGCGGCGGCACAGGCGGCGCTGAAAATGTGGATACATGTGTGGGTTATGACCCCAACAAGAACAACTGGCTTCGACTGACTTCAACTAGAGCAACAACAACAATAACAGCTGACAACACACACACGGCATGTTGTGCGACTTGTGCCACGCCCGTCCCCGGCCCCTGCCCCGGCCCCAGGATTGGACTGTCGCTTACCTGCAAAGCAGCTGCCAATTTGCGCTCGAGCAATTGTATCTGTCGCTTTTGTTCCTCGATTTCTGTTTTCGCCTCGACTAGCAGTTTGCCCGTGTCGTGATAGTTCTTCTCCACCTCCTTGGACACCTTGCGCGCGTCCTCGACTTCACGTTTCAGTGAGTTGACATATGCCTGCTCGGATGTGGGCGTGGGATCCATGGTGGCTACAATAACATTGGAGCCATACTCAAGATTCTTTTCGCGCGACTTCTCGCGCTCCAGCTCCGTCTCGAGCGTACGTATTTTGGCCAGGAGCTTCTTGTTCTCGCGCTCCTGCGCCTCACGGTTGCGCAGCTCCAGTGCCAGCATCTGCTTGGTACTCTGCAAATCGTCACGCAACTTGTCAATATCGTCCAGCTCATCGGGACTCTCCTCATCGATGGACATGGTCGAGACAATGCTCGGCCTGGAGCTGCCCGCACCACTCGCAGACCCACTGTTCGCACTGTTCAGCGCATGGCTGCTGGGCGCCTCGCTCAGCATATTGACCTTGGACAGGGACTTGTGCAGCTGCTCCTCGATGGTCATCTGGCGTCGGAACTTGCGCAGACCCTCCAATATGGGCTTGCTGCGATCGTTTGTCTGCGTGGGCCTCAGCCGTACGCCGCCCTGAATTTGCTTGAGCAGCTTGTTGTGCGAGTTGTCCTTCTCTGTTTCATAGATGAATTTGTCGTCCACTTTGGTCATCGACTTGCACGTCAATATGGGCTGAGATCTGCAGTGAAAGAGGGGATCGAGTTAGCTAGATAATATTTATAAATAATATTTCTAAAATTCTTTATTTTTTTAGCATTTATTTTGCTTGATCTTCAAGTATTCTTTACAGTTGCTGATTTATTTATTTAAGAGTTTTCGCGATTCTAGCAACTTAATTTATGTTTCTTTTTATAATACCTTTTTTGAACAAGTTCCTATGCTGATTATTTTTGTTAGCTATATGCAGAGAAATTCTCAGTAAATTCTATTTCTAATACTTAAACTTTTATAGCCCATTAATTTTTTCTGTGAACTCTTTTTAAGCTGATTCGATTTGTTTTTTGATTCATTTTTTCTTTGTATTTTCAGCCATAGCAAACTTTTAGCTATTATTTTATTATTTCACAAATTATTTAGTTAAGTTATTGTCATAATTCTCATAACTCTCTGTGAGTTCTATTTATAAAAAAAAAATCTTTTTTCCATCTATTCCTTAGTTTTTAGACCTCATTTCTCTGCATAAATTGATGTGTTTTTTTTTTAGCAGTTCGCTCTTCGGTTCTCCTTGATTGCTCAGATTAATTTGAATGCCAAACGGCTAAAGTGAGCTGCTATTATTTCTTAAGCTGGCAGTTACACAGCTTTTGCACGGCGCGACTAACTAATTTGTAATCGATTGTTAGGGCTGACCATTCAGTCATTCATTCATTCATTTGTAACCCACCATCGAGCACCGAGTGAGTGGCTAATGAGTGCTGCTCACCTGTCGTTGCATGCCACATGGCGCAGCTTTTTGCCGCTCTCTACCTCCTTCATCATCTCGGACCAGTCGGGCCGTCTGCGTGGTCGTGACCTGTGTGAGGATGAAATAAATGATGAGTTAGTCTCAAGTCCTGAGATATGTATGTATGCCTGGATGCTGGCGGTTCTAGCTTACTTGAGCTTCTCGAGCGTTTGCTTTTGCGTTTCGCTGAGCACCCGCTTCTCGCCGGGCGCCAATGGCGGCGGGGGCGGTGGTGGAGCCTTGGGCACCAACGAGGGCAGCGGCGGTGGCGCTGGAACTGCAACGGAAATATATGGAATGGATGGTTAACTGCGGGTTTTTAGCGAACAGCACAAATTGCAGATGAATGGTCTAGCAATTTTTTCAGCTATTTTCTTTTTAAATTTTTTTTTTAGCTTGTTTTTTAGCGTATAAATCGTTTAGCGCTGCGTGCACTCGCGGTTATTAAATATAATTTTAATTTAATGAGTTTGCAATTTGTGTCAGTTGTTGTTTGCACCAAGTTTGCTGCCGTCCCGTTCCCCGCCCACTCTCCGCCTCTTTGTAGCTGCCGGCCATACATATCAATTGAGTTTGGTTTAATGTGAAGGGCGGAGGGAGGACTAGCTTTACGTTCCAATTCTTGCGTCTAAAGTTTCGCTGCATTGGCAGAGATTGAAAAGTTACTGCCGTGGCGCAGGCTCAAACCCCCTCTCCTCCCCCCGCCTCGCTGAAGTCGAGCTACCCCACAACCCAATTTGTTTTATTGCCTTAACACCTCCCGTGCCACTGACGTCGCCCTTCCAAAACACCAGCCACACTCTGTGGCGCAAACTTTGATTGCATTCGAGATACTCTCCATTTACAGGGTATTTGCATTGTGTGGGTAAGGATGTGGCGAGGGGGTAACTATGTATATATTTAATCTGCTTTGACCTGACTTGAGGTTGGCTTTGCTTGCATATAGCATGCAGTATCAATATAGATCATATCTCATTTATTGCATAGTGTATTTATTATTCGTTGGCATTTCTTGTCTTTCTTTTCTTTGATAGCCTTCGTCTTTTGTGCGTTGCGCTTGGCTAGCCGTTGGTTTTGGTTTTTGGTTGTTGGTTTTCAGTTTTAGTTTTAGTTTAGTTGGTTTTAAAGTCTGTGATGCACATTTTTGTTAACTGGCCCAATTAGCTTGTAATGTTTGCTGCTGCCAGCTGTTTCGTCTCTAATAAATTTCCAGTTAAATTGCTGGCCTAACAAGTTGCCAAGTTCCACAAATCTCTCCCACTGCCGCCCAACGACTTTTGTTACCAACTTTCTTTCCCTTTGTAATTAGCAATTGAAGGAGTTTATTTTTATATAGATGTATGTGTGTGTGAGTATCTATACCCGTATCGTCGTCTGTGCGCACTTTGTGTACAATACTTTGCATTCTTTGCAGTTACTTTTTTTTTCAGTCACGCCCCCGACCAGGTTGCTGGCTTGCCTTTTGTTGTTGTTGTTGTGCGTCGTTCGTTGTTTTTTGTTTGCTTCTTAAAAAAGTGCAAAAGTCAAACAACTGTCGTAAGACAATGGCCGTGCGCGAAGTGATGAAAAGCTGACAAATCTGTTAATTAGCTTTGTTTGAGTGAACCCGAAGCGAGTCGCTCACCCACAGCACCCACAGCACCCACCGCACTCAGCTCAGCCAGCCAACAAATCTGCCCCAATCCGCACTTTGGCAAGCAGCTTTGCCCCCCCACCCCTAAGCCTACAGAATGCCTCCCTTCCTCCCTCCCTCCCTGCCTGCCTGCCTGTCGGCTGCCTGGCTTTTGCCTTAACTTGCTCCCATTCGCTCCAGTCGCGCCTGGCTGAATCTGCACTTAATCTTTAAGTGGTTGGCTGCCTCTTTGTGGTGCATTAGATGCTGGTCTCAGTCCTTTTTCTCCCTCTCTATATATACGTATATACATATACATTGGTATTGTATGTATATATGTACTCTGCACCTGGCGCTTGAAAACTAATCCTGAAGTCGTGTTACTTTGGCTCAATGAAATCAGCGCCAAACTTGATTATTGTCTGGCAGTTACCCGGCTGCATGTTAATGTCCCTTGCCGCTCCACCCACGTACCATGTGCCATGTGCCACGGACGTCCTTGCGCCCCCCTTTCTCTTTTTTGTGCGCCATTTGTAGTCACTGATTAAAATACGTGGTCAACTTTTTGGGCAGCCAATTGAGCGCTCGTTTAGTAAGTTTCGCTTAATTCGTTTTAGTAATTTATGGCAAAGCTCTGGCAGAAGCGTCCAACCTAAATCAGTGCACACTCACACACATACACACAGACAGAGACACCCTCTCGCAGGAGAATAAGAGTAAGAAAGAAAAAGAGAAAAAACTTACTCAAGCTGAAGCTTGTGGCGCACCCATAGCCAGATAAAACTCTTCATTCATTCATTCATGTCGACAAAATTATTTCTTATTTAAATAAAATGCTGAGCAGCGTCTCCAAGTTGATGCTACCCACTTAATATACCGCAAGAGCCCGCACTTACAACGACGCCAAAATGAATAGCGGGGTATGTAAACATAAATTTTGTGTAGCTCGCCCCAAAACATCAGACCAGACCCACTGTCGCAGCTCCTTGATACTCTCTCCCTGTCTCTCACTTTCGCTCTCTCTCTCTCTCTCTTTCTGTCACAACCCACATTTTGTTATCATCAACCGAGAGAATATTCTATGCATGCACACAAATGTTGCCGTTGTCATTGAATCACGCTGTGCCTGCGGTTGGGGGGTGCGGGCCGGGTCGGGGCTGGGGTTGGGGGCATTAGCATGGACTCCAGTTTGATGACTGACTTTGTACGCCATTGTCTGAGCTTTGTGGCATGATGAAGCGCCGCTTGGAGAGTCTGCCATATTTTACAGTAGCTCTCCGAGCCACCGACCCGCATGCTGACAAGCCCGTAATCCCAGGCGGGTTGCCAGCGTCCTGATTAACGTTTTTCATCTTGTTAATAACTATATATTGCCTGTTCATTTGTGACCAACTAACAAACACTGAGCAACATGGTTAATATTTTAAAATATCTGCCGGCTCGTTACAAATTTCGATTAACTTTCAGAAAGGCGCGACCATTCCGTATTCCTTCGAATGTCTAAAGGGAAAAGGGAGCAGGAAGCATTCTAATAATATTTAATATAGTTCTTATGCGTAGTGAATATACAAATTTGTCGGCTCTCTATATGATTTTTTCTCTTAGCAAATCGTTGAAAACATTAGAGCCTATTCTCATGCTTGGCTGAACATCCGTGTGTATTAAACGATTGCGAATAGCGCCCAAAGCAAAATGAGCAATAATTACGCTCTTAAGAGAGCAAGCGACGGAGAGTGCGCATAATGCACACATATGGCCCTAATATATGGCTAATGAATGAGAAACATTACCAACAATGAATGTGGTTTAATAATTATTTCATAAATTATTAACATCTATGCCTGCAGGCTGCAATTACAGTTGTTCCTTTATTAAAGGACGCCATTATAATCATTATTGGCTAAGGTAAGGCCAGTCTATGTGAAACATTAATAATATTAAATATTGTTTAATAGTTATTCAACTTGATTCTCACATTTTCAATTATTTATTCTGCATGTTGCTTCATCAAAGGACTTCATTGTAACTTTATTCCTACATATTTCAATTGAAATCTTATTCATCTCGGTTTTAGTTTCAGTCATTGTTCATAAAATCATTTCATGAAGTCAATCAAGCAGTCCGTACAGGTAATTTAAACAAATGTGCTGCAATTATTTGTTTATTGGGCCATATTACTGTCGCTTAGTGTAATTATTGACAAAAGCGAATGCGTTAGTCAAAATTTCAAAATGGCCTCATCATCTTTTATGTCCCTGACAGACCCAAGCTGCACCTATTGAAAGTTCACGTTTCTAATGCTAGCCAAATAAATAAAAAACGAAATGAACGAAGCAAATAAGAAATGAAAGAAATGAATATAGCACACAGCCGTTACATGTTTTTAAACACAAACACACGCACACACACAGGGACATCTGCGTGTATGTAAATGTATAGAAGAGGCTCATTTAAATAAAAGAAAATACATATATATATATATACGTATATATTTCTTTTTTGGCCACTCGCTTGTCCTTTGAAGACATTTGCCAAGGCTTTTTAGCCGCCCAATTTTTTATATATTTTTTTATTTTGTTCGTTTTCTCGTCTGCTTTTTTTTTTTTTTTTTAGTGCGTATATTTGAATATAAATGGCGCATTTAGTTCGACTATATCAAGCACATGCCCATATATCTTGGGCAGCTTTTGTCCTTAAGAGTAGGAACTGCTACATACAATTCTCTCTTCTCTGCCCTTCGACTGTGGCGCTATTGATAGTTGTCGGCTTTAAGGGGCAGTTCGGCGAAACAAAACACAAAAACCATCTAGAAAGTGCCTTTTCCACTCATCTATCCTCATCTGGTTTTAAACATTCCACTTTATGTTGTAGTTTTGACACAATGAGCAATAATCATGAATTTTACTTAGACCATAAAAAGAGAGATGAAAACACCCAGAAAGTCGGCCCAAGACGTCGTCCGAGCACATTAAATAAATGTTTTTCTTTGCTGTCTGCATTGTTGCCTTATTTTTTTTTTTTTTTTATTATTCTTTTTTTTTTTTTGCTTAGCTTTTTTATACGCAATATCCATGGCAAATAGTTCAGAAATTGGGTATGCTGATTGTTTTCTCAGAATGATAAGCTAAAGTTAGAATTGAAAAATTGAACTATCTTAAGAATTTTATAAACAAATTTCTCAAATTTTCGAAGACCTATAAATATTTTGTACCTAGCTCAGCTCAAGTCCTTTTATCAAATCTGTCATTTTTTTTTTTTTATAAGTCAATATATTATCACCACATTTTATTATTTAATATTAAGTTCCCAGTTGCTCTATTATTTACATTAATATATATCACCTATAGCTCTACACATATATAACCAGACAAACATATCTCTAATAGAGGGGTATCTGCCAGTCGTAAGCCTCACATAGAAATACTTTTACTTCTCTTTGCTGCTGGCATTTTTTTTTTTTTATGCGACAGCTTTAAAGGACAAACGTTGGGCACAGCGGTTACCATTTCGTTGAGTGACCTGACCATGTCTTGCCTTTTCTCCCTTCTACTTCAATCCTCCCCACCATGCCCACCATGCCCAGCATCCCCACAAGCTTACAGCTTCGCTCCTGCCGTCACAGTTGCCTTTTGTTTGCCTGACAAAGATTAGGACGCATTTGCGGTCACGTTATTGCCCACTGATTAGGACATGGTAGCTGCCGGGCTGTTAGCCGAACCCTCGCCGCACACCTTTGCCCAGAGATACCCTTTGCGGTTTGCTGGCACTTAATGTGCTTTACACTTCATATTCGGGCCGCCCCTCCAGGGAGGGATTTCGTTTTTCAATTTGCCAACTTATGCAACTCACTGTGATAATTCTCAAATTGAGTATTAATATTATTGCACGCCTGCAGCCAGAAAATGCATTTCGAATATTACAAGCTCTTCAATTATTTTGAAAATTCCTATTTCATCCTTGGCCTTTTCTATTTTAATAATTTTTATTTCGATCGGTGGGTGGGTAAACAGTTTTGCGCCTCTTTCGGCCCAATGCACAGCACTCACTAAAAATTTAATAAATAAAATATGTTATTTATATTGCTTTTCAGCCCTCTCTCTCGCTCTCGCTCTCGCTCTTTGTGTGTGTGTCAGTGTCTGTCTGCCTGTTTGTCTGTCTTTGTCGTTTTTGTTTGGGCACATATATTTTGATGAAATGCTTCCATTTCGTACTTATATTCATACGGCTACTACGCGTTGCTCATAGATATATAGATATGTATTCATATATTTATACAAACGCCGCTTGGTGCGTTTTTCAGTTGGACCTAAGTGGACCCATGTGCACATTTACATACATACACAAATATAGGTGCATGGGTATGAGTGTCAGCCATGCACACCTACAGAGGATGCTAGAGCTAGCCTAGCCTAGAGATGGTCTCATGACTACAAATATTTTGTCATGCATAATAAAACTGCAAAACGGAATTGCATTTGTTTCGCATAGCTAAACATTTCTCTTTTTCTACATATTTCATGTGATATGTTGAAGCCGGGAATGTCCTTTGGTATGAATGACAAATATGCAGCTTGGATCGTGTGAATAAAAGCCATGTAACACATATTAGATAAGTATATCAAAGTATCTGAACTGCTACTAAAGTTTTCTCAATTGTTTTGTCAATTTTCTGTTTGTGGACGCTTTCAGATTACTTTAATACTCTATTGTCAATATGAGCTTAAATTATTGATGACGCTCACGCACCCATCCCTAATTTGCTAGACACTCATAAGGCATACCTGCCACAGTACATACATACATACATACATATGAAAAAAAAAATATCACTCATACGCTACGTTTGCCGTGTCCGCCTGTCTCTTATATTTTATTCATTTCGCAGTGACGTCTGTCGGCCTTGTCTTTACGCCAACATATTAATGCCCCCTTTCTATAGATAAGGCTAGAGCGAGAGAGGGAGATAGTGTGTGGGCGAGAAAGAGAGAGAGAGCTATAGGGAGAGCATAAGACATCCGGAGGCTGGCAATAAAAAGGCCAATGCGACAAGTGCACACGGCCAATTTCATTGATATATTTATATATATATACATATATATAGATTATTATATTATATATTCTCTATTTTATATTATATCTATTTAGTATTTAAGAAATGCCCACTGCGCGATTATTTTGTTTTGGATTTTTTAGGCAATTAGCGAAGCATCATAATCATATTTACAGCATTTTTTTTTGTTTTGTTTTTTTTTTTTTGGCGATCCATTAGAGTTGTTAATCGGGTATTTAGTATCCGGTTCGATCTGTTGCGCTGGCTCACGATCGTAACTTACCATTTTTGATGCTCGGTTCGCGCTTTATTGAGGGCGCTTTCCTCAGGGTTTTGGTCTTGAATTCGGGCTTGGGTTCTTCTTTGGGTTCTTTGAGTATTTCATCAACTTTGGGTACCTTTTTGAGAACTGGTCGGATCTTTAGCAGATTGTCGGTGCTCTTGCTGGGCAGTGGCTTCTCCTCGCGCTTCACATGCCTCAATTTCGGCTTCTCCAGCTTGAAACGCAAACGTCTCTCACGCTCCTCCTCCGTTTCGCCATCGACAGCTTCGTCGTCATCCTCGGGCGCCACCTTCTTCATCGATTTGTCACGCTTGACTACAACGCTGCGCAATTTGGGTTTCTCTAAGGTGAAACGTTGTGTTAACTCACTTTCCTCCGGCTTCTTGTTGATCGGCGTCGGACGCAGCTGTGCGGCCTTCTTCACGTGCTCCGGCACCGAGGCATCCAGCGTGGTATCGCCATCATCGTCGTCGTCGTCATCGTCGTCGTCTTCCTCTTCCTCGTCTTCGCTAGCTTCCTCTTCGGTCTCTTCTTCAGTTTCAGTTTCCTCTTCAGTTTCCTCCTCCTCCTCCTCCTCTTCGGTTTCTTCCTCCTCGGAGGAGCTTTCGGGCGGCGGCGTCGGCTCTTTCTTCTTGGCCAAGGGCTTTTTTGTTACCAGATTCGATTTCTTAGCCGGCTCGGCAACGGTTTTTTTCGCTGGCTCCGCTGGCTTTTTGGCCGCTGCTGTCGCTGCTGCTGTGGTCTTCTTTGCCGGCTCTACGGCTGCCTTCTTGGCCGGCTCAGGTGTCTTTTTCGCTGGCTCAGCTGTCTTCTTGGCTGCTGTTGTTGGTGTAGCCTTTGCTTTGCTGTTGCTGGCTGTTGATGTTGCTGTTGCTGGCGCTGCTTTTTCGCCATTTTCCTTGGCGGATGCAGCTGCAGTTGCCTTTTTGGCCCAAGGCGTTGTCGCCGGCTTTGTGGCTGCTGCCGCATCCTCTTTGACCCATGGTGGGCGAAATGTGGTGCGGCCAGTGCTGCTGCCAGCACCGGCGCCGGCGCCAGCTGCGCTGCCAGCACTCGTTGTTGTGCTACGGGGTGTCACGAAGGGCATTGCGGGGGCAGCAACTGTTTTTCCGTTCTGTTAATTCTCTCCAGAGATTGTTGTTGTTGTTGTTCGTCTATTTGCACACACTTTTTAAATAATTTGTTGCCGTTGTTGTTGTTGTTGTTGTTGTTGATGAAAACACAAAACTTTGCACATTAGCACCAGCACAGAGCGAGGGGTGCTCAGGGCGTGGTTGGCACTAGACTTGGCTCACTCCACACTTGTCCAAAAGTTGTTTCTTTCTTTTTTAAATTGCCGTGTTTTTTTTCTTTATATTTTATATATGTATTTTTCTTCCGATTTTCGTTCGTTTGTTGTTGTGCTATTTATTTAAATTTTCAGCGCTGTGGACGATGAGCAACAGCTGTTTAAAATATTTTCAATTCTCAATTCCGTGTATATTTGGGTATGTTTCATTTCGTGAATTTATTTATAAATGCATGCGCTCATTAGCTGGGCAGCGCATTTGTTGCCTTTGCTGCTGCTGCTGCTGCTGTTGCTATTGTTGTTGTTGTTTTTGGTTTCTGTTAGCGTATCTGTTTTTGGCCAAAATAGAAAAAGAAAAACTATGCAAAAATGTAGGCCTTTGTGTCATATAGACACAAACGCCGTCTAAACTGTTCAAATTAGCCAAATTCCTCTCCAGCTCTAACAAGTTTTGTCTGTTACTCAATCGTATTCCAGCTAACAAAGGCTGCAATAACAACAACAACAACAGCAGCAATGGCAACAAATGACAGCGAACAATTTGCTATGCCAATGCGCCTCTCCGATATGTAAAAGGCGAAAATATTTAATTTTAGGTTCTTTGTGCTAGCGAGAGCAAAAAGCGTCGGGAGAATATAAAAAAAATTTAAAAAAAAAGAAAAAAAAAAATCCGTGCTGACTCTGACGCTTGCGTCTTTTGCCTCGTTTCACAAAGTATACAATGAAACGAAAACGCACGCACACACATATACACACTCGCACACACACACATAAAAGAGAATCCAAAATAAAAAGCAACAGAGAAGAGAATGAAATGTGAATTTGTTTCATTCCATTGCCAGTTTCCATGGTTTTCCATTTTTTTTTTTCATTTTTTTCTATTTTGTTTTTTATCTCCATTCCTCCAATTCATCCAACGGCCTTTTGCAAATTTTTTGTTTCGTTCTTTTTTTTTGAATTAAAACAACAAATTTTCAGTTTTGCCTTCGCTTTTGGAGGCGTAAATTAAACATGACATGCAAATATAAAATTTTTACTTATAAATATGCCGTCATTAGAGAGGCGGAATAATATAGACGACGCGACATAAAAGCCTCTAAATCTAATGGCCAGCAATTTGCGAGAAACTTATTGCAATTAAGAAAAGTCGAATTTTAAGAGGAAGCTAACGATATGGAAAAGCTCTGCTTTAAAGGAAATACTCCGTTGATATTTTTTTGGCAGTATTTAGAGAAAAGTTTGTTTCATTTTTGCAATCAAATTCCATTCCAGAGGAAAAGGTTAAATGTTGATTTATTTTTAACAAGTTTTTGTTTTCTTTTTTTGAGAGAGAAAAATTGATTGAATTTTGGATATAATTAGAAAGTATGTGTCATATGAAGGAAATGTTATTTTTAAATTATTTTTATATTTTTCAGCAGCAAACTGTTTTTAATTTAAATACATATAAATATATATGTATATACATATATATTTTTTTCATTTTTTTTATTTTTTGTTTATTTGCAGCATTTTATTTTTTTGTTGTTGTTGTATTTCTTGTTAGTTTGTCTGTCTAGTTTTATCGGAGGCATTGGCTATGCAAATCTGCTTGTGGCATGCTGCGCATTTCGCTAGATTTATTTATAAATATAATTTGCTTTGATTTGATTTTGTTGCTTAATGATTTTTCAATATTTTATTTGGCTATTTGATTCGGTTAGTGCAGCTGCAGCGTGCAGTTGCTGCTGTTTATAGACAGATTTTTTCTCTATATATTACACAGAACGCCTACACACATACACACACGCACACGAATACACACATAGACAGTGGCACAGTGGGGCAAATAAACACAGAATACGACGAGACACGGTTTAGCTACAATTGTGTTTGCTCGGCACGCAGCGCCTATGACGGCGTTTCAAAAACTAAATTCATGTATTTTTAACAGCACGCTAAATGCTAGAAAATTTTCGAAAAGCACAACAACAACAACAGCAACAACAAGAAGAAAATATAATTTCGCTCTCAGCGCAAGTTCTTCGCTCGCTCTCGTGAAAATGTTTAGAAAAAATGAAATTGAAAATTATTTTGGCCGAAAAAAACAAACACAAAAACAAAAATAAATATTTTTAGCCATTTGCTCGGATGGCCGAGAGGCGCGCAGCCGTTTTGACCTTATGGCAGGTGCAGCATAGTTCAATGAAACTGGAATTATGAATATGTATGCCTATACTCTATATATATATATGTATGTAGTGTATATATAGTCGTGGCAGCTCAAGTGTCTTGCTTGAGTAGCCGGCGTCTGCATTTATAACGTTCAGAGGCGAAACGCTTATCATTTCATTTGAGCACATTAAATGGGTCTCAATTACGCAAGTTTCTATATGGGTGGGTGGGGATACACATGTTGTTGTTGTTACTTTTTTTTTTTAGTTATTAATTGAGGGCGTAAGGCATCGTCTTACCCTGTGATAAAAACCAATCTTCTAGAAAATCCAAACCCATTATTGCTTCTCTGCTCTTTTGTATTCCTGTTAAATATGTTTTTGCTTTACTTGGAGTCTTTTTGCAATATTTACATTGTCGCAATCGCCCAGTTGTTTCACTCCTCTATTCTCGGTGCTCTATCTGTTGAATGCGTCTGACATTTGCGTTCGACTGGGATTGAGCGATTTGCTATCGTTTAGTGCGTGATAAATTTTATTTTTAGTAACCAAATGATTGCATATCGATTAGTTGAATTGCATTCGCGCTGTGTGAACCAGTGCGAGAAGTTCAGAAAATGCAAAAACTCTGAACAGATCAGCCGAATATTTTAGGGTAAACTGTGAGAAATGTTGTTTTAGAAGTTTTTGTAAACAAAAGTTAAATCATACCTTCAACTTCAAGCATAAAGTAAGAAACATATAAGAATAATACATAAATAAAAGAAATAATAAAATAATTCCTGAAATAGTTACATACTGTTGACCCGAAGTCAAACTATGAGTATATAGAAATTATTCGTATATAAAAGAGATAGTTAAACTGGACAAGATTTTGCGTGCTATAAAAAGCAGCCAAGACATAATTATCTACCATAAAACTGTGCCAAGAACCTACTGAAAGACTTGGGGGGGGTGAAATAAAAGAAAAAAGTAATTAAAGTTGAAATAAAGTGAATTAATGCAAGAATAGCAGTAAAAACCGAAGGCGACAAAGAGTTGACAAGTAGGAATTGAACGGGTGGGAGGCAGCAGATGGGTTTGCCAGATAAGCACTGGGAATAGTTTAAAAAGATGGGGTACATTAAGAATCGACGCGAAGTAAGAAAGCAAAAAGAAAGACAATTGAAGTATGAAAAAGGAAAACGAAAAAAAAGGAGAAAAAAAAAGTAGGCCAAGGAATTCAAGTGCAAGCCATAAACCGATTGAAAGGAAGAAATAAAGACCAAATTTCCGTTGAAAAGAAAAGGAAAAGAAATGACAAAATGCGGTAAATGTAGAAAAATGTGATAAGCTGCGGCAGTCGAAGTTATGCGGCATGGAAAGGTGCAAAAGCAGAGAATGTGGGGAGTCCACGACTTTTGAAACTGAAGGAAGGACAGAAAGCCCAAAGGGAATGCATAGCGAATGCCATTGGGAAAAACTCAAGACACCTTCAGACGATGCTGGCTCTGAAATTGAGCTCACATAATTTCAATTAACTTCACTCGGTCTTCAGTGTCAAATTACTGAAATATCTAAAATAGATGCAAATTCAAATTGACACAGCCGCACAGCCGCTCGCTTTCTAGGGCGTACTTATAAATAATTAATTAATTAATTTCTATTTAAAATTTGATGAAAGTGTGAAAGGGTAGCGTTGTAAGCATAATTTTTAATCACAATTCATTTCAATTTGTTAGAAAAACAATTTAAAATTAGAAAAGCTATAGCAAAATCAACAATACTTTAATGCATGCTGCGTCTGCTTTGAAACAATAAACTTTGGGTAATTTAATGTTTTTCAACACTGTCATTTGCATGCATTTAAATTTCACTAGGCGTATACGTAATGAAAACACGAGTAAATCGACTGCCACAGGGAAGAAACATAAAATAGAAGACAGTTGCATATTGTTCAACTGGCGGACGTGAAACAATTTACGTACTTTTTGTTTGTTCTGCATTCTGTTTCACATTTCCCAGTTGAGCATGATGATACATGTATGTATGTATCTATAGAAAAATATACATGTGCATGTGTGTGTATGTATAGCCATAACTAAATGTGCGCATAGTTTTGGGGCTAAATGCAGCACAGAAATTGGCGCTGCATACTTTTGGGGCTGTGGCCAAAAAATCATTCACTAGCAGCTATACCCTGGAACTGCATAATATTTATGATATTTGGCGAATGTAATAAAAAAAAAACAATTTAATCTAAATTTAATTTAATTAGAATATTTGTGGATATAGCTAAAAAAAAAAAAAAGCCGTAAAAGGTTTTTTCATATGTGATAAAATATAGAAATATTTATTTGCCCTAATTATGGTGGGCATAAAAAGTGAGCGAGCATTTTTTTTGTGTAGCAAAATATTTAATTTCAATTAAATAATTTACACATTCTCTTTTCTGCATACCCTCTAAATTTTTATTTTATTTTTTTACAGTAGCTGAAAAATTATTGTTTATATTTTATTGGATTTATACAGCTAAATCTAAAGTGCATGCATAAGTTTAGGTTATAATTTTATCGAAAAATTATCAAAATATATATATGTATATATAAAACGAAAATGTCTTTAACCTTTATCAAATTCGCGTAGTATTCTCTAGTCATGCACTTTTGTTTCTCCCTAAAATAGCAATTTTTGTTGCTCGTTTGGTTGCGTTTCGCGCATATTTAAGTTTCGCTTCATGTAAATCATAGCAACAAATCAATGAAATTAAAAGTCACTTTGGCAGCGAGTTTCATTATTTTGTTTACTTTTTGTTTCTGTTTATTTATTTTTATTTTTTTATCTTTGTGTTTTTTTTTTTTTTTGACTTTTAATTTTGTGGTTTCTGTTTTTATTCTGATGCGCTGACAAGTTGAAAACTTGTCAGGACGTTCGTAAATCATTTTGATGAGTGTAGAGAAATGTACTGCAGTTTGAAACGTAAAAAAAAAATGAAATCACATAAAAATTGAAATAAAAAGTCGCACTAATTGAAAATAGTCGCGGAACGCAATCAAATTGCAATTGCGAATCGAGAGCTGCACAGACCAATAATTTTTTAATTAAATGAGTCGTCGTTCGTTAAAAATTGTAATGCTAATAGTTGTTGTGTTTATTTGTCTCGCTTTCTCTTTCTATCTCTTATAAAATACTGCATATAGGCGTCTCTTCATCTGTCTGGAGGGCTGAATTGAAGTGGCTTCGGGGTGTGGGCCTAAATCTTGTTAGCCACCGGCTGCACCTCGACGGTGGTGTTGAGCTGCGTAAAATGCGGCCACGTCGAGATCTCCTGAAACAGCCGTCCACCGGGGCATTCGGTGTCTCGCACTTGACGATGCCCGAGCAGCTTATAGGCGGGATCAATGTAGCCCTTGGCAACACCAAAAGCAATCAAATCCTGTGCAGCCTGCAACATGTTAGCCGGTGGCAGTTCAGCTGTCGAAGAGAAAGAGAGAGATAGCAATAGATTAGTAAAGATTTTGGAATTTTTTTAATGTAGTATTTATACTCACTTCTCCAATCGCCAATGAGCACAATGCCCACACTTTTGTCATTATATTTGGGCGCATGGGCGCCCACCACATTGAAGCCACGTCCCGTATAGATCAGACCATCGCCGCCGATGCCAAAGCTGTAGCCAATGTCGTTCCAGCCGCGATCCACCTGATGGAAGTCCTGCATTTCGCGCATGCTGCGCATGCATTCCGGCGTAGTTACACATGCGGCGGGTATGTAGGAATGATGTATGATGACATACGGTGCGGGTCCCTCAAAATAGTTCACCTCTTTCGGCACGCGGGCGCCCCAATCAGCGCGGGACAACAAATGCGAGGTGCTCGTTGCACCACTCGCACCACCAAGATTTGCGAGGGGCTGCATGTGTTGGCTATAACCTGTAGAGCAAAGATTTACCATTAGTTGTTTGTTAACTTGTTTAATTTGGTTTTCAGTTTCAATTTCGTTTATTTACTATTTGCTACAATTTTCGCACCCGCCCAGAGCCGAGTCTGTGTGAGTGTGTGTGTGTGTGTTAGCCAACTTTGTTAGCATTAATTGCAAGAGTTTGCTAAACTTTATCTTTAACTTGGCTGAGTCGCGCGTTCAGCTTTGCTTCCGCGTAGCCATTGATAAATTATTCGATACGGACTCCCCCGTCCGTCGATTTGTCAGCAGCATTTGCTGCCTTTGGTGGTTTTTCAGTCTTGTTTGCTGTGTTGTCTCAACGAGGTGAGAAATCGCAATGAAGCACACGAGCCAACTGACACTCGTTTCGCCTAATAAAAATTCCCCGCTTAACAAACGCAGCGAAAGAATAGGAGCGAGAGAGAGAGAGAGAGAGAGAGAGAGGGGACTTGTTTAAAGTCCCCCCAAACAGGTAATTGAACCAAGCTCTGATCGGCTTTGATATAATCATTTGTGTTTGTTTTTTTTTTTTAATATGCAATCTTGCTCTCCTAACTGCTCTCGTCATTGCTCCCTCTCTCGTTCTCTGCCTCTCTCTCTCTCTCTCTCTCTCTCTCTGTTTGTATTTCTTTGACAAACGTGTCAATTAATGAACCGGCCTCGGCTCATATAAAATATGCAAAAAGTTTGTTTGGCAATTTATTTTGTTTACTAAAACGTTTAATACACTTCAGGCGGCGTAGGGCATGGGAGGGCAAGGCGAGGAAGCGTTTGTTTAAATATAAACGGTGTCCTTTTTCTTCTAGTTATACAATTTAATGTAATCAATAAACTGTAATCAACATATCTTTAACTTTAATTTTATGGCAAAAAGTTTCTTAAATTTAAATACAAATTTCGGTATAAGAAAATTTGAAAATTCCCTAGGTTTCTTTGTACTTTATTAGCCATCTCATTAAAGTTCCTTATTAACTGAACAGTGTGAATCCCATATATAGCCTCATTAACAATTGTATTAATTATATTTTTAATCGCTGAATCTTTAACTTTTTATTTTACAAATAAACTTTAATTTAACAATTTTTTTTACGCCAAGCAATTATCTGAAATTTATGTTCAATTATTTACTTATAAGAAGAAGAACGCATACAACTGAGGTAAAAAAAATAGTTGTAATAAATTAAACTCAATATTTTCACTAAATATTGTCATTAATTTAGATGTCAATGTTAAATTATCTAGGATTTTTATCCAACATTTTCTATTTTTATTACCGTGGCTGTTTATATTATTAGAAATTAATTTGACTGACAGATATCCTTAAGAACTTAACCTCATTATATTATATTATATTATATATTATTCGATTATATTTGATAGCGTATTTCAGCTGTCTGCCTTTAATTGATTTATAATAATCCGCAAATAATGATGACTCAGATTGAGAGATAGACTAACAGAAATTATATTTTTTTTTTCGTCTATTTTGGCTAAAGTTTTATACAAATGATAGGCCAACAGGTGGTATCATCTATCAGTTGTGGCACAGTCAACTGTAGGCCAAAGCCCGGCCTTCGAAGTTGACTTTCTGGTTGCTCTTCAGCCCGCAACTCATAAATGCAAATAAATCCGACCAAAAACTATTTCATTCAAAATTCAGTGAATGTGCGGATGTATGCTGGGGTTTTGCTAGTTTGCGAGTGTGTGTGTGTGTGTGTGTGCGTGTGTGTGTGAGTGTGATGTCGTCTGCTTTGGAGAGTGAAACTTAAACAGCAACCATTTGGCATGTTTGCCAAGGCGTCGACAACTTTAGCAACTTGAGCGCTGCCACGCCCACATTCTGGCGCATTTATATGCATACGCAAAGTTGGTAAAATGGTGAGTGAGGCCAGACAAGGGCGCAGCTTCAAGACTTGACTATCTTAACAGCAGCAGCAGTTTCTAATTAGAAGTTTGGAGAGCAAAACATTTTTGCTAGCACCTGCGACTATCCTGACTCACCTGCCGAACGGATGTACCAGATAGACGAGAACTGGATTCGAATCTGGCGCTAAAGCCCCCCATGCTTGCACAATAAACAGAGCGTGTTAAAGGGAAGCTGTCTGTCAAATCGTTTGCGATTTAATTTATGCCTTTTACTGTGTATATTGTAGTGTGTTACACACGTTAATTACGTCTATAAACTCTCTCGTACTCTCTCTCTCTCTCTCTCACCCTTTCATTCATTCGATTCCCCCATCGTATATTTATCGCTCAGCCGGTTCGAGCTCCTCTTGGAAACCCCAATTTTGCACACGCTCCTCTAATCACTGGCCCTAATTACGCGCAGCCTAATAAAGTAAACATTAAACTCGTTGTGTGCTAATCAATGTTGCAAACTACAGCCTAAATATACACCTATACGCACACAGTCACGCCCACGCATAAACAACTTTTAACTGAGAGATATTTAATAATTGGGCTCGGGCTGTGTCTTGGAAACCAAATCCTATTTCACTAGAAAACGGCCTCAAATGAAAATAACTCTCGGGGCATACACAAATAGAACGAGCCAGACAGACAGACAGACTTTTTGAGTAACAGCGGGTGGATAAAGGTGGGACACTTCCACCCTTTAGCCGTGGTGCTATCTTTGATAATTTGATAAAACATTATCCTTGAGCATCCGATCAAGTATTGTTTCATAATTGAAGGAATTCAATTTATTCAATTGCAGCCACAAAATGTCAATCTTCTCGCCCGTTGTGCGCCCCTTGTTTGCTTTTAATCAGTCAAAGCACATCAAATATGCTATTTATTCACAAGCACACACACGCACGCACACACACACGCACACGCACGCACACCACACTCATGCATACCTGCGGAATCATATTATGTGTGTGTGCGAGCATTCCACACGCATTAAGCAAATATTTTTCTTTTGAACAACCAGAGTATGCTATAATATGCCATAATATATTATATGAAAGCCGACATATTCCAAATGAAGTCATGCAGAATTAAAAATAAAAGAGAAAATATAAAAAAAGTACCAGCTAAATTAAAACAATGACAGAATAAAAAAAAATATAAATAAAATTGTAACTTTTATACAAATTTTAATACTCTATTTTGAAACTGTTGATATAAATTAAATAAAAATGCGAGTTTAAATTAATAAATTGAAGGAAATAATTTAATACATTGATAACTTATTGTATTAAATTATTTCCTTCAATTTATTAATTTATTAATTTAAGCTCGCCTTTTATTTAATTTATGTAAAAAGAAAAGAAATAATTTAAAATTGATATTTAAATATTGTCTTGGGCATTTTCTCTTAGATCTTTACATTAAATGTTTGATATGTGGTAAAAAAAAATAAACATTTAAGCCACAAGACGAATTAGTTTAATCTATTATGAGATATATAAAATTAAAAAACTATACCAAAATTTTTAAGTTTTTTGCTTACTGGGTCAAAAGAAATATTAAAATTTTGTTTTTTGATTTTAAATTTTTTTTGCATTTAATTTAACTATATTTAGTATATAATGAAAGTATATAACTCTTATTAAAGCTCTTATTAAAGAAAAAAATAAATAAAATGAGCAAATACAATAAATATCTAGGAACATTAAGCATATTCCACAAAATCTTCTTGCATGTGAAATAATTAATAAATGTTCCATTCAAATTGACTAAATTCCCTATAAAATATTGTCTATCAATACAAAATGTAATCGATGCATATATCGTTTCCGCATATTGCTAAGCTGGCAAAGATATTAATTGCAAGTTGTTTAGTTCGTTGCAAACAGTTTTGCATTAATCTGATACTCCTAATGAAAGCGTATTGATAAATACAGAGGCAATAAATTATAATGTGCATGTTATAAAAAAAAAAAAATTCCCTTGCCTGTGCATGTGTGGGTGTCGCATGTGCGGGTTTGCTGTCAGCTAAATGACATTTTTGTTAAATGCAAGTAATTAAATTTACGCTCAATCTGAAACATAATTTCGCGAATAGCAGAGCAGAGCAGAGCAGCGGCAGCAGCAGTGCGAATATACAAATTAGCCAATGTATAAGATGCATATCTGTCATTCCAATCTCTCTCTCTCTCTCTCTCACTGCCTGTCTCTCTGTCTTCGCTCTCTCGGTTTACAGGGTGAGTTGACAACAATTTCCAGTTGGCATTTAGCAGGCGTGCAGAAATTACCGATAAGCGGCAATTGCTTTGTCTGTGTGCGTGTGCGTGTGCGTGTGAGTGTATATTTCATGGGCGACCTAGCGATAAGGCATTAACAACCCACCACTTACCCATCATAGATAGCAAAAGTAATCCAAGTGCTGTCATACTGGCAGGTGTTGCGTATTTTAGGAACTGCTTTATTTTATGTAATTTCTTCTTTTTAACGAACTTAGGAACTTTTTCAATTGATTTATAAAGTTTAACTCAATTTGTTGAATTGATTTAGTTTGTATATTTTTGTGTTTTTTGTTTTTCTTTTTGGCAATAATTGTGCAAATTTGTTGTACAAAATATTCGAGCTACAATTGTTCACATGCTTTATAGGTTTGTTGAAATATATATATATATGTATATATATTTATTTATCTGATTAGCTTTGCGTTATGTTTCGCGTTCGGGCGCATCTGAAGAGCGAATGATTGGGCAGCATAAGGGCGCACCAATGTTTATAGACTCGTACCCAAAAAAAATTATAAAAAAAAATCAAATTTTGAAATGTATTTAATTATTTTGGTTTTTGTTTTTGTTCGAGTGTTTTTTTTTTTTTTTCGCACCAACGCTGTCGACGTCAGCGTCGCTGTTGTTGCCTGCGCGCAATGCCAAACAATTTTTAAATCGTATGAAATTTATTACCAAGCGCCAGCGTCTACGTCTGCGTCGGCTTCGCGGTCGCTGTCGCAGTCGCTCAGTTGGCGTCGCTGTTCTACGGCTCGTTCGATTCGCTCATTGCCGCTCCGCTGCGCTCGCTTCCGCTCAGCTCAATCGTTTGCTGCTGCCGTGGATTCGACTACGATCGGCTAGCTCTCAATTTGCTGATAATGTTATCAATTCGATTCGCTGGGATTTGGTCTCTCCCGGGCGAGGCACGCGCGCTACTAATGAATTTAATACGCACCGCTAGAGCTGATATAGGTTCAAATTCCTGTGTGTGATTTACATGTGAAATTTTTGCAAAATTTTCAGTTGACCTCTTTTATAAAACATGACATTCCGCTCGTTTTGCTGTCTACATGGCCCGCTGAACGGTACTTTTTGCTTGCACTCAGGTTACGGGTATTTTTTGTATTTCGCTTCTCGCAGTAGCCTTTCTCGATGGCTTGAATGATAACCCGTGTATCGAATGACAGCTTAACCCTGCAACGTTTTGCAATAGGCCAATCGAAAGTCTCGAGCGTGAGTCATGTCTGACAGGCCCTTCACTAATCGCCTGTTAATTATTCATTTATCATGTTTTTTGATTGCATAGTATAGAAGCCAATGACTCTGATTAGATTAGTTGCATTTTCATTTGTACTTTCCAACTTTGACAGCGAGACGTTTTCCTATTGTATAAAACTTGTAAATTAAATGAATGTATCTATCGTAAGAGCTGTCAATTCAAATGTGATATATTTATTAGACTTGTCAAAATGAACAGCTTATTAATCTATTGCTCGTCGTATTTCATTTTCGACATGCTGACAAATTCTCGATATTTCTAGATTGTCATTGTGCTCTAGGTCATTCCTAATATACATTTTATCGGTCAATTTGCTTGGATTTAGACTTTGATTAGATAGATTCTATTTCTGAATAATCTTTATGCCTTGCGCTGCGCACCTTGAGTGAAATTCCTAACTTATGCTTATGAGCTTTGTTCAGCAAGGTTGTGCGACGATAAAAATAAAGTTTAGAGCAACATTAATCAAATCTTAGATAAACATATGCGCATACGTTAGTTAATCGCAAACAACGATTCGTTGCCAAGCAAGCCTATAGCAGCCAGCTTTTGTCCGTGACTTTCACAACTATCGTGTGATTTTTGCAATGTGAATATTATTTATTTGCGTTTGTTATTATTATTAGCTAACAACTCTTGAGCAATTATATTCAAGTGGAAGTCACAGCTGTGTTTACATTTACATAAGTTCCTTAATCTGCACTATAATATATCCCCTGGTTCTTTACCCACCAAGATCTTATCGATTGCTTGAACTTTGTGAACTGCGCTTCTGAATGGCCTATCACTGTCTTGCACTAGGCTGCTCTTCTGTTTTTTTTACCCCGCGCGCTCCATAGTCGTTAAAATACATGCCTTTTTTTACCATCTGTATTTTTTGGGGAATCCCCCTGATGCTTTCGAGGGGAACAACTGAGCGACTGTATGTGTTAAATTGCTTTAGTCAATGCGCTGCGTTTTGATAGATAAATTAGCGGTTTTTGTATATCAGTATTTCATTGTCTGCTCTTCAGTATTTTGCAAAGCATTTCCATATTGTTATAGCGCTTGTGACGTTTATAAGATTTTATTTATTTTTGTTTATATTTATATCTAGTTATCGACAGATGACTTCTTGTACTTTTAAGGTATGCTCGAACTCGTTTTTTTTTTTTTTAGTTGAGTCAGATTTTTAAAATGACGATAGTCTAAATTTGGCACAGATGTTGGTATTTTTAAAACATTTTTGGCAATGTGGGAATGCAAACAAAGTTCTAGATCTCTGACTCGAAATAAAAGAAACTTGTTTTCTTCAAGCTACAGTCGTAAATGAATGAATTGTTTTTGGTTTTTTGTGGGTATCTTCTCTGTGGTTCTTAGACAATTTATACTTTGATTTAGTTAGAGAACATTGAGTAGGGTATCTTGGGTTCGCTGTGCTTGTTTTTCCTGCTTGCTTTTCATTAGACCAATCTGTCATTCAACGAGCACGCACAACCAGCTAAATATATTCTTGGGGGGATTACCGCAGCCTCCAGATGGCCATCATCAAAAGGAAATTTAAGTCGTTTGCTAGCCAATATTTTTGGCTCTGTGTGTTTATGTGGGAAGGTAAACACGCAAGCGAGAAAAACCCCCCACGCTTCTCTATTTATTTAGTTTATTTTGCTAAGCCAAACAAGGGGAAATTTTGACGTAGAGGTCACAATAGACACATGGAGTTGCTCAAATAGTTAGTTCTCTTGCTGGCACAGCACTTACCACAAATTATACGCAGTGGCTGCTGTTCCTTTTCTTGCTGTGGCTGTGGCTGCGGCTGTTGTTGTTGCTGTTGTTGTTCTTGCCGTGTGACGGCGTGCAAGGCCCCCCAATTGGAGCCAGATACCGACCCACATTCAGACCGCTCGTCGCCCATCGTCGTGCCAATGTCGTTAACAACCAAAACAATTCTGAAAAACAGCTAAGCAACAATGCGAAGCGTGTCCGGGAAACCGAAACACTCGAACAGTCGATGCCAATGCCGAAGCCGTTTAGTAACGCTAAATACCCTGAAATCGAACTAGGGTATATGCAACACTCTATAAAGTAGGTCCAAGCTATGAAGAATATTGAGAAACTCATATATTTTCAATGGAAGATCGTACTTTAAATATGTATATAGATAAATTGATTCAACTAAAGTCGTATATATATATTTACAGTCGACTCTCGTTATTTCAAACCGATATTTCGAATTTCTCATTAATTCCAAGTTATCAAACATTCGATAAGTCGTAATATTTTAAGAGTTCCTTGAATTTCGAAATAACATATTGTATATATATAGACTTAGATGTTTCTAGTATTCCTGAATACATTTTGCATGTACACATAAATTCATTTGGATCCCGTATTCATGAATAATATGCTATCTGGTATATTCTCGTCCAAGTTGTCGTGGTTAAGGTATATCAGCAGCGTGTGTTCTCGCTCCACATTTGTTGCTCTCTTCTTTGGTCTTATATAAATTTGTTGTTTTTTTTTTTTTTTTTTTTTAATTTACCATACGACCGTCCGCTAATCGTACATCTTATCAGAGTATTAAGTGCTATGTTTCGCTAACTGCGGTTTGGCACGCTCTTCACTTATACATTTACATTTATAGATATTTATGTACATATGTATTTCTTTTTTGTGTTTTTTTTGTTCAAAGGTTCAGTGCTATAAAAATCACATTGTTTTTAGGGTATTCACCAGAAGGCAAAGCATTATCTATGCAGCTGTAGCTGTTAGATAATGACAAGCGTCTATTACAATTAGCAAAAGTAATTGCAATTTATTTGTTCAAGCAGCCGCCCATTTGGCTACAAGCCGAAAGCACCTTGCCCTGTGGTTTATCGGCCAAAATGACTAAATTAACGAACAATAGGCGCAGGCGGCAGGCTGTTTTGGCTTAATTCAAACTCGTCCAAGTTATGTGCTCTATATATGTAAGTGTATGTGTATATACATACATATATACTATATGTACGTCAGCTAGCTGTGTACGCTTCACACATATCAGGTTCCAGTCGTCGAGTCATTAGTGTCAAGCTTATCTGTTGCTGTGCAAACTTGTATTTAATTTTGGATCTTCAAACAGTGATTCTCTGATGGGATCAGTAGTATTAGTATTGAAAGTCGTCTGATTGGAGTAGCTAGCGTAGAGAAACGAGCTGTATCAATTAGAATTTGGCTTGTCGAAATATTATAGTCAATATAGATAAGATATAGATGATCTGTAGGACTTTATTATTATTTATTTAATTAATTATTTCAAGACTGCCTTAGATAATTAAATTAAATAGCTGAGAATTAGCAAGACTTGTTAAAATTAAAATTGAAAAGGCATCTAAAATATTTATATAAATAAAAGTAATTAAATAACAAAAATCTTCGCTAGCTTTTTTAAATAAACTATATAAAATATCACAGTCAATAATTTTTTTTTATTTGATATAAAATAGATGTGATCTATAGGACTTTCTTATTATTTATTTAATTAATTATTGTACAACTACCTTAGATAATTAAATGAAATAGCAGAGAATTAGCAGGACTTGACTTAGCTCTTGTTAAAATTAAAATGTAAGCATAATAAATATTGATGTAAATAAAACTAATTAAATAATAAAAAATCTTCGCTAGCTTATTTATATTAAATATTTAAATTTAAAAAAAATAATAATAAATAAATAAAAATTAAAAGATTTTTTTTTTAAATTGAAAAAAAATGAAATTATTAAAAAAAAAAAATAAATAAAATGAAATAAAAAGATTTTTTTTTATTATTTTAATTTTTTTAAATTACAATTTATTTCACGCTTTGTTAAACTACAGATTTTTTGTGATTTGTATTATACAAACATATATTTTTTTTTTTTTTTGATAATTTAATCAACATAAGTGAATCGATCTATGATCATCTTCAAAGCATATAAAACCCTAATGTGATTATATGAATTATAGCGCATTTGGCTTACAGAGTTCTTAAGCATAAAGTGACAATTAAAATTTGCGTGACGAGCAAACCCAAAGTCAGAAGTACAACTCCATCTAGAGCCGTATACCTACATACATATATATCATCTATATATACACACATGCTTATCTGAATATATACATCTGGCAAAGTTTTGGCAGGCAGCGACTCATCAGTTGGCGCTTATATCATTGCCTGGGCGGATTAGTTACGCTGGCTGGTTACCATTTGGGTTAGAAATTACGCTCTTGAGGGCAAGGAGTGCGGTTTACCTACTGGTGGGCGGGCTGGCGGGTTGGCCGTGAGGCGTGGTATTTTAGATCTCTTAACTGATGGCAGAGCGGGCGCCACGACACGCACATGCCATATATTAAGGCATACATAAAATGACAAACGATTTGCGCGGCGCGTAAATTGAAAAGCGCTGAGCCTGTGAGATTGCTGGTATATCCAGGAGTCTGTGAGCAGACGCAGTAGCAGGAGCTGGAGCGGGAGCAGGAGCAGGAGCTGTTGGCTGACTGGCTGGTTGGTCGTTGTTGGCGACAGCAGCGACTTTTGCTTGTTTGTTTGCCTGTTTTTGTTATTGTGCGAATGTGTGTGTGTGTCTGTGTGTTGCGCTGTCTAGATATCTTGTGACACGCCTTCCTTCTGCCTAACCGCCCCGGCCATCACTCCACTCTATGATCCTGGGCTGAATGCCAAAACTTTGGCAAAGTATTCAAATTAAAATTTCAATTAAGGAAGTGAATTTGGTGTGCCGAAAGTGTATTAAGTCTATTTGGGCGTCATCTTGGCATTTGAGCTGTGGGCTCAACTGTCGCCCGCTCGATTGAAATGTGGGCGGCCACACGTGTGCCACTCCTAGCAACAGACCAGCATACCCTCCCCTCTCCACCCACCACCCCAGCCAGTTTGTTCGCACCGTTGCCTGATTTATTGGCAAAGTTTTGTCAGTCACATGACATAAGAAGTACTTTGTGGGAAATATATTATGCATTTTGTATAAACCAAACGGCAACATTCTGCGAACGGGTGGTGCTTGCTGTGGTGCTGCTGCTGCCACCGCTGTGGGCATTATTAATAATGTAATCAATTTGTAAACAATTTGGCATATATCAATGCGCTTCGTGCTGCCCATAAATCTCGCAGAAAATTAGCAAGCCCGCCGTCCACGCAACGCCAACGTCAATTTGCATCCCGATGCCGGCGAATATGTTGTGGTGGTTGGTGGGTGATGGGTGATGGGTGGTGCGTGGTGCGTGCTGTGTGGTGGAGGCAACGTAGCTCGAGGCACGCACAATGCTCAGGCCTCTGACATATTGCAATGGGGCCACGTTGATGGATGGACGCTTGGGATGGACAGTTGCCTGTATCTCAAAACTCGCTGGGATCAGTACAGGAGCCGAAGTGTGTGTGTGTGTGTGGTGTGGTGTGCGTGTGGTGGTGACATACGCCAAGCAACAGCTTTTCCGAGTTTGGGTATAGCTGCCTGGCTGGTTGGTAACGATGGTTTTACTCTCGCTCTTCCTCTTGCTTTTCCTTTTACGCCTGCCTGCTGCCTGTCTGGCTGCTCGCTTGGCAGTTAGTGACAGCTGCTGCCAGGCAGAAACCAAAAACTATGGAGGCACACAAAAAAAAAAAACAGCGAACTGCCATGGCCAGCGTAAAGCGCGCCATATCTAATCTCTAACAAGCCTGAATTTTTGGTGGCGTGTTGCGATACAGCGAACCCAGCCAGACCGGACCGAACCGTGCCGGGCCGAGATTGAGACGTTCGCCCCGCTGGCCTGATCCAGTCCCAGTTCAGCAGCTGTTGCTTAAAACTAACTGCTTCCTGACAGTTACTTAAGCGAAAGCCCGCTGGAGTGCGTTGCACTCAAAGGCAGCTGGAATCAATATGCATATTCCGGCTCCTGCAGGAACTCAACTCAAGGTGACTGCAGCCTTAGTTAAAACTGTTTGCATTTTCGGTAAGCTGCTAAAGCATCGTCTTATGGCTAATCACAGCTATCAAAGTTGTCTCTATATTTCTCAATAACCTGGCTGCTTGATTGAAATCTATTTACTTTGAACTGAATTGAATCGAACTGCTTTGAAGTACACTCGGCAATATTAAAGTGCTTACAGATATTTACGAGATATCAATAAATATGTCTTAGTTTTACAATCAGTTTGGCTATATTGAATTCGAGCGTACATACATAAATCTTTGCCTCCCATCGCTCTACACTTGTGTGAAATGTCAGAGCACTTTGATATTTATAATCCAAGAGCTCAAAGAGCACTATTTTCCTCTCGACTGTGCGACATTTGAAGCCTCAATAAGTTTGAAATATAAAAATAAAAAATAAATACAAGTGTGTGTGTTCTTATGAAAGTTAATATCTCGTATGTTTGTGCTTTTTGACAAATTCTCATTCAGCGCATTCAAACGGCAAATTGAAGTTTATTTTTTTATATTTTGCTACTCAAGGCATCTCGTTGGCTTTTCATCATCTTCAGGCACGACTGAGCACGGCTAGGTCTCCAAGTTTATGAACTTGTCATTCAGCTGGTCACAATTTTCACACAAACTCTTTCTTTCTCCTCTTCTCTGTTTTACTTGCAGGACATGTCGGGCCGGTTGAACTATCAGCATGCGGCGTATGCCTGGCGCCAGGAGCAGGAGAATAATCGCGTGGAGGCCATACACAAGGTGAATCGCTACTACGACCACTGGGGCAAGGTGACGTCACGCTTTGAGAACTGGACCAATAAAGCGTATTATGACAAGGCCGACAAGAAACTGCAGGAGCGCAAGAGTAAGCAGCAAAAGGAGCAGGAGCTGAACGAGCGTCGCGCCAAGCTGCGTCAGCTGTTGGAGCAGGATAATGACATGTATGATCAGGAGCTGGGACGCAAGCGTCGCCCTCGTAAGCCTACTGCAGATCTTCAGACTCTGGAGCGCGTTAACCAGTCCATCAAGGAGCAGGAGCAGCTCAAGCGCAAGCTAGAAATGGAGGCCAAGCTGTATGGCCGCTGGCGCCATGGCGTCGACGACGAGAAGCTGCTGTTCCAGTCCAAGTCGAACAACGAGGTGCTGGCCAAACTCAACTGGCTGGACAAGCAAATCGAGCAGCAGCAGCATCGTGAGGAGCGCGAGGCACTCATTGCCCAGCAGAAGCTGCTGCTCCAGCAGGAGATGAGTCGCACCGAGCAGGAGCAGAAGGAGCGCCAGCTGATACGCGAGCAGGAGATCAAGGAAATACGCGCGCTGCAGGAATCGCATGTCGCCGAGCTGAAGGAGCGCCAGGAGCAGGCGGAGAAGCTGAAGCAGGAGGAGCAACACCTGCGCCTCTTCATGGGCGAGCTAGAAAAGGAGAAGAACCTGCTGGAGGAGTCGACGGCACTCATGTTGCGCCAGGCGGACGTCAACCAGGCCTACAATCTGAATAAAATCAAGCTCTTCATACGCAACCGTAACGAGGCATTCCGCAAGCAGATCTCGCTGTGCGTGAACATGCTCGAGCGGATGGCCAAGTATGCCATCAAGACGGAGGAGCTGCAGCAGGTGCTTGATAAGTGTAAGGAGCAGCTGGAGGCCGAGACACTGGCCGCCAGTCAAATCGATGCCTTGTACGAGTCGGAGGCCAAGTACAAGCTGCAGCAATTCGAGGAGACCTGGCGTGAGCAGCACTTGCGGCGCTTCAGCGACATCAACAAGATCATCGAACAGGAGCAGCAGCTGCTGAGCAACATGCTGCGTGAGAATGTCGCCGAGCAGGAGTCGATCGTCGAGCTGCGCGCCACCCACCTGGCGGGCATTGAGCAGACCACCAAGCAGCTGGAGCAGCTCAACAAAGAGCAGGAGCTCTCGTCGCCACGCTCCACAGAAGCCATCGAGGCGAGCGTGCCATGTGATAAGCCCATACAGTCAAGCGCCTCTCTCAGTCAGGCCGATCTCAGCGAACAGAACGAGCTGGTGCCCAAGGTCAGCGACTCGTTTACCAATCTCAATCTGGATGTCTGGCAGGATCTGCCGCCCGTGCGTGGTAGCGTCGACTCGCCACGCCTACACAACACGCGCTCACTGAACGTTGTCAATGCACAGAACGCCGTTCCGCCCAAATTTGCACGCAAACGCGTTGTCTGGACCTAATTAGTCGAGCGACGGCACCGATTAAATTTTAAATGTATTATTAGCCTAGATAATCAATCAATGTTTTAGTTATAGTTAATAGTGTGTCTGTCTCGCTCACTCTGTGTGTGCTTACTGTGTCTAAAATAAGCTCTGTCTCTGTCTCTGTCTCTCTCTCTCTATGGGTATTCCTAACCGACTGATAATGCTATATGAGAAATAAACCGAATTTTGTGAAGCAACAGAAAACTTCGAGTGTGAAATAATATAATTATAGTATAAGTATAATCCGACTATATTTAAATGCCTCTTAAATTATTGTACTTTTATTCCTTTTAATAAGTATTTATATATTAAAGCTTAATTGATCGCTTTGATGCTGCTAATTTCTGGAATGCTGGAAGATGAAATCAATGCAATTGCTGAGGCAATTATAATTAATTGTAGAGATGCATATTACCTCTTGATATCATATCATAGCACACAAGCCAAGTGCCTCAATTAATTTAATTACGGACGCAGCGTGCTGCAATTATTTTGCATTTCGAGCCAGCAAAGATGTTTGCAGCATTGCTCATCCAAGGCATTTATACGCTCGTTACTGTAATTATAGATAAGTTGGTCAGAAGCAAAAATCCAGAGGGATAAACAAAATGCACATTTTCCATTTGGCTCCTTTACTTCACCTGGGGCACACAGCAGCCACAGGAGAGGGAGGCAAGAAAAAAAAATCGAAATGAAAAACTGTAAAATTTTGTTGTAGATGCAGAGAACTGTGTTGATGCAAGCAGCCAAGCACAGAGCTGCTGAAATTTATTATACACTTCTGAATTATAGTCAAAATATCGCATCGATAAAACATGCAAAGTTTCCATTCGATTTCCTGCACGCTTGATATTCAGATATTCAGTTTTTGCGTCCATCAGCTGTAGAATTTAAGTTTGAGTCGATTTTCATTGTTGGGCATTATGAAGGTAAGTTGCGATTTCCTTATAGCGAGTACAGCATATGAATCAAATATATATCATCTGAAGGAAAGGTTATAAATTCGTCATACATTTAAATCATTCTGTCGAGATCTTTGAGCTACAGTTAGTAAATCTATATTGCAAGAAGTTAAACTATATAAATGTAGATGTCTCCTCTCTCTTGTAGGGTATATACTTATCGACCCACTGTTATTGCTTGTGGCATTGCCAACAAAATATGATCAACAATCATTTCTCGAGCAATGCAAAAGTAGAAACATTTGAGATATTTGCACACGATTTAATAATGATTATAATATATTTAAAAAAAAAAATGCAAGGCGAAGGAAAATGTGCCAAATATGGCGGATGGCATGGAGCATGCAGGGCGTCTTTTGATTAAATTTCTTTGAGTGTTTGGGGCACAAAATCCAATTTCATTTGCGCTAATGGCTGCTGTTGCTGCTGCCGTTGTTCCTGCTGCTGCCGCTGTGCAACTTCCGGTTCGCTTCGTTGGCAGCAACAATGCAAAACACACAGCGCAGCAGAAGCGGCGGAGCAAAAGAGCGAAAAAAAGAGGAATAACAGTGAAGAGTGCATGAGAAAAACGCGATTGTTAAATTGAATTAAAACCAACGCGAAAGAAAAACAAGTAAGAAAACTCTAGTCGAGAGTGCTCGACTAGATACTACCCTGAACCAAACTAATAAATATTCACATTTAGTGTGGTTAAAATTTCAATTTTTGAAACAATTAAAAAAAAATTAAACAATAATTCCGCCCGATCTGGGGTTCGAACCCGAGACCTCTCGATTGAGTGGCGCGATGCTATTCACTACGCCACTTGACTTACTGACAGTTTGATGGCAAAACAGTAATACATTCACTGCTGCAGCGCCATCTAGCGAATCTAAGCTAAACTAATTGTTTCTTTGAATGGATGTGTGCACACTTATAGAAAAACTGTTGTGGCTGAATAGTAAGCTCATTTAAATAAATATATGTATAAATATTTTGAAAAAAAATTTAAAAAAAAGAAAATAAACATAAATTAACTCCGACCGCTTTGAGGTTTGAACCCGAGACCTCATGATCAAATGACGCGCCGCTAGCATCTGTACTGGCATCTGATTTGAACTTGAATGTTTTTATTCGATAAAAATATAACGGGATAATTTATCGAATTCTAACGCTAAACTCGACATCCGCGCTGTATATACGGTCATTTTAAAAAAAAATTCAAGTCTCTAGCTATCATAGCTTCGGAAATCGACGCGTTCAAACATACGGACAGACGGACAGACGGACAGACAGACAGACGGACAGGGCTAAATCAACTTATCTCGTCGCCCTGATCAAGAATATATATACTTTGTGGGGTCTGCCACGCCTCCTTCTGCCTGTTACATACATTTTAACAAAACCATTATACCCTGATTTCCCATTTTCAATGGGTTCAGGGTATAAAAACTGCGACGCAATGCAAACATCACCCGCTGCATTTGGAGCAACTGGCGGCCAAGCGGAAGGTATGTATATCATGAGCAAAAGCAGCAGCAGCACTTTATCGCCATCTCTTTTGCCGCCTGCTGCTGTCTCAGTCCTTCTCGCTCCATGGGCCATCAATTTTGGACATCGTGTTAGTGTAACCATTACACTCGCCCACTTGGTCTTAGCCTAACGAGGTCAGTCTGAGCAAGACAGCAGCGGATTTGGTTACTTCAAAGGGTAAGCAATCTCCAGCAATCTAGAGTTATCGATTACAATAAATTCGATATGCCCTATATTTGCAGTAGTTTTAGCTTAAGTCGACCTACATATATGATGAGTATAGAGCATTTTCATTTGATTTCTTAGAGATGGGCTTTATCATAGATTAAAGCTGAATTGAGTTTGCTATTGACAGTAGTACATCTACCAGCCTACTCTATAATATTAAAGACTGGAAATGACATTAATAATAATTATGTCATTAACATTAATGGAATAATTGAATCGTTTATGGCTCTTTAAATTATTTTCTGCAATTTGCATGCCGAAATGCCAGCGACTGTGAATTGTGACTAAAGTACGAGATTTTGGGTCAGTATTGCAGAACAGAATATGTCCTTTTTGTATACACTCTACACATTTATAAAGCTTACCCAGCTTATTAAATTGCAGTTTCGCTTTGACTAAAAGACTTTAAGTTAGAGCTAACAGAAATGGGTGGCTCACAATTCGATTTGCGTAGCTGTGTTAAGTCTCAAATATTTTTCATATATTTTGTATTTTCCAGTCTCTTACGTCCTGTTGCTCAGATATAATTCAATTGCACATCAAGCGAAAAGTTCAAACTCCGCACTCTGTGTTCAAGTTGACCTATTTACGAAGTGTCCTTTCATATTATAAAAAAAAAAAATATATATATATATATATATATAATTCGTTTTATTGGCAGCAAACAGACCAACTTGCATACACCTATACATATTAATGGTATATATGTATATATAAATCTATATATTTTCCATAATAAATTTAATATTTTGCATGTTGTATTTTCTTGGTCGCTTGCTGCTTACGTGGAGCATTGGAATGTCGACCAGAGCAGAGTCTGCCATGTATGTACGTAAATTAAATAAAAATAAAAGAAAAAGACAACAGGAAAAAAAGTGTATTCTGCAGCTGTATGAATGGAATGTCAGTAGCCTTTGACGCCAGCTGTCTTCACTTGACAAAAATGAATAAAAAATGCGGGAAATGACATAATAATATTTAAGGAGTTAATGCGATTAATTTATTTACATGACGATACAAAATATTATATAACTTTCTAGCTGATATAAAGCTGAATGTGAAGGTGAAGCTGAATGTGATTGTGGGAAAACAGAATAAAAAGATTTTGATAAAGCTCCCCTGCAGCCTAATGCGTTCGATGCATGTGTGTGTGTGTGTGTGTATGTACATGTGTTATTTGTATCAGCAGAAAAAGATAAGTATTATGTATTATTCTAAGTATTTTTTCCTTAGAGTATTACCTTTAAGTATTTGATCTCAGTATTTCCTCCAAGTATTTTCTCCAAGTATTTTCTCCAAGTATTTTCTGCAAGTATTGCCTCCAAGTATTTCCTCCATGCATTTCTTCCAAGTCTTTAATGCTTAGCTGATCGATCAATAATTATTTTCACACAATTCACTTCACTTCACTTTACTGCAATGCACAACCACTGACCTCCACTAGGTCTGGACGACTGAAGAAATGCTGCAGCTGCTGCCCTTTATATAGGGCGACCTTCACTCATACGCTCAGTCGCGCTCAAATGTTCAGACAGGTAGAGATCGTTGCAGTCGAGCATCAAGTGACCCTTAGAAACTCTCTCTGCTGCTGCGAGCATTCGAGCTTCGTTTTACACAAGTATAAATACCAAATGAATGCTGCTGCTTGCATATAAAAATCTTAAATGATCTTCTATAGCTCTTATGCGTCTCTTTTGTTGGGCAGACACAGAGAGAGAGAGTGGGAGAGGGAGAGGGAGAGGGAGAGTGATAGAGAGAGAGAGAGAGAGAGAGAGAGAGAGGGAGAGAGAGAGAAAAAGTGAGGGAGAGAGAGAGAGAGAGAGTGACAGATAGAAACCTGGAGAGAGAGAAAAACAGAGAACGAATTACCTCCTCGGATTACCTCTTTACGCTGCTTGATGATGTGCATTAATAATTACAATTATTAGATGGCATCGATAGCTTTTTGTTCTGTTCTAAAGTTCTCTTAAGGACTAGGACTTGCCTCTTTTATTCCATTCTCTTTTATTCCTATATACTCACAAATTATAATTTTAAATCATAGTTAATTAAACTTACTTTCCTTTACTGTTCGTGCACACCTCGCTTTATGTAATTCATTTTTGGTTGAGCAACTCTTTCATCTAGTGCTCTCTCGTTTAGGAGTCGCAATTCAAACAGGTGCGGCATGCGGTTTGCCCATATAGAGAGTTGGCCAAAAAGTGTGCTATGGCTGTGCCTTAAGCAAGATTAACGATGCCGTTGGATGCGTTGACGGCTGCCGAGAAGCACGAGAAGAAGCAGCAAAAGTGGTGACAATAATAATGTGAAGCAAGTAGGCAACAAGGCATGTCTGCTGGCAGTGCCACGCCCACGCACCAAGCCCCACGCACAGCCATACGACGAGCCTTTCATTCGAGTGACATTTACGTCAACAATTCAACAAACAATTGGCAAATGTGGCCATAAAACCCATGACAGTTGCCGCCGTCGCTGTCTCTGTTGGTTTATACCCTGTACTCTGTGCAATTTTAAATTTAGGGTATGTTGTAGTGCAGTGTAAAGGTATGCAAGAGAAGCTCCATAGAGTTGAGAGAGAAGAGCAAGAATTTCTTTTATTTTCAGCGAAGTTAGCTTACTTAAAAAAAAAATTTAAATTGGTAATTAAATAAAATCACTGCTAAATTTGTAAGTTAGTTTTAATTTTATATTAATTAAAATCGCTAATAAATAACAATAAATATGTATATGTATATAAATCACAATAATGTGAACGTATAGATTTTTTATTAAGTATAATGAATGTCAACAATCAATAAAAACAATCGATCAGAATAGATAATCGATCTATATCGATTTTTGTATATATGTTTTATTTTCTGCATGGTCGGATGGTTATATATTATTTTTTTAAATAGTAGAAAAATATTTCCATGACTCGATTTTCTTTTATATTTATAAACAAATCTATTGTGAACTAACTACAGGGCATCTATCAGTCGATTCAGCAGGCGTAGCCTTCAGCTGCTGTCGCTTATTATTGTTGTTGCTGCTGTCGGCTGTCTTTTTGCCTACCACTCAGTGTCTGTTGCTGTCGTAATGTTTATGGGCGTGTGTGTGTGTGCGCCAGTGCGTGTGTGTGTGTGTGTTTGTATATGTTTGCTGCCTGTTTTCAGTTGCTTACCAATGCACAAAGCGGAAACGGATGCGGATGCGGATGCGGAAATGCATGTATGCGTGCCGTTGCAACTGGCTGCTGTTGTTGTTGTAGCTGTTGTTGCTGCCACTCCTGTTGCTGCTGCAGCTGTAGATACTCCCAGACACACAGTCGGACAGGCGTCAGCATCAGCGCTGCCCATCGCTGTCAGCGTCAACGGCTCAGCCATAAGCCAACATGTCGCCAACAGACTAAGCCCCAGTGCGGCCGCACATTTTGCCCGGCTAAGCCTTCAGTCAATTGCATTCAAATAAACGATTCGCCGACTCCTGCTGCTGCTGCACTTCAAAAAGAGACTGTCGAATGACTGGCTAAAGGGTTTCCATGGCGGTTATAGAAACGCTTACTAGCGTGCCGAGATACCCATAGAGAGAGACAGACAGAGAGAGAGAGAGAGAGGGAGAGGCAGCTAGGGATATCTTTTGCCTGCTGCTGCAAGCCGTCAGAAGTGCTCTTTCGGCCCATTTACATAGAAATAAGCCAAACAGAAGCTTTCGTTAGAGTCAAGTCGACAACTCTGGCCGGCTACTCGGGGAAAAGTTCAATTTTCCAGGGAAAGCGGAGCGCCAGGAGCGCTTTCATGTAGCACTTTATGCTTGGTTGAGCGCAGCACAGGGTGGGGAGGGGCTGACGGGGGCAGCGCGGTTGTATAGCAAAACTGCGTTTAAAAACTTTAAACAACGTTTATATTATCTGACGCGCGCTGCGCCCCGCCACGCCCACACTTCAGCATTCAATCCCAGTTGGTATAAAAAACTGCGTAAATATGCCAGCGAGCAATACAAACAACAGCAGCAACAACAGCAGCAACAACAACAACAACAACATCAGGAGTGACAGCCGTTTCGCTGGCGCCGCTTTAAGCTTGAGCTGCTGTTGTTGTGCTTGCCGCGTGCGTGTGTGTGTGTGTATGTAATATAGTTTGTTTCATAACTAAAAAACCATAAAACAAAATTGTGTACACAGTGAGAACACAGCCAGCTCAATGCTACACCACAGCAATCGCTCCCCGTGGCTCCTCAACTCAGTCTCGCTCCTGCCAGCGGATATGAGAATAATAAGCAGGCTACTGCATGCCATGCAGCATATACATACATACATACATACATACACACATTCATATCCATACATGTACACTCATGTACATGTCCATACGTGTGCATTCTCTTTTTCGGTAGTTACAGTGAAGATAAGCTTAATGGAAATCTCTTAGCGGGCAACATGCTAATGCATAAGGTAAAACAAGCATTTCTCTCAGCTAGCAGAATTTGCGAGGTATTTTCTTCTATTTTTTTATTCAACAATTTTAACATAATGCTAATTAAAATGCACTTGCTTTAACTTTAATGAAATAACTCGAGCGCCCAACTGAGCGGAAGAAGTTTTTAGGTTACGCGTTTCATAGCTAACGGAAATTTGAGATTAAGTCTAGATTGAAATTATGCTTTAACGTGTTCACAACTGAGTTTGCTACAAAATACATACTATCAATGCTGAAATGGACAATATCAATTAGCTAATTTTGTATAAAGTGCAGAAGAAGTGCTTATGGAAATATTTAACAACTATTTGAAAAAGTTTTTTATAGTTTTCAGCTTTAGCTTATAAAATATATTCATAGAATCTCATTCAATTTAAGCTAAAGTAAACATCAGATATGAGCCTTAGACGCAGTCCGGAGTCCTTTGCCACATTTGCGGAATATAATTTAATCAGAGGCAAGTGTGGAAATTCGGCTGAATAACATGTTCGTTAACTCCGAGCTATTCGTCTCTTACGCCGTGGGTCAACCGCAGACTGGGTTTGTTTTGTATTCACGGGATTTAAGTGTCGGTTAACCAGCCACCCATCCGTTGTAGGCCCCTAGCGATGGGATAAATTAATCACTCTGTCAAGTAATTTCTGATTGAATAGTCTCTGGTTTCGCTTTGAGCAAAAAGTCTCGTACAACACAATTATATTTCATTTATGTTGTGTGTGTGTGTGTGTGTGTTCATTGAAATATAAATTCATTTACTTTATAATTGCAGCTCATAGAAAATGCCGTAATGACTTTTACTATTTAATTCACATTGACTATATATTTTTGTGCTTTCATCCTTATGCAAATAAACATGAAATTAAATTAAACAAATTTAAATTTATTTGGCCGTGCAAACACTCCGGCTGTTACGCGCCGTATTTACATTTCGTTATTTGATTTTTATTTTTTCGTAGTTGTATATACATATATATAAACTCCTGTATATATGTATGTATATACAGAGAGAGAGGCTGCCTTTGACTCTGCCCGCGGGGCTTTTCCGAGCACTTTGGTGTCGGATGATTTTCACACCGTGCTGGATCCCAGACGCTGCCCCTTGCTCCCTTCCCACCCACCTGGACTGGTGTTAAGTTGGCGAGGTGTGACCGCAATCCAATTGACGGTGCATAATTGTTGAGGTGTTTGTTGACGTGCTTCTTTTGGGGTGCTGGGCGTGGCAGCCAACGTAGGAGTTGCGGTTGTGGGAAATTCCAAAACGGAAACAATTGTACGTAGCTGCGACAATTAAGTCCGCTTTTGACAGTCATCTGTGCCGTGGCCATTCAGTTAGTTAAGTTGGCTTTAACAAGTGTGCTCCATATGCTAGATTTTCGAATAAGCCCCAGCTTATTGTTGGCTATTTAGTCCCATCCAAGGCTATTCGCACTGTTTATGCTGTTTGTTGCCCGTTTTATACTCGGTTTATGCTCGGTTTTATGGCGCTTTGTCGCAAAGTTTGTTCAAAAAATTAGAATTCATTTGCAGCATGGGTACAAAACACTCAAAACTATGAGTGCTCATACAGCTCCACTCACACACACACACACACACACACATAGTGAGTGTGAATGCATATATAAAACTGCGCAACAACATCCACAACCACAACGAACAGCACAACAAAATGAATAAGAAACAAGTAAGAAGGCTCTAGTCGAGACTGCTCGACTAGGAGATACCCTGAACCCTCCAAGCTGATATTCTAATCATTCCGCACTTCTTTTATGCACACATATATACACATGCATCCACACGCACGCATAAACCCGCGCTCTGCTTACTGCGCAGTAAGCAGCGACTGCGCTTGGGCTGCGCTGCTGTGTGGGCAATATTATGAGATTTTATTTGTTGAATAATTTCTTTTGTAAACGTATGATCTTAATGAAACTTTCAGAGCGTAAATATAATGTATAAATGTGTGTACATTCCAAAGCACAAGTCTCTAGTACTTGATACACGTTTTTTACGAATTGGAGGCGAAGGGGGCGTGGTATCCAAAATCTGTAAAAAGCAAAATGTGTGTATCCATATAATGCATATACACAGTAAATCTGAAGTCTCTATGTCTAAAAGTGTTCAAATTAGGCTGAAAAAACTATACAAATTTATCGATTATCCTCGATAAAACAGATATCGAATGAGTTATCGAAAAAATATGATAAACTTGTACTGCGTATGGTATACACGAGTCTACATACAAAATTTCAGCTCTCTAGCTCTTATAACTTCTGAGATCCTTTTGCTCATACGGACGGACGGACGGACGGACGGACGGACGGACGGACGGACAGACGGACGGACAGACGGACAGGGCTAAATCGACTCAGCTCATCGCCCTGATCAAGAATATATATACTTTATGGGGTCTGCCACGCCTCCTTCTGCCTGTTACATACTTTTTCACAAAACCATTATACCCTGATTTCCCATTTTCAATGGGTTCAGGGTATAAAAAGAGAGCGAGAGAAGTTCAGTTGAATCAAGGACGATTACATACGCTGTAAATAGAAATATTTGAGATATTTTGGCAATATTTCAGGTTTCTATAAGAGTTTTTTACTGCATAGTTTTCTATTTGATTTCAACAGGAAACTTTAAGAGTTCTTAAAGAATAAAAAATGATAAAATGATAACAAATATAAATAATAATAAAGATATTAGAAATTCTCTTCTTCAATATGCCTCTCTCTCTTCACGTTAATATATTTAGAGTTATTAGAATATTTTTATTATTTTATTATATTCTTTTTTAACCCTCAGTCTCTATTATATATCGCAATAAAAATCAATCAAGAGCTATTTCCGATTGGAGTTCACATGATTTATTGAATGCAAACGCCAAGAGTTGAAGTGGAGCTGCGCTGCGAGTTCTACTGACCGCGCAAAAGTAATTTATTCGTTCTATTTACCATTTGCAATGACCAATTAACAAATGCAGTTTCGCCACAACCAATTAACCCCATGCTCTGGAACCTAAGGGGTAGCAGCTGGTGCGCATACATAGAAGCGATGCGAAACTGTGGCAATTGGCATGGCAAACATATAAAGCTCTCATTCGGTTATTTTGCATTCATAAAATAGCACTAATTATACAGTTATACGGCTTATATAGGGCTCTATGTATATATTAACTGTGAGCGGGTGCGGGCTCTGCTTGGTTTGTTGGCCTATAAAAATTTTTGGTCACATTTCCTGCCAGCTATTATTATCTGCAATGGGGCTGCCCAGCCAAGGGGCATTCTCTCTCTCTCTCTCTCTCTCTTGCTTTCACTCTTCCTTTCATTCGCTTTGTCTGTCGCTCTCTTATTTGGTAGCGCCTCGAAACGGTAATTAACGAGCTCGAACGGAACTGGCGACTTTGAAGCACTGCCTCTGGAGCGCCGACTGTGGCTGAGGCCGTGCCAGAGTCTGTGGCTGCGGCGTCAGCTGGCAGCCAGCAACAGACGCAGCTGCAACACCTGCAGGTCGTATACGTAACTTTTGTAATTAAAAGCAGCGCAGTGCAGCAACAACAGCAACAGCAGCAGTAGGCAAGAGGCAATGGCAACGACAACAAAAGCAGCCATGCAAACGAGCTGCAGCTGCAGCTGTTGTGCCCCATAGTAATGGCTGCTCGCTCGCTGAAAGGGGCGTGGCAGTTGAACAAAAGCATCGCAAAGGCTCACAATAGTATTGGGCTCTGCGGATTGCGGGTGGGAGTGAAGATTGCAGAGGTTTAAATGCGGTTTTGCGGTTCTGACTGACGCGGCGGACTTAGCTGCGTCTTAGCGTTGTTTGTCTGTGCAGCGGCAACAACAGCAGCAACAACAACAACAGCAGCAGCAACAACGGCAGCAGCAGCAACAGTAAATGCAACAGCCGCAGCTGCAGCTGCTACACTCAAAGGAATAAAACGTTGCTGTCTTCGCCTTACAATATTATGAGCAAAGAAGCTTCCACTGCTCTGGGCTCTACCCAAGCTCATTTCTAATACTCTTAGAACACATTTAAAGCGCATAGAAATTAAATAAATAATTGAGTTTAGTTTTGAAGTCTTCATTAAAAAGTTTGTGAAAAAAATAAGTTTTTATTCGAGTGTTTTCCAGGCATTATCTCAACAGTTACGTATTAAATATATATTGATAAATATGACAAGTTTTTTCGCCAAGTGTACTTCTTAAACTGCGCTCAGTGTGCAGCTGCATTGGGCGCTGAAACAATTTGTTAAAGTGCTGGCAAAGGACTTGGCAATTCCAGTGAGTTTTCTCAAGCAAATCCAGCTTTGTTGTTGCTGTTGTTGTTGCTGTTGTTGTTACAGTTAACATCTGCTGGCAAAGCTGTCAAAACCTGATTATCATAATGAGGGCCAGCCGAAGTTGATTGGAAATTGATTTTGACCGATTCGAAGGTAAACAGAGGCAGCGCTTCAACCTCAGATCGATGATGTCCTATATCAAATACAAGCAAGCACTCAGCTAATCGGCTTTTGCTGCTACATTATGTTTAAGTTATACTCACACACACACACATACACATACAGAGAGACAGGTTAAGCAGCTTGTATTTAAAGCAATTTCTGTCTTTGTAAATACTTGGAGCTCGGTCAATGGCCCAATCCACTTAAATGGGAAATACCCTTCGCATTGTTTCTATGTTACATTAATTTGATATTTAAATTTGAGATATTTGCATTTTAGGCTCTTAGAATCTCTTGGAATACTAGTTGGACTTTTGTGGCCAACAGAAGGCAGATGTTGTGCTATGTTAGAGTTGATAATAAATAACAATGAGCCATGCTTATTGCTCTCTTCAAACTCAAATTAAAAAGTTAACTCTTTGAGGCTAAGAAGTCCTGCTCCTGCTGCTTCCTGAAGGAACTGAAGGAACTCAACTGTGTTAAACTAAAATGAAATTTATGAATTTTATGAAATTTTGCAGTGTGTTTGCTCTTCCTTGGATCTGGAATAACCTCTATATAAGCATATCAGGCGCGTATACAGGGGGGGGTTTCGGGGGTTCAAACCCCCCCCCGAAATAGTCGAAAATTTGGAAAGATACTTTTGTAATAAAATAATTACTTTATTTATTGTAGAACGAAATGGCGAAAACAAGTCGGAAAATAGACATTCTTTTGTAGAAAAAAAATTTGAAATTTGTATATTATTAAGTACGAATATGTGTAATTAATATTTGCTATTTACTTGAAACTTGAGTTAAGGCAGCTGCCTGACAAAAGCTGACTGCTACAAGACTCGATGTAAGGAACATCTATGCCAAAGACATCTTTGAAACTGCTGGAAGTATTTATCTTATTTGCTCGCTAAATAGACGTCCTAGCCTTATAATTGACTATGAATGTGTGCTCAAATCTTCCAATGAATGTCGCAAAAATAAAACTTGAAACTTGAGTTAAGGCAGCTGCCTGACAAAAGCTGACTGCTACAAGACTCGATGTAAGGAACATCTATGCCAAAGACATCTTTGAAACTGCTGGAAGTATTTATCTTATTTGCTCGCTAAATAGACGTCCTAGCCTTATAATTGACTATGAATGTGTGCTCAATTCTTCCAATGAATGTTGCAAAAATAAAACTTGAAACTTGAGTTAATGCAGCTGCCTGACAAAAGCTGACTGCTACAAGACTCGATGTATGGAACATCTATGCCAAAGACATCTTTGAAACTGCTGGAAGTATTTATCTTATTTGCTCGCTAAATAGACGTCCTAGCCTTATAATTGACTATGAATGTGTGCTCAATTCTTCCAATGAATGTCGCAAAAATAAAACTTGAAACTTGAGTTAAGGCAGCTGCCTGACAAAAGCTGACTGCTACAAGACTCGATGTAAGGAACATCTATGCCAAAGACATCTTTGAAACTGCTGGAAGTATTTATCTTATTTGCTCGCTAAATAGACGTCCTAGCCTTATAATTGACTATGAATGTGTGCTCAAATCTTCCAATGAATGTTGCAAAAATAAAACTTGAAACTTGAGTTAAGGCAGCTGCCTGACAAAAGCTGACTGCTACAAGACTCGATGTAAGGAACATCTATGCCAAAGACATCTTTGAAACTGCTGGAAGTATTTATCTTATTTGCTCGCTAAATAGACGTCCTAGCCTTATAATTGACTATGAATGTGTGCTCAATTCTTCCAATGAATGTCGCAAAAATAAAACTTGAAACTTGAGTTAAGGCAGCTGCCTGACAAAAGCTGACTGCTACAAGACTCGATGTAAGGAACATCTATGCCAAAGACATCTTTGAAACTTCTGGAAGTATTTATCTTATTTGCTCGCTAAATAGACGTCCTAGCCTTATAATTGACTATGAATGTGTGCTCAATTCTTCCAATGAATGTCGCAAAAATAAAACTTGAAACTTGAGTTAAGGCAGCTGCCTGACAAAAGCTGACTGCTACAAGACTCGATGTAAGGAACATCTATGCCAAAGACATCTTTGAAACTGCTGGAAGTATTTATCTTATTTGCTCGCTAAATAGACGTCCTAGCCTTATAATTGACTATGAATGTGTGCTCAGATCTTCCAATGAATGTCGCAAAAATAAAACTTGAAACTTGAGTTAAGGCAGCTGCCTGACAAAAGCTGACTGCTACAAGACTCGATGTAAGGAACATCTATGCCAAAGACATCTTTGAAACTGCTGGAAGTATTTATCTTATTTGCTCGCTAAATAGACGTCCTAGCCTTATAATTGACTATGAATGTGTGCTCAATTCTTCCAATGAATGTTGCAAAAATAAAACTTGAAACTTGAGTTAAGGCAGCTGCCTGACAAAAGCTGACTGCTACAAGACTCGATGTAAGGAACATCTATGCCAAAGACATCTTTGAAACTTCTGGAAGTATTTATCTTATTTGCTCGCTAAATAGACGTCCTAGCCTTATAATTGACTATGAATGTGTGCTCAATTCTTCCAATGAATGTCGCAAAAATAAAACTTGAAACTTGAGTTAAGGCAGCTGCCTGACAAAAGCTGACTGCTACAAGACTCGATGTAAGGAACATCTATGCCAAAGACATCTTTGAAACTGCTGGAAGTATTTATCTTATTTGCTCGCTAAATAGACGTCCTAGCCTTATAATTGACTATGAATGTGTGCTCAAATCTTCCAATGAATGTCGCAAAAATAAAACTTGAAACTTGAGTTAAGGCAGCTGCCTGACAAAAGCTGACTGCTACAAGACTCGATGTAAGGAACATCTATGCCAAAGACATCTTTGAAACTGCTGGAAGTATTTATCTTATTTGCTCGCTAAATAGACGTCCTAGCCTTATAATTGACTATGAATGTGTGCTCAAATCTTCCAATGAATGTCGCAAAAATAAAACTTGAAACTTGAGTTAAGGCAGCTGCCTGACAAAAGCTGACTGCTACAAGACTCGATGTAAGGAACATCTATGCCAAAGACATCTTTGAAACTGCTGGAAGTATTTATCTTATTTGCTCGCTAAATAGACGTCCTAGCCTTATAATTGACTATGAATGTGTGCTCAATTCTTCCAATGAATGTTGCAAAAATAAAACTTGAAACTTGAGTTAAGGCAGCTGCCTGACAAAAGCTGACTGCTACAAGACTCGATGTAAGGAACATCTATGCCAAAGACATCTTTGAAACTGCTGGAAGTATTTATCTTATTTGCTCGCTAAATAGACGTCCTAGCCTTATAATTGACTATGAATGTGTGCTCAAATCTTCCAATGAATGTTGCAAAAATAAAACTTGAAACTTGAGTTAAGGCAGCTGCCTGACAAAAGCTGACTGCTACAAGACTCGATGTAAGGAACATCTATGCCAAAGACATCTTTGAAACTGCTGGAAGTATTTATCTTATTTGCTCGCTAAATAGACGTCCTAGCCTTATAATTGACTATGAATGTGTGCTCAATTCTTCCAATGAATGTCGCAAAAATAAAACTTGAAACTTGAGTTAAGGCAGCTGCCTGACAAAAGCTGACTGCTACAAGACTCGATGTAAGGAACATCTATGCCAAAGACATCTTTGAAACTGCTGGAAGTATTTATCTTATTTGCTCGCTAAATAGACGTCCTAGCCTTATAATTGACTATGAATGTGTGCTCAATTCTTCCAATGAATGTCGCAAAAATAAAACTTGAAACTTGAGTTAAGGCAGCTGCCTGACAAAAGCTGACTGCTACAAGACTCGATGTAAGGAACATCTATGCCAAAGACATCTTTGAAACTGCTGGAAGTATTTATCTTATTTGCTCGCTAAATAGACGTCCTAGCCTTATAATTGACTATGAATGTGTGCTCAATTCTTCCAATGAATGTCGCAAAAATAAAACTTGAAACTTGAGTTAAGGCAGCTGCCTGACAAAAGCTGACTGCTACAAGACTCGATGTAAGGAACATCTATGCCAAAGACATCTTTGAAACTGCTGGAAGTATTTATCTTATTTGCTCGCTAAATAGACGTCCTAGCCTTATAATTGACTATGAATGTGTGCTCAATTCTTCCAATGAATGTCGCAAAAATAAAACTTGAAACTTGAGTTAAGGCAGCTGCCTGACAAAAGCTGACTGCTACAAGACTCGATGTAAGGAACATCTATGCCAAAGACATCTTTGAAATTGCTGGAAGTATTTATCTTATTTGCTCGCTAAATAGACGTCCTAGCCTTATAATTGACTATGAATGTGTGCTCAAATCTTCCAATGAATGTTGCAAAAATAAAACTTGAAACTTGAGTTAAGGCAGCTGCCTGACAAAAGCTGACTGCTACAAGACTCGATGTAAGGAACATCTATGCCAAAGACATCTTTGAAACTGCTGGAAGTATTTATCTTATTTGCTCGCTAAATAGACGTCCTAGCCTTATAATTGACTATGAATGTGTGCTCAGATCTTCCAATGAATGTCGCAAAAATAAATCTTGAAACTTGAGTTAAGGCAGCTGCCTGACAAAAGCTGACTGCTACAAGACTCGATGTAAGGAACATCTATGCCAAAGACATCTTTGAAACTGCTGGAAGTATTTATCTTATTTGCTCGCTAAATAGACGTCCTAGCCTTATAATTGACTATGAATGTGTGCTCAATTCTTCCAATGAATGTCGCAAAAATAAAACTTGAAACTTGAGTTAAGGCAGCTGCCTGACAAAAGCTGACTGCTACAAGACTCGATGTAAGGAACATCTATGCCAAAGACATCTTTGAAACTGCTGGAAGTATTTATCTTATTTGCTCGCTAAATAGACGTCCTAGCCTTATAATTGACTATGAATGTGTGCTCAATTCTTCCAATGAATGTTGCCAGGCCCGTATACAGGGGGGGGGGGGGTTTCGGGGGTTCAAAGTTAGTATACATTCTAATTATAATAAACCCTTGTCATATGAAATAACATACATGTACATATATATATGCATAATAAAACATCTTGTATGAATATCCTACAAGGCTATTTTGCCAAATGCCCTTAGCTGTTCCCCAATTTTCATATGGACCTTATTTATGGCTTGGCATATTTATTTTAATTTTTTTTTTTTACATTTTTCAAGTATTTTTATAGTCACGTTTAAGGCGTCAGCACTTGAAAATTACACGTAAATCAAGCTGCTTTACATACATTAAATGGGATTAGCTGCCATATTTATAATTTAATTTTCGTTTTTATAGCAGTGAGTAGAGATAAACTGTATGTGTGTGTGTGTGTGAAAATTGTCATCAACTGTGGAGCAACAGGATGTTGGGTGTCGCATCCACCGCTGGCCACATAGTATCCGTGGTTAGAGTCTGAGAGGCATTGTGTTTTTTTTTTTTTTTTTTTGTATTTTGTTTTTTTCAGCTTTCACTCGTTTTCATTTGCATTGCCTACAAGTGACCCGCAGGCCTGCGAGCAGGCAGGACCTGTGCGCTGGCGTCCTGGTGTCAGCAGCTTGCTGCCATAGTTGAAAACAAGCTGCGGGCTGCGTGGGCGGAGGGGAAGAAGAAGCAGCAGAAAAAAAGCAGGCACTGGCCAAGTTTAATTGATAAAGTTTGTGATGATGCCATGACGCCGCATTAAGCCCGCAACCGGGCGGGCCATGGCTCTGAGGGGCGCGCAGTTGCCAGCACCCGAAAGGGCCATTACTCGGCCAACTGGAGGTGGCCAGAAATAACTGTTTGTTCAGCTTTAAGTTAAAGCATTTACGTGTGTCCTGTGTGCGCATGCTATGCTCTGCACTGATTCCCACAGCGCTCGTTAAATCAATCGCATTCAAATGGCAACTACCAGGATTCAGGGTCTCCTGCCTCCAGTCTCCTGCCTTCAGTCTCCAGCCTCCGTTTTCCGTTCTATTGCCTGCAGCCATTCCATTTCTAACCGGACGACGCAATCAATGCAAAACAACAACAATAACAAAAAGGGAAAAACAAAAATAAAGAAGCTACAACAACAACAACAACAACATTGTTTTACCATCACTTCATTGAGGACATCAAAATGTATGAGCCTGTGTGTCCTGTGGAATGCCCATCAGGCGCACACGTGGTGTCATCGTCATCAGGTCGATCCACGAACTCCTGCGTCTGGCTCTGCCTCCAACTCTCTCTCTGGCTACGGCTCTGGCTCTGTCTCTGGCTCTGGCTCCGGCTGTTGCAGCTGGTCACGTTGTGCTCTGCTCAGCTTTGCTTTTATTAAAAACGCTATGCAGAGCACATTACAAGTTAATAATTCCCGTGCCGAGTAGCGCGTTTTGCCACGCACACACACCCACACACACACACACGCACACTCACTCACAGTTCAATATGGTTACACATGGCAGCTGACAGGCACGAACCGCGAGGGGCGCAGTTGTGGCACATCAGGCTTGGGGGGCATGGTCACGGTCACGCTGCTGCCATATGCCGCATATTCGCCGCTGCTGAAATATATATTTATACCCCGAGCCCCCATTGAAAATGTATCAACTGGGTATAATAGTTTTCTGCACGTGAAACCCACGAGCTGAAGCGTTCTCTGAGAGGTCATAAAAAGGCAAATGCTTCTATAAAACGTAGAGGGCATAAATTGTCAGTTTATGATCGTATGTCTATATCTAAAGATTTGCTTGATATCGACATGATATAACATGATTTTTGAGCAGACCTAACCATAGCTGCAAATCTTAGTAAACATTATTTAAATGATCTCTTGTAAAATGCTCAGTTAGCCTTCATTTCTGTATATGTAGGGCATCTCTGTAGTCCATCAGTCTCGTTTACGGCTGCTTTGCCTGTTTGTGCTTTGCGCTTGCACCGCAGCTGCCTCAAACCTGCTCACGATTTCAGCCCCCCAATTTGCTTCCAGCATACAACATGAAACGAATAATTTTTATGATGCTCAGCTACACATTGCACGAACCGAATGAATGGCATTTGTGTTCGAAAATACATTTATTCGAAGGCGTTGCTCTATGGATATTTAGCTGAGTGCTCGACTATATATACTGGGATTCCCACTGTGCTGCCCTTTGCTCTGCGGCTGCGGCAGTTGACACAAATTGTCAGTTCATCAACGCCTACCGGGCGTATGTGTGATGTGACTGGAGCTTCGTTAGGCACACACACACACAACAAGGGAGGGCGACTAAGAGTGTCACTGAAAATCATTGATAGAGACAGGGAGAGACAGTGAGAGAGACAGGGAGAGGGTGAGTCCGTTTTGTGTAACAAGCTCATATAAATCCTGCACGTTAGCCCATAACCATATTGAGGAGCCCTCCGGACACATTGTTGTTGTTGTTGCAGTCAGTTTGATGCTGGCCGAAATGTCATTGTTATTAACTTTATATGGCTTATTACATAAGCAAGCGCAAATCCTCACCTTACGTGACAAACGTCTCACAAGCAAAACGAAATCCTGTACACTAATTAAATCTAATGCCAATCAGAGTCAACGAGCCAGGCCAACTGCTCAAATGAAACCCAGAGAAGCATACGAAATGCAAAAGAGATATACAGAACTCAGCTCGTGTTTGATTGGGCAGTCTAAGTAATTTTGATGCTTTAAGAAAATGGTCCTAGAATATCCTTTACCATGAGCTTTGCTTTACTCACTGCATATTTTATAGCACATATCATGATCCATTTCAACTTAAATCTCTTTTTTAACAATTTCCATTCTAGTCCGAGTTATCTAAAATGCACGTAAAAATTTCCTAATGAATTGACAGCAACAAGCTGTTGGGATGTTAAATTTATTATTATGCCAGAGATAGCTGAGGCTTATGTCGCTTTAAGCCAAAATCGATTTGCGGTGCGGCTCACAATTTATGTGGACCCACATTTGGTTGGCCGGGACTCTGGCACCCCGAATATAATCAATTGACAAAAGTTATTAAAAGTTTAAGCGAATCGTATAAAAGTTTTTTGTTGTGTGCCAGAAATCACAGGAAAAGTCGCACGCCTCCCATTAAATGGCAAACCAATGCAAATCAATAATGGACGTGAGGGGTGCGTGCCAAAGTGGGGCGTGGCTCGTATCGGTCTGAGACAAGTTTATATCGTAAATTGTGCGCAACGAAAATGAGATACGTAGAGCGCATACCAAAGGATTTCTAAGTAAAACATTTCTGATTAGCTCCAGCCCCAAACGTTTACTGTGGCTTCCAAGTGTTGGCCCGGTCCTTGCAAAGTAGCAAAAGGACACAAAGCGACAGGAGCTGCCAGCAAGAGAGGGAGAGGGAGAGGGAGATTGTGAGAGAGAGTAGACTAAACTGCTGCTTAGGGGGAGGGGTCCGGTCCATTTGATGTTTTGTGCTGACCTCGCTGTGGTTTGAGCAGTGCGCAAGCATAATAAAATCAAGATAGAAACAAGTAAGAAAGCTCTATTCGAGACTGCTCGACTAGGAAATCCCCTGAAACCTTCGGAGAACTGATATTTCATTAATTCTTCGCGTATTTCTGCTTACAAAGAAACATAGGCACGCACGCATAAACAGGCATGGGAGAAAGAGACAGTGCTTGAGTAAAAGTAAAAGCAAAGAGAGTATAAGAGCAGAAGATCATTAAAGTTGTCTATGTGTATGTAGCAGATAAAACGAAGCTAGAATGCTCACAGCAGCAGAGAGCTCACCCATAAGTCACTTGAAGCTCGACTGCAACGAGAGAGACAGTGCTTGAGTAAAAGTAAAAGCAAAGAGAGTATAAGAGCAGAAGATCATTAAAGTTGTCTATGTGTATGTAGCAGATAAAACGAAGCTAGAATGCTCACAGCAGCAGAGAGCTCTCCCTTAAGTCACTTGAAGCTCGACTGCAACGAGAGAGACAGTTCTTGGAATAAAAGTAAGAGCAAGGAGAGTATAAGAGCAGAAGATCATTAAAGTTGTCTATGTATGTGTATGCGCAGCGGTTCTCTTTTGGTATGTGTATTTAGGCATAACGAAGCTAGAGTGCTCACAGCAGCAGAGAACGTTCCCATTGGTCACTTGAAGCTCGACTGCAACGAGCGCTACTTGCTGTGCTTGAGAGAGACAGTGCTTGAGTAAAAGTGACCATATATAAAGGGCAGCAGCTGCAGCATTTCTTCAGTCGTGCAGGCCTGCTGAGGGCGAGTCGCACAGCGCAATAAAGTGAAGTAGAGTGTGTGGTCGATCAGCTCAGCTTTAAAGACGTAGATGAATTACGTAAGGGAAATTCGTGAACGAATTACGTAAATAAGTAAGTATAGGAAATACATATGTACTTAGAAGAAAGATGAAACACTTAGCGGAAATACGTAGAGGGAATACTCAGAAGAAATAGACAGACGAATAGTGGTAAATTGACTCAGCTCGTCACCTTGATTAAGAATTTATATACTTTGTGAAGTCTGCCAAGCCTCCTTCTGCCTGTTACATACATTTCAACAAAACCATTATACCCTGATTTCCCTGATTTCAGGGTATAACAACCCAAGGCAAGGACGTATGGAGAGTATCGAAACAGCACTGCAAATAAGATTTGGTGCTGGGCGCGTGCCAGATAATTGCGGTCGTGAGTGGAGCTCGTGTCTCATCCCGACTAATCACGACCCCATCGTGACTTACGCATTCCACTATCTACTCAACGCAGTTTTGTGGCAGCTTAGCGCAACTATTTAATCGGCTTACAAGACTCACAACACGAATGCATAACTCAACACGGCGCAGGATTTAACATGTCTTAAGCCGACTTTACACGACCTAAGCCAAGACTTAGCTCTATTTAATGATATTTGACATGACTTGAACCTTGTGAATCCCAGCCATAATCTTAATAAATACATTAAGATTTGTAAAATAATATTATTCAAGTAATATGTTGTTGAATTCCAGCAAACATCAAATGGGCGCAATTTCAGATATTCTCTGTAAAGTAAATATTTCGAAGCATGTACTTCATTAACTACGACCATCTCTAGCTGAGCTCTGATGAAGCTGTCTGTGGGGGGTGGGGGGGTTGACTGAGGACATGGACTGCCTCTAATTGAGCTTGTGTGGGGAAACGTATTAAAGGCGATGTGTGAATGTTTATTTCTTGTCTGTCTGTCTGACTGCCTGGCTGCCTGACTGCCTAGCTGGTCGGTTGGCTTCGACAGATTCGATAGTGCTTAGGGCTTTGGATGAATAAAAATATTGTGTTAACTTTGGTTAGTAAACTCCCAGTGAAAGTCAGTGGCCTGCGGGTGCCGGCCCATAAGTGTGAGCGAGTCGCAGTCATGCTCATCTCGCCATCTCAGTCTCTAAGTGTATTTGTTTCATTGCGCTGAATGCTAATGATGGGAGAATTTGCGAATTTGTGCCAGGCGGGAGGGAGGGAGGTAGAACTCGGAACTGAGCTGAGCTGAGCTGAGTTCAGTTGAGCTGCTCTGAACTGAAACGAAACTGAAATGCTAATGATGTAAAAAGCTTCAGTGCTAAAACAAACGACAACATTTCTGTCAGAGCGAGTGCGAGGGGGAAGTGGAGGGGCCAACGGCACACCCCAATGTTGTCCTCGAAATGAGGCAACTGACTTAACTTAATTGAAGTTGCCTCTGCTACTGTCGCCACTCTCTGTCTTGCCAATTGGCTGATGGACTCGCTGCTCCACTCCACTCCGTTCCGCCCCGCTCTGCTCCTCTCTTATTTACTCTTCTGGCGATGTCTTCTGCATTTAAAAGCCACCGCCCCTCCATTCCCATTGGCACTTTTGGCCAATGCTCTGCCTGAGCCATTTTGGATGATGTGATCGGATGCTCTCGCTCGATGTGATTTCGTAATTAATGAATCCAGGGAATGGCCGTAAATGAAGCTTAGCGGTTTACTTTGCCCGTTAGCCATCGCCTCTCAACGAGCTGGCCAAAACGTTTAGTTTGCCCTTACGAACCTGTCAAGAAAACGCACTACACCCATTCGTCGACCCGCCTAATGGGCACTTGGCACTCGCAAGTGTCGGCACCCAGTGGGATGTTCTTTGTACAAGTTTTCTATTTAATGCCAGTCAGTGTCATTAGAAATCCAACTGGAAAGCGTTTAGCATTATGGGTCTTAATTGAATTGACTTCAAATCAAGCCGGACTCGCTGAACAGTAGTAATTCGCTTAAGCGGACTTTCAGCTGCAACGGGAATCAATTCGAATTGAATTATTTCGCATATCCTCTATGCAAATTGTGGAGAAACTGAATTGATTTACGATATATTCTCGCAGATTTTATATTTAAAAGCTCTTGAAGTACGTCTCTTATAAATATATATATATATATATAATATATACATATGTATATATACGATGTATGTATATAGCTCACTCATAAGTGCAGCTTATCTTGTATACATTTCATGGTTTACTGCATGAGTTGAGCGAGTTTAAAAGTCTTGAACACATTATATGCATAAATAAAATATTTTTTTTTAAAAGCTCACCCATCAAAGTCGTAGAATAATGCGTCAGTTTCATGTCGCAGAGCCGTAAACTCTTAAAGTACTCTTAAGTTTTTCTGCTCAAAAGTCGAATTTGTTTGTTATTATTTTATTTTCTTCTGCTGCTGCTTGGCAGCATCTTCTCTGGGTACGGCGGGTCGGTCGACCCGGCCGGATGTTCGGTTCGCACTTTACTGCTTTCTGCATATTTTGTGACGGAGGGAAAGCTGCCTGATGACTCGACATATTATGATAAGCAATCGTTTGAGAGTCGAGAGTTTTTCTCGCTTATCGCGAACGCGTGGAATTGTTCTCCCCACTGAAATTTTAACAGATGCTATTATTTATAGCTAGTTGATGAAGTGAGTGAGGAGCAGGCAATGACTGAGAAATGGAAAACACAATTTACATACATATAGATATTGTTATACAAATGTACATATATATACAAAGTTGTGGTGCGATAAGTCAGTTTCAAGATAGAAAGGTTTATATGGAAATATGAGTATTAAACAGTTTTATGTTGCCTTAGAGAACATTCTCATTTAATGAGCATCAGGTAGAAATGATAATGATATGCATTAAATTTTCTTCTGAGTAGCCGGAGATTATAATATATTATATTGTAAATTCTCATCAAGTTGTAGAGAGTCAAGATAGTAAGATTTATATGAAAACATAAATTAACTAATATACTTATAAGTTGCCTTAGAGAACATTCTCATTAAATCACAATCAATTGAAAATGTTCTTGGGAGTAATCGCAGAATATAATCAATGTGTGTTCCGAGAACTGTTTTCGCTCCACTACAGCTACAGGCAAAACCACAAAAAAAAACCACTTGAATTGCAATTTGCAATTATGACGTTAGCAAATTTGGTTCGTCGACTGCTTTTGGACGTTGTCTGTAGAGGCGCATGCTGGGGGGCAACTCAGTAATATTCTCACTTCGGCTGCCTTTTGTTCTCTAGACGCTTTAATCACCCGACTTTAATGGCTTTTATCAACTAAATGCAGGCAAGTCGAGTCCAAGTCCAAAAATGTGCAGCACTTCCGGCTCGTTAACTTTGATGTAGGTGCAGCAGCAGGAGCAGGAGCAGCAGCAAGAGTGAATCCGGATGCTGGTCTGGCTATTCGCACTTGGCCAAGTGGCAAGCATTTGTGGCAGTCACTGACAATGCTCCATTAGCATGCAACATATTTTAATTAGCCAAATAAATTGTAAATGTCCGTTGAGCGAAGCAAGCCGAGCGAATCTATGCCTGAGTGTGTGTGTGTGTGTGTGTGAGTGTGCGTGTGTCGTCTGGCAGTGCTTCTAAATGCTCCAGAGAGAAGTTAAATTCGGACACTGAATCGTTGCCTGGGGCTTGTCGCAGTCAGTTGAAGTTTAAGTACCGCTTTTTTTTCTACCTAAGATTTATTGTGAATGCCAGACCAGGAAAAAGCAAAAAATAAAAAAAAACAAAAAGCAGAGAAAAAGTACTTTTTATTTATATATTGTATATACGGTACAGTCCGCAGGGTCAGTCCCAGGCGTCTGTTTAATTTCACTTAACGTTTAACCTGATGTCATTAATTGAGCGCAATTAACGCGCCTTTAATGACGCCCTCCGGTCGTGTCCACGCTCTCTACATACATATGTACAGTTATACCTACATATGTATATTTAATTAGCGGGCCACACAAAGTCAACACTTAGAGAGAGAGAGAGAGAGCGCAGCCGAAGGAGTCGTTACGTGGAGGCCACTGGCAACTAAGGCCGCCAACGCGTCGCTTGATAAATAGCCAATAATTCTTATAGTGCTTTAGAGGCGCCTCGCTGACTGGACGTATAGGGGGCGGGGGGCAGAGCAGAGTCCAACAGGAGCTACCCTCCTGCCGGCCTGTTCGCGGCCTCCTGCTGCTGCTGTGCTTATGTTGAAAATAAAATAAATGGTCCGGCATATAACCTTGAGCGTGTGTTGTGGCTATTATCATTTGTAATTTGCAGCAATTAGTTTGGGGCTCAAAAATTCTAAAGCAAACTTTGTCGACAACAGCAGCAGCAGCAGCAGCAACTGAAAAGGAAGCAGCGCAGAAGCAGATGAGGGGCACTGGGGGGGCGGCACTGGAACAACAGGGACTAGAACTTTGCTAGCGGCCACGTGGCTCACAAACAATAAACGAAATAGAATCAAATAAGTCGGTGCCTATGGAGAATGCCAGACTAAGAGATACCTAAATTAGACTATTCTCTGCATAGACTGGAAAGTTCCTATACTTACTTACGTATTATCCACCAGCTGTATATTCAAGAACTTTACGAAACCCATTGATGATGTGTTCATTAGATTTACTGAAATCATAGCCAAGTGTAATGGACCATTTCTGAGCTCTAAAGATCAGATTCATCTAGTTTTAAATTTCAAGTCGAATACCCCATTTCCCAGGTTTACTTTAATTTTACATCAATTCTAATCTATAATAAATAAAATGAGTCAATTTTCAAAGTTTTTTCTTCACACATTAATGCAGCAACGCCAGAGGAGCTCTCTAATTGTTTGCCTTGTTTCCAGGGTAGAAAACAGAAAGAATTTATTGAGCTTAGGTCGACTTACATATTTATAAGGAACATTAAATTAATTTACGCATGTTTTGCCATGTATATGCCATATACTTTGCTGTTGCCCAACACTGGCAGCAACCCTGGCACCGCAGGGTGCTTGGGCCAAACGGAACTTGTTTGCCAGCCTGTTTACACACGGAATCCAACCGGGGAGTACTTAAACATTCTGCGTAAATACGTGCACCAGCTGAATAACTACAATAACAAGCATAATTAGCTCCATTGATTGCCGAATATTTGATTAACATGTGAGGTTGCAGTACACACACACACACACACACACACCAACACACATACAAGGTTACTTCAGCTCGCGTTGTCCTTTCCGCTGTGGCAAAGCTTAATTTAAAGTCTCTGTTAAGTATTCCAGTCGCTTCTGGTGTTGCTTAATTGGTCTCTGGGGTGTGCTCAAACTTTTCCAGTTGCCCACGCAATAAGACCTTGAATATCATTATTATTATTACAATTTTTTTCCACTTAATTTTCGCCATTTTAAAAAGTTATTTGTTTACTCCGACATCGCGTAAAACTCATTAACTTGACATGTCTCAAGTTTATTGACTACTCTCAATCTTAAAGCAATTTGTGCTCAGCTTTTGTTTTCTTTACATTTTTTTAATCTCATTAACAGCTTTTCGCGTCCTTTTCGCTGTTCATGAAAATTGCAATAAGTACTTGCTTAACCTTTTGAACTCTGAGCTTTTATATTTAAATGAAAAATTCAAATCTATATTCTAAATTCATTTTGATTTATGTTATATAATATTTCGATATTATTATAATGATACATAGAACAGTTTAAACAGATTAGCTCTAGTGCTATGCACTCTTCTCGGTGATTCTCAAGATTTGCTATTTAATCTTAACCTATATCTTATACTAAAAGACTATTTTCAAAAGCAATCAAGCTATGAGTCTTTTTTATTCTCAATAGAGCTGGCTTTCTAGGCGATTCTCAACTCATTTTTGTTGTTGTATTATTTCAAAGCCACAAACTATAAGCCCTTCTAAGCGTTCTTCAACTCTTGCTACGCAATCCTGTCAAGCTATAAGCCTTTCTAGGCGATTCTCAATTCATGTTGATGCCATCAATAAACACGTCCGAAAAGCTGTTCAATCACCTGGACCGTAAACCCTTCTCAGTATTTCTCACGACTTAAATCAACTGCTGACAGCCTAATTGGGGCATGAGGCAGCATTTGCTCTGCTCACGCTTTAAGGCTTAGCAGCAGCTTAGCGCTTAGTAAGGCATTAAGCCAGCAATCAATTGAACATCTGGCTGCCTTGGAGCTTTCTTTGAACTTTTTGAACTGTGTAGCCATAAGCCCTCTCTTTGCGGTGCCCAGCCCTTGGGGAAGGGGGGATAATCGTCTAATCCCACAATTTACACATAAATGTTTCACTCGGCATTGACGTCTACACCCCCTCGCCCAGGGCAATGTGACTAAATACACATGCACATTCATGTCGAAAGAGTTTGAGAAAGAGGGAGGCAGACATATGTTACACTAGCACAACAATTAGTTCTATTGATATGTATATATATGTATGTATGTATATATTTATATATGCTACGACGAGTTGGGGCTTGGCCATATGACACATGGCTCCCCGTATGAATAATAGATTCAAAGCCGCGCTGCACAGATGCAAAGTATTCGTATATGTCTATACATGTATGTATGTGTGTGTATATGTCAGTATACATATGTATATAATATATTTCCCTATTTGCCCCAGTTAAATATATAGTCGCACCGCCGCCCCCAGCCTCTGTCTCAGCTCGAGCCGCAACTCAAAGCGCAGAAAATGGTGTGCAAACTTATGCTTATCCTTATGCGACGTCCTGCCACGCCCCGGGCTGCCTAGATAAATTGCAGTTTAAACCCACTTGGATGCATGTGTCGGATCCTCGGTGTCCCTATATCCTGCTCCTGGATTGCCGTACAGCATAGCTGGGCGCAGCCGGAGCTGAGGCCAAGGGGATGCATGCGCAAATCTACGCCAAACGTTGCATGCGAATGCATGCAATTTTCTTCGAGCCGTTGCTGCTGCTTCTTATTATTATTTGAATCGTTGCCAAAAGTATGGTAGCTGGGCCAAGGGGGAGCAGGCCGAGATTGGAATAGACTTGTATTTTAAGCGGCTCAATATATTCTTAATATACTTCAGCCAGTTGGCGGTAAAAGTTAATACGATTTAACTGGCGCACAATTTTCCGACAGCCAACAACAACAGGCCTTAGCAGGGTGCCAGGGGGTTGCGGTACGCCCACGCAAATATGCAAAACATGCCAAAAAAAAAAAAGAAACTAAACAGACGAAAAGAGTGAAAGAGAAATTCTGGCTACGGGCTTTTAGAAGGTTGGGGTTAAAGCCACTTTGGCTTGCCAAAAATATGTATTAGGCCACTTGACTGCGTCCCGGGGGTGCGGACGGCGGGCGGCGGGGGTGCAACCTCTTAAGAAAGGGCTGCCCGAGGCTGGCAGCTATGAGTTGGGGTGGGGAGAGCGGAACGGATTTGTTGAGCTCATTCGCTTCATGAATAATTTGCGCCACAATGTCGCTGCCATTGCTTTCTTCTTTACTCGCCTCGTAACAATAAACAAATGGCCAACAACATATGCAAAACTCTACGCATAGGTTCCTTAGAGAAGATCTCTCTCTCTCTCTCTCTCTCTCTCTCTCTGTGTGGGTGGATGGGGTCTACACACACAGCTCGAGTTGACAGGCCAAAGACAACAGCGCCGCGTGCGTGTCATCAATGGCGTCACACTGACCCGACAAAGTCAGGGTTCAAAGCCAGGCAGGAGTCGCAGGCTGCCTAGTCGTCAAGTCGGCAAGTCATCAAGTCATCTAGTCATCAGTAGCGTCATCAAGCGCAGCAGCAGCAGCAGCAGCAACAAAATAAATGACTCTGCCTTAATATACCCTAACCAAGAGTCTTGATAAGAGTGAACCACTGCGAGTATATAATCTATATAAGATGGATGGTAAACTTGAAAACTTTTGATTGCTTTGTGAAGAAATTTAGTTTGAAGAGCTTTGAATGCAATTTTGTATGCATTAAAATATATATTGTATATACAACAACTATACCAAACGAATTTTTAAAAAATATTTTGATTGACTTATTGATTTATAATGGAATGCGGAATAAGCTCAATAAATTTTAGTATTTGCTTTCTTGACTTTTGGCCAATTGAATTCAGGACAAGCCAAATCTCGGCTCAATAATGTATGCAATTTTCATTAGCATGTCAACTAGACTGTAAGCAGATAATAAAATGTATGCTAATCCAGAGAAACATAGAATCGTATGCCCAAGAGCATTAAGTATTCGACAGTCCGTAGATAATAAAATTCGTTCATGTTTTGTTTGTTTTCGTGTGCGATAAAAACGTGTGAAATGCCATTTGGCAGGCAGGACACACGAAACGGAGCAAAGAGAGAAGGAGAGAGAGAGAGAGAGAGAGAGAGACGGTGCTCAGGTGTATGGGATCACCTGGCTTTAACACTGGCCATCTTTACAGTCAGCTTTGGCAAATGATAGTTTTTATCTCAGGCGGCAAGTGTTTTGGCTCGATGAGTTATGGTTCCTGCATCAAAAAGGCTTTGCAGCAGCTCGATTGGACTGCGGGTTATGTGTTTATGTGTGTGTGTGATAGCCCACATGAACAGCAGCATAACCATCAGTCTCAGCCTCCATTTGGCTTGGAACGTGTGCACAATTCATCACATGCTGTCAGTGTCGTCTTGGCAGCCTCCACAGCAACAACAACAGCAGCAACAGCAACAGCAGCAGCAACAACAGCAGCAGCAGCAACAGTCTGTGGCTTTGCTCTGCCAGTCTACAGTGTATTCAAGATAATGTTTATTGAGCTGCTAGTTGGTTAATTTTAATACCTTCTCTCTTTCACACACACACACACACACTGACACACACATGCACAGCTGATTTATGGCTGGTGCTGTCTGTTGGCCAATTGAAGTATCCGTCAATACAATAAACTGCACTTGCTGTCAGTTTTTCTTCGGTTTTCCTTTGCAGCACTTGCTTTTTATGTGCAAAATGTCTCATTAAGTAAGCAGCGAATGGGTGGCAGCGGTCACGCCCCCCTTCCGCCCCCTCCGGCAGTGCCCTTTTGGCTGGGAACATAAAAAACTCGTTTACCTGCATTAAGCGAAACACTCAACAGACGGTTCGAGCATAAAGGAAATGTGACAGGACCAGCAGCTAGGGGCGCCAGCGAGCGGATGCCACAAGTGTGCCACGCCCACGCCCACCACAGCCATAAGGCAAACGCTGCCAGCTGTAAGCTGAGCTCCGAGTCAACCTGCTACAACAATGGCAAGCAAGAACAACAAAGAGCCGAGCTCTCATGCGACGACTGCTGCCACCTGCAGTGCCTGCCCCAAAAATGCAAATCAGCTGTAAAGCGCGAACCGGGCGGCTTCCTGCGACTTGCGTCCTTTCCTTTCGCAATGCTTTCTTTTTTCAGCTTCTCTTTTTGGCTTGGACTCCCGGGTCGTGCTCGTGCCACGTGGCTTGCCTGTAATTGCGCACACTTGGCGGTTAATGGGCGCGACACAGGCAATCTCAAAAGAAATGTATGAAATTTGTATGAAATTTCGACTGGCAAAAGTGCAACACATATACACAATGGAGCAGAGCGAGGGCATGAGTGGGAGAGACCAAGTGTGTGTGTGTGGCAAGAAGTGCTGCACAAATGAAACTCAGCCAAAACCCACTTCAATTTTCACACACGGCGTGCGGGCTTAGTGCCTGAGGCGACGAACTCCCTCTCTCTCTGAAGGCAGCATATGGAATTGAATTTATGGTGTGTTCTGTTTATTTACATACTATGGCGTAAAGTATTGTTAAAGTGCTACACGATGCATGACAGCTGCCAGTTGCTGAAGAAGTGTGCACGTAAATACTTATATACTTATTGCCAATATGTAAAGTGTTCGATAAAGCTGCTTTAATTGCAGGTGGTACTACTTATGCATTATGCATATGATTAAGGGATATCAATGGACCACATATTAAACATGGAACAAAAAAAGATTAATCATGCATCGAAGCAGAATCTAATTAGCTAACCACATAGTATACGGGCGGAAAAAAAAACGGTAGCAATTCCGAAAGCAAAGTCGATTAGATGCCATCAACTACAGCTAATCAGTCTATGTGTGTGTGTGTGTGTGTGTGTGTTGGAGTATTACGATACACATTTTTGCATGTATCGTGTATATAACTTACTTTGCTATGCGTATCGAAACCCTTTTGTTTTTCCGATAGCTCCGCTTACTTGGAAAACTCATCTATTCCGCATGGCAAACCTATCTAAGTTTTCGTATTGATTTTTCGGAATAATTTTCGCTCTTCACATTTCTAGGAATTTTGACCCGTTTTTTTTTTATGGTTTGTGACTTTTCTTTCTGCAGAGCCGCTTCACATCATTTGCATTTGCATTTGCGGGACATTTGCCTTTATTGAGCATTTTAATATGACATTTAGTTCTTCTTTCAACTGTCGCATATGCAATGAACCGATCGGAATTGGGTTAGCAACAGCAAGAAATGGACTTAATTTATTTTGCACTTTTTTTGTGTTCACACGTGCATGAATTATATGTAAATATTTAAATCATTTGAACACAAAAAAAAAGAGTTAATGCATAAAAAAAAAAAACAATAGTGTAAAAATAAAAGCAATAGATGTTTTATTCATCATTTATAGATACTCATTGTAAATTAATAACAGTAAACAGAGCAAGCTTAATTGGCATGCTCTCCAGTTGCACAATTCAGTTGAATTGTTTATCCTAAATTGTTGACGTAACTTAAAAACACTTTAAATAAATAGTATTAAAATAAACTAATTGTAAATATCGGCTGCATATTGATTGGAAAAACAACATACAGTCCGTGGCTTTGTTTCGACTGACCGCAAAAAGTGTGTTTACAAAGGAGAGTGCACAGGGAACGTGCATATCAAGTTGATGCAATAACAATTAGCCACAGTCAGTGATATTTTTTCATACGAGCTCAATGATAGTCGAAATGCCGTTTTTATGCTGTTGCCAGAATGGAGATTTCGATTTCACTCGACTGGAAACTGTTTTTCACACAGCACGAGCTTAACCGGTGAGTGTGTCGGGACTCCGGGCCGCATCCTGCAAAATAGAGCCATTGTACCTTTCAGCAGCTCGGATGTGAGTAGGTTTAATGTGCTTAGAATTATGCGGCAAGTGCTCCAGTTAGACGCTTGTCAGCCGTTTCAATTGGATGCTGCTGTAAGAGAGACCACTTGAGCGCCCCACCCCCCCCCCCCTTCCCCGCAGCCCCTCCTTGTTGCGTTGTTATTGTGCGCGTGCAACGCTGCGTATGCGTGATTTACATGAGTTTTGTTTACATTTGGCTCGCTGCAATGGCTATTGTTGTTGTTGCTGCTGCTGTTGCTGCTGTTGTGCGCCTGACCCTGTTAACGTGTTATTGTTATTGCAAGCGCACGGCCAAAGCCAAAGCCAAAGCATGCGAGCAGCTATTGTCAAACACAAATTAGCAAAAACAAGACAAACATTTCGCCTGAACCTGATCCACTGACCCGTCCAATTACCGTCGGCCCTGTCATCTCACTCCTCTGGCGCCTCTGTGCGCCTTTTGTTTTGTCATAGACTCATTCAGACTCTCAGCAATTTGTAAGCAATTTACAATTTGCCACCTGCTAATTAACCAGCTTTAATTTCAATGAGCTGCAAAAGTTTCAATGAGCTGCAGTCGAGTGGTTAGCTACGTCATATAACCTATACGCCGCATTCGGCTCTGACCCACTGACTCGGTGACAGAGTTCCATGTTAACCCGTAGTCGGTGCAGCGAAGGACCCAGCTTAACACTGGCCACACAATCTAAGAGCGCCAGAGCGCAAGAGCGGCACTCCGAGAGAGAGAGAGAGCGAGAGCGAACGAGCAAGCGACTGTGAGAGACGGCCAGCAACATGTTGCGGCCGAAGACGTTGGCAACATGTTGCTGGCTGCATTCAATTATGCGTTAGAAAATTAAAATAATGAACAGTAGCATGAATAAATAAATGCACACAAATGACTGCATAGCAATGCACACATATACACATACTAATGCACATACATATATATATAAATTTAAATAAATATACATATATACTTGTGGTGAGGCATGAAAAGAGTGCTGAGGCACATCTGCGCTCTTGCTCATGTATGCAAATAAATAGAATTGAGTGTAGTTCGAATTGAAAATGAGTGCGACATTTGTAGGCAGAAAAAAAAATGGAAAGTACTTGTTCGGGCCATGGCCATAGCCGCATTCACAGTTGCTGCTCTATGCTGTCGCATATATAATTTGGCCAGTGCTGTAGCTGCCTCTGCCGCCGCTCCTTCCATTTACTTTACTTTACTTCTTTTTTTTTTTGAAGTTTTTCCTTTTTTTTCACAGCTCATCAAGCAAAACATTTTCCATTTTGATGGTCTGCCGTCTGTCATACGCACATAGACCCAAAATAAACATAATCTGAGCAGAGAGTGTGTGCGCGTGTAGATGTGTATGTGTGTGTGTGTGTACATGGAAATTGTCCTAGTCGAGGTCTCAAACGCTAAAAGCGTCTGCCAACATCAACAACAACAACAACAACAACAACAGCAACAGCTAACAACATGGCACATTATTTAATCAAGCGTAGAAATTGAATAGGCCCTTAAAAACTTGGCCCCAGGCACTTAACCCCGCTGTGAGAGTAGAAATTGACGACATCGCCAAAGGACACGACTAAGACACGTAAAACTTTGCCGCCCTGAAACAGCCCGAAAGTCTAAGCTAGGCAGGCTATGAGCCATGTTGATGGCGGCATTGGCTTCTGTCTAAAGAAAAAATGAGCTGATAAGAGAATTTCATGCAAAATTGGTAAGCCAACAACCTGATTACTTAATTGGCGTTCAAGGTAGTGGGGGGAGGGGGCGGGGCATTCGGTGTGTCTGCCTGCGTGTGTGTGTGTGTTGTGAGTTATAAAATTTTGTCAGATACTGCATTAACAGCTCGTTTATGGGCCCGCAGCTGTTGATGGGCCAGAAATTGTTGTTAGGGTTACGCCCAAAAGAGTTTCACAGGTATTCAATCAGATTTTTGCCCCTATTCAAGGCAACAGCACGAGATACATGCTCGCTTTTATATAAATATATAAATATTGTATATATTAAAAATGCAGCAACAAAAAAGTTGCTGAATCAGTTAAAGCCTAAAGAATTTTCCCACAGAGATGACTTGAAAAATGACGCTTCATACTACAAATATATTATTTAATAAATTTATTAATTAAATATAGATTGAGATATAGATAAAGATATATATATATATATATATATATAGATATTTTATTTTATTTTTTAAGTGAAATTAAATTCTACTGTAAATATATATGCATTTATATGCTTACATTTTGCATATTTATTGCACTGCTTGCTAAATAAATACTGCTTGATTAAATACTTTTTTTTTCTGCTTAATTGTATTTTAAAGGCTTGCAATTCCTCGAACTTGCCTGTTAAGGTATAGGAACTCAGCCCACTGGGCGTGTTACCTTAGCAGGTTTATTTAAATTAAACAGTTGTCGAAATGTCAAACAGATGAATAAAACGAAATCCGTTTCGGGTCGATCTAATAAAAAATGTACATGGCTTTTAAGGCGAATATGCATATCATTGGCATCAGAGTTTCATTTGTAAGTCATTCGATACTTTTCCACGAATTTGCCAATTTTCATTTGATACTGCAAAAAAAAAAAAAATTGACGCAACAGCGAACAGAGAATTATAACAATAACAACAACAACAAATATGAATGTCAGCAAATTAAATTTTGCGAGAGTTTGCCTTTTCGTGAAAAATATGTATATTCAAGAATATGAAGCACATTAGAGCAGTCAGTACTCACAGGTCACAGGTCAAAGGGCAAATTTGTGTATGCTAAAAATATCTTGAGAAATTTGCTATATCAATGGCATTGGCATTGATGTTGGCCAACAATACTTCAGCTGCGTCTTAAGTGACTGGACTTTATTCTCTATGCCTTATTTTTCAGTTGTTTATTTATTTATTTTTTCCAAATAAGTGAAACTTTGTTAGGTGTGCGTGAAAAAGGTTGATCCCAAAACGAAGGATGCAAACTTACTTTTAATTCCGACGCCCCACACATACATATACACTTTAGAGCTGGCTTGGTTGCTTGGAGCCCCATGTCAAAAAAGCTGAACACTGGCTGGCAGGAGCCGGCAGGCGGCAGGAGGCAATTGTCAGGAATGCGTTGCCCCTTAGGCGGGAACAGAGGTCACACTCAGCGAGCTGGCCCGGTGGCGTCGGCTGACCATTTCCCAGGCATCCGGTTGGCCCCGTCTCCAAGTGTGGGCTCCGTCTACATATATACATGTACATGTAGAAAACGACGAGTACTATTTGATTTCAGCATTGATTTATGAGCGCATCCGCTACACGTACGCCACGATTGAGCAGGCAAAGGAGGCAGACAGAGAAGGCTTTACTGTGCCAGCCGTTGGCAGAGCTTGCTTTGCACTTAACTGGCCAACTGAGCTTGGTCTGCCAGCTGATTGCCCGAAAGTCAGTAAATTAAAGTTCACACTGCGTAGAAGCGGCCGTCTGTCCGTCTGGCTGGGCATACAATTTGTAATTTATACGTTGGCAAAAACCGCAAAAGCAAAATAGATATTTATTAACATATAAATTATGCATGTGATTGGGGCAACAAGAGAGAGTAGCCAAAGCCTAGGCCCATCATTGCAAGATGATTTATTGACAGCTGCGCAGCTATTCAAACTGTTTGAAATTCGAAGCGCAGCGCATTTCTTAAATAAATTCAATTGACAGCTCCGCTGGCATTTGAGCTCCTTTAAGCTGCTGGCGTTACGCGTTTCTTCGCTAATTTGTGTGCGATAAATGGGGTTTTTAAATTCCCGTTAGCTATCGACATGTTGGCCATCCAATATAGAGGCGAGCGCATAGTTTTCGCTTGTCACATAAATCGGATCAATAAATGATGATATTATGCCACCGCAGGGAGCCATTGAGCTGCCAAGCACCCCAACACGCCCCACACGCCCCACAGCCAGATAGCAGGCGAGAGGCGATGCCACCAAGTTGTAGGTGGTAACACATTAAGATAAAGTGACAACGCCTTCGCTCTGCCAGGACGTTGCGCCCGAAAGGGGTGCCAGAAAGGGGTAGTGCCGCGCATAGCACGAAGGACACGCTGAAATCAGACAGCAAAAATCTAGAGGGGCGACTGCTGGGCACACAAATGAATTGTCTGTATGTGTGTGTGTGTGAGCTGTGCTGTGCGTGTGCGTGGGGCTTTTATTTTCGCATGACATTTTATGCGCATCACGCATACGCACTGTTACACACACACACACACACAGCCATAGATAGATGTGTGTACACAGGCGACATGCATGCAAGCAAACAAGCCTCTCCCCTTTGCCAGCAGCAAAAGCAGCCAGGGGGGGGGGGGGTGCAGAGTGCTGCTGGGCGATTCCCGGCTATAATGACATTTAGCTTTGGAACAATGTAAACAGAGGCCAAGCAGCAGCGACAACGTCGAAGTTCAAAGTTGGCATGCTGTAGGCCGCCAAAACTTTGTGTTAAGTATGTATATGCACATTCTACACACACACAGAAACACACACACTCACTTACACATATGCATAGAGAAAGCACTGCGTCAAGCTGTATGCTTAGGAATATTGTATGAACTGTAAATGCTTCGCTCTCATCGCTGTTACAGAGACTTTCCGACCGCAAATAGTGACGCAGCCCCAGGAGCAGAGCCGTCAACTCTGCCTACTTGGCGGCAGCTTAACTGGTAAAGCAACTACGAAGCCATAAATTCATAAAGTAAAGGTAACCCAACGTGGGCTAAAGGACCAGTTAAGTTCAGCCGGTGAGCGAAGCCAGCGGGCGGTTGACATTAATAGCGACTGATATGGAGACAAGTAGGACACGCACACAGACACACACACACAGAGACACACACACAGCCTTAGCCACAAACACGAACACACTCTTGAGAACACATCAGTTATGGGAGTCATTGTTTGTGCCAGGGCACCAAAGCGTTTAGTAAATGGGCCTCTGTTAATGGCGGCTTTATGCCCCATGTCTAACAAAATACAAGTGTAATTTTATCTACAAGCCATAAAAAATATATAAATGCTATTAAAAAATCTGCCACTGAGGTAAATAAATTAGCATTTAGATTGTTTTCAGCTGGGCTCTAAGGCAATCAAACACGTAAGCCTTTAATCATGTTTTAATTGGCCACCCCACAAAGGGGGCGGGTCGGCCTGACAGTTGCCTCTTGAATGACGGAATCCCCAATGATTGCGTGTCAAACGAACGAGTTGCTTGCTGAAGGTGCAATATATAGTTGGAGCTACAATAGTTTACCATTTCAGTAATGTCTGTATTCTCCCTTCGACTAGGCATTGAATTGTTGTTTAGCAATTTGAACTGCTTGCTTAATTACCCTGCTTACCAGCAAGCAGTTAAATTATTCTAGCGCACAAAAGTAGGCAATGAAATTTTTATAGCCCATTTTATTCGGCTGTCCATCGTGGACGTAGAATGCATTTAATGCTCACAGATTTAGTAGCTCAACTTATATCGTTATTCCAATTATGACAGACAATCCACCAATAATTAAACGAAAATGTTCAACAGTCAAAAGAGTTGAACAACACTAGAATTGTGAATTGAGTAGCCTTTTATTTAAGCTGATTAGAGAGCAAAAGATAAGCAAGCTCTTCTTATACGAATTTAGTATTCGAGTATTTGTGTGTCAGCTTTATTATGCATATTTTCGCAGCACAATATTTTATCACAATATTATCAGAGTTTGGCAAATATCGGTCTTTATTTCTAATTCGGGCACATTCTTTATCTCCATGTTAGTATCTATTCTGTGCTGGAGAAATCATTTGCCGGAACACATTTGTTGTGGTCAGATATGAAGTGGTCTTCGTTTGTTGTTAGTGAAATTGATGAATTGATAGCTGGGCTTTCGAGCATTTTATATATGCACGCTCCATTGTTGTCAGCCATCGAGTGTCGAGTGTCGAGTGTGGGTCGCATTCAAATGACAAAGGAGACGCTCTCGTGTGCCCATATAACATTGTGAGAACATTTACAAGCTCGCTTGTAAATATTTCAATTTATTTTATGTTGTGTTTATATAACTTTTATGTGCAACTCTTATGCTACTCTCCTACTCGGGGTCTCTCTCGTTCAGTCTCTTCTGCGGCGCTGCACTTAGCGACTGTTAAGAGTAGGGCATAAAAAATGGGAGCCCATAATCATATGCCAATAAAAGTCGGTTAGCATGCCGCACGCTTATTGGGCGTGGCATTGACAATATGTGTGTGTGTGTGTGTGTGTGTGTGTGCTGTGTGTGTTTGGGGGTTAAATGATGCTCCGTTTTTGGGATAACATTCGAGCCACGTTATCATTATGCGCTACATCACATACGCATGTGGCTCGCTGCTCACAGACAAACAGACACACTCACAGACGAGCAGCTCGGAATGGTCAGCCAACTGCTGGGCTCAATGTGAATCTGAATGGGAATGCGAATGCGAATGCGTCTGTTGTGTGACCACCTATGGTGCGGCTGCTGTATAATACATTCAATTCATGGCTAGAACAAATGATGTGGAAATGTAAAATAGATGTTGGGCTTACGACTGTGCGCCTGTCCGTCCGTCCGACCATGCCTCCGTACAGATAGAACAGACGCGCGGCATGTGTGCAATGTGCGGCTGATGCTGAATTCTGTGACTCTGCCTTAGGCATGTGGCATGCATAAAGCTAAGGCCAGGCGGAGAGTGCGGCACAACTGTCTTTTGTGTGCGCGTGTGTGTGTGTGGGTGTGGAAGCGACAAAGTGAAGCATCATAATGCTGGAATAATGGCCAACATATGCACACTTCAAATTAAAGTGAGCAGCCATCACACACGCGTCGCTGTCATGCCACAGGCATCTCTCTCTCTCTCTCTCTCTCACTTGGTGTGTCTGACTGCCTGTCACGTCGTTGCTGTTGATTGTCTTTCCGTTTGGGTTTCATTAGCTGCAACGGGTAACGTTTAATTTTTATGCTCATGTGCCTAAATGCAATCGCCCCAAAAGCCAATTGACTTGCTTCAAATCACAACTTTTATGGCTTCGAAGCCATAACGACTTTTAATTAAACAGTACTAGGAAAAAAAAAACCCAATCAGCTGCCATACGAAATCTAAAGGCAGTTACAGAAACAACTAGGAAACGGCAACAACAACAACGAGGAAAACGGATACGGTGTCATGGCCAAAAGGCAATACCGGTTTCTAATTGGCCTGTATTGTTAAATGGATAATGGCCAAAAGACGGGCACAACATAGACAAGAGAAACATGACAAAAGGTCTTCACATCCGTTTACCCTCTTCGCATATCCTGAGGCGTGTCCCCGCCTCGCCACTCAGCCCTAATGACGAAAGTCATTTTCAATCAAGAAGAAATAACAACAAAAAATGCTCATTCTTATAAAATCACTTATCAAATTGAATGACAAATAAAAGCTTTGTTTGTATTTTTCATATTTCTCCGATGACGTCGACAAAATCTCTGAGAATTCTCAGAATGACAATGGCAATGGCAAGTGCTGCATTATTTATGCGCTTTTCGGTATTGATTTGTGCGTGAAGAGCTTTCACAAGTGACCAAACAGACATTTCCATGGAAACTCAATTAATGGTAATTGGGATACCTAAAGGCTAGTCATCCATAAATAGTTTATTGCAATCCCGACCGCACTTTATTGGTATGCCAAGAATAGAGTAGATTTTTAAAAATCAAATCAAATAAAAGAGAAATTATTCTTGCCGCATATGGAAAATTTACTCTGACTGCAATTTTTGCGCAGCAGGAAAACAGTTTATGGACTTGAATATTGCAAATATTCATTTGCCATTCGGCATGAAATTGAAAGACATACAACTAGTTACAGTTATTTGGAGTCTTAAAGGATTAAAGCGCACACAAAATATTTGATTGGGAACAAAGCAATTGGCATTTTGAATAAGGGCTTCTTCCAATTGGAAAATATGAAAACCTGTGTGTGGTTTAATCAATGGGGTAAAGGCCAGAAAACACTCGCATCTAATGACATGCTATTCAATTTAATTAACATGTCCACAAATTCGGAAGCACAATAACAGATTTATGTGACATTCGATTTGGCTCACATCCATCAAACACACACACATGCGGCGCACATGACAGGTGAACAGCTCTATTAAAACATCAAGCGGTCGCTTTCATTAATTGACTAAATATTCACAGAGCAGTGCATTTGTAGCGCAGTGTTGTGTGCTGTTAAACACTGCAGATGTTTTATGTTTGCTTGGAAAGTGTTTGAAATTTGCTGCAATTACTGTACTCAATATGTACATGTTTATGGGAGTGGCCAGCTGCGCGTTAAATGCTGTCAAAGTCAGCCATTGGGCACATTACGCATACGCAGCGTGTGACAGAAATAGCTTTAAGGCGAAAGGCGAAAGGCGTCTGTCATTAAGTGCCATAACTGGGCTCTGCCTATGGCTGCCTCTGCTCCTGGTTCGTTCTATCTCCTTTCTCATGCCTTTAATGAGTGATAACAAATGGCAACATTCACGTGCCCCATAATCTTATTATGTATGTATCAATATTAGCAAATGTCTTACGGCCGCATTGTTATGGCCCCACTGCACGGGGGGGGGGCGGTGGGTCACATGCTATTAATTGTGCTTAGTGTAGTGGGGTGTACTTAGTTGCTGGCATTTTTGTTAATCTCATGATGTACAAGCGAACGCACAGCACACAAACCAACAGGGGCTGTGCCGCCCGATAAGAGCCCCTTCCTATTTATATATATATGTATATATATGTATAACTTATATATTTTGTATATATTTGTGTCTTTGGTTTCCTCATATTTCAGTCGCTGTTCTGATGGCCTGCATATGAGAAGCTAAGGGACTACATTTGAGGTTTCGGACAGGTTGCTTTGCTCACACTTGACCGCACTCGACTGACCTTTAAACTTGTTTTCAATTAAAACTGCAGATCCAGTTGCTTGAGTGTGTGTGTGTGTGTAAGGTCCTGTATTTGTGTCTGGTTGAACCTTTTAGCATTTACTTAGCATTTAGTTTTATACCCAGCTACCTACATTTATACATATATAAAACTATAAAACATGAAAGCAAGTTTCATAAATCACAGCTCAAAGCCGAGCAAAAGTGAAAAATCGTAGACCCCCATTTTAATTAAAAGCGTGCAAAACACGATACTCTACAAACACACCAGCACTCACACTCACACTCACACAGACACACCAAAATTTATATGTATAGTAACAATCTGGGCAACTCGTATACAATGTTTTTTGAGGCCAAAGCCTTGGAAAAGCCTTTTCCTGAATAATGATTGAAAAACAAGCAATGAACGAGTTGTGCCCGCTCAGACGTTGTTCGTTGTTCTTGGGCTGCGTGGGTCTGAATGCCGTCCTTCGCATTGCCACACCCCCTCTCAAATGCCCCTCCCGCCCAGACAGTGTCAAGCGAGCAGCAACGAGTTGTACAAACTCAAGAATGAAGTTTGCTTAAAATAATTTGCACGCTGTCCAGGCTTATGCCTTCAGACAGCCCCCTACCAACTCCCTAACCCCCGCCCTCCCTCTTCCACACCATGGAATCGGAGGCTAGGCTTTGTTTGCCTATTTACAAAGCCCATTTGTTTCTGGGTACGTGCATTCTCTCATAGCGTGTAGGCGACAAAAGTCTTTAATTTTTGCCTAATAACAGCAGCGCTGGCAAAGTTTTCGAAAAGCCGCCAAAACGAGGGCGTTAACAAGCGCCAGAAACACACACACCAACACACACACACGCACACGCAGATAAATACTAAGCAGAACTTGCTGTTTATTCTGCAACTAAAATACTGATATTTACACAAGATACCCTGTAATAATAATAAGGAATGTCTGAAAGCACTCGATGCAATGGAGAGTAGTTAAATAAATTGAAGAATTCATTAAAATTAATTAAATTAATATTTAATTTTACAATATTTTTCAATGTTTACTTATATTTAACAACCTAACAACATTAAGGTTTGTTAAATAAAAAATTCAAAATTTAGAAAAATTTTCAACAAATTTTTTAAATATTTAATTTCAGGTGCGAACCTCATATTTAAGAATTGCGCAGCTCCTTAGCTTACGAAATTGATATGTCTGTTTCGTGTCCTATTCAAAAATTCAGTTAGTGCGAACCCTTTTAGGGTATGCGAGTAGTTCAAAGTAGTTCAAGTATTTCTGCTCAAGTACGTGAGCATAAGTACGTATAGAATTAAGGAGGCATGGAGTCGCAGCGAGGAGGTAAGGAGCTAAAGAGGTACAGTCATCATCGTCATGCCATAATAGCGTTTTGATACCCGCACATAAACAACAATGGCAACAACAACAACAACAACAACAACAGTAACAACAATAACAATAAGAACAACAAGGAACAACAAGAGGAACGACAATGAGCGCAACGTTTCGACAATAAAATGCAAAGAGCCAACGAACAGAAGATACCAGCAAAGCAAAGCAAAGCAAAGACCCCAGTCCCCCGCCCAGCTTCAGCCTTAGCTACGTCTCTCGTGTCAGAGCTCGCTCATCTACACCGAGTCTAGCCGCCCCCCCCTCAGCCTCATTCACTTTTCTAACCCGCCTTCAAGGTGAACTTAACCTGATGCTGTCTGCTTTGTAGCTGCGGCTTTTCTATCTATGTCTATGTACTGTGGCTTTACCCCTCCCTCTCTCTGTCTCTTTGTATACGTGTGTGTGTGTGTTTTGGCTCTTTGGGCGGGTTAATCGCAAATGGGCAACCGTGTAGGCAATGGATTACGTAAACTCAGAAGCTAACGTACTTATTATGCTGGCAAGCACAAGGAGCTGCGATTTATTGTTTGACGTTTGCCGCCGCGTGTTTGGTGCTGCTCCTCCTGCTGCTGCTCCTCCTGCTGCTGCCAGCCGGCGCAGTAAACACAAATGTTGATACAATCCGCAGTCCAGTCATGGCAAGGATAGACGCCATGACAGAGCCAAATAGCAAAACAAACTCTTCAACCAAATGCTTCAGACTTGATGAATGTATTCGGATTCTGTGAAATTGCAGGACGCCAATGAGCTGCATGACGCTGCAGCCAGTTAGTCAATCAGTCCATTAGTCAACCGGGCGGACTAAGGCCGGGTCAGGCCAGTCAGGCAGTCAGGCAGTTGGGTAATCTACGGCCGTCCACTCCGTCCACTGTTTGGAGTGTTGAATTACCCTGTTAAATGGACAACACTTGCCTCACTCACACATTTCCGGCTAAACAGTTAGCTGAAAGTATACTCTAACAATGTTGTCCTTCAACTTTGAGTGTATATTGCATTTAAGCAGAGTGTTGACAGTTCACTTAAGCATTGAAAAAATTCATCATCAATCGCTGTATTATAGTAAAATTCTTTAAAATTATTGTGTATGTAAAATGTAAAATGGAAAATGTTCAAAATGTTCAAAATGTTCTCATTGTTTAGATCTCTCCTCTTAGGAATTAATATTATTTTATTACTCACTCTGTCTCTGTCTCTCTATCTCTATCTCTCTCTCTCTCTATCTCTCTCTCTCTCTCTATCTCTCTCTATCTCTCTCTATCTCTCTCTGTCTCTCTCTCTATCTCTCTCTCTCTCTCTCTCTATCTCTCTCTCTCTCTATCTCTCTCTATCTCTCTCTCTCGCTCTCTCTCTCTCGCTCTCTCTCTCTCTCTCACTGTTTCGCTCACTTATTATTATTATCTCTGTCTTTTCTTTTATTATCTATTTTTATGTGAAATTTTACATCGGCAAATATATTTTATTTATTTATTTTTATATCTATTTATTTTTTTAAATTAATTATAATAAAAATTATTTATATACATTTTTAAAATACTTTTAAAATATTTTTATATATATTTCTTTATATATTTATTTTTCCCTAATTAGCTTTAAGCTAATTTAAATAATTTATTCAATTATTTCTTTTGGGATAAAGGTAAGAGTATCAACAATTTGTTAGTGGCAAAATAATTTTTTAAACTACCCATTTTCCTTGCAGACACATTCTGTTGCTGGTAAGAGGGGTTTATTGCATGCAGCGCCGGCTGAAAATGTTCGTAATCGTTGAGATAATAGCCTTTTATGTGGGCATTCCAATCAATTCATAGGCTCCAAAAACAAAGAAAAAAAAAAACACGAAACGTAAAACGTAAAACTGAGCAGCAACTCGAACCACTTAATGTCACAATAAAAATGTAACTAACCATGAAAATTACATGTTTCCCAGCAATTTGCCATTTTGACATGGCGATGTCAACCCAGTAATAACCGAGTCCAAACCAAACCCAGCCAAAGCATCAACTGAACTCAAACCCAAAATTTCGGTCAAATCGAACCCAGCATCCGCCCACTTGTCAACGTATTTGTCCTTGCTCGGCACTCTGGAACCAGTCACTGTCTGATGCTACTATACATATATATATATGTGCATGTATATATGTATATTTATATATATTTTTACCCAATGTATGGCTTCATATTGGTAAGCCAATATTTATCAAAGAGCGTTCGTGTTCTCCGCCTGACGCAACTTCTTAAAATGCTTTCGAATTATAGAAAAAATCAAATAAAATCGCATAAAAGAAAACGTTGCAAAATAGCTGAAGAAATTTTCAATAAAATCGACTTTTGTTGGCTGCCAAAATGAAAATACATACGAAAATCTACAAATACACAAGCACACACACACGCACACACACACACACACACACACTCATACTGTTGCCCACACACACACTGTCTGAGGGGCACTCGCATATATAGCAAATAAATGCGAATGGCACATTCCTGGGCATTGGTCTCTCATCTCCGCTTTTTGGCTCTGGTTCTGGCTCTGTTTCTGTTTCTGGTTTTGGTCTCTGCTTTGCGCTGTTTCCTATTCTATTTGCTGATTTTTCGTTGATTTTCTTTCTTTGTTCACTTTTTGCCTTACGTTTTTCACTCCAGCTTTGCATCGCAGCTCGAGTGGAAAATTGACATATGTTTACTTTGTTGTTCCTCCTGTTGTTGTGCTCCTGCTGCTGTGTGTTTGTGTCTAGTTTTTATTTCTTATTTTGATTTTGGACCAGCACCTACTGAAAGTCGAGCATCATTAGATTGGCACACACCATCGAGGCATACGAAACATGCAAATGCTGCAGGTAATGCGCCATAACCAGATTCCTTTACCGATTTCACGCATTACGCCAATTTAGTTGGCTCAAACATAAGCTAAGCAATAAAATTCTACAAAATTTGTCAACAATTTGGCTACAAAAATTAGCCAGAAGAACGTGACTTGTATATCAAATTAAAAAAATAAATAAATTGCGTCAGCAATCTGTTCAAATTATTTATAAAAATAAAATATATTTTTTATTTATAATTAAATTTATTTTGTAACAGTTTCAATTATTAAATACATTTTAAACGAGAAAATATGATAGTCTGAAATTCAAAATAAAGCACAGAATTTATTTAAATATTATATACATATTTTTATACGAGCTTGGGCTGCTGCTGATGTATCCGCCGTAAGCATTTCCGTCTCAACTTTATTTTCTATTATTCAATCAGGCCCAGAATGCAGCGAGTCACAATTTTTGCCTGCCTCCCTTTCTCGAGTATGCCTACCGTACCGTTCTTGTCTCTAGCACCGTCTCTCTGCTAGCTCCACATCCGGCTTCTTTCAGAATGACAATTACGACAGTCTCCGTCGAAGCTTACTTGAGTTTCACAACACTGGAAGACTACTCCCTCTCTCTTTTTCTCTCTCTCTCTCTCTCTCTGCTCTATTTCAGTATTGTTTCGTAATGCCATATGCTTGAATTATGTTCATTCATGCTATGTTCAGCTTCTTTTTTTTAACTGCATGAGAACTGTTTAGAATTTCTAGCATACACAATTAGAAGCAAAAAGTTTTTAGCACCTTTTCACTGCCCTATTTAGCACGTGCACCACGTTAAGCTCAACTATTTAAAAAAAAAATAGAGTAAATACAATATGAATTTATGTTACATTGTAAAATGGAATTCCACGCTTAGTAACTGAACTAAAACAAACTTTGGTCAAACGAGAGTTGTAAATTATTTATAATTTTTTATTTCCGCTGTGTGCCAACTGTAGCGTATATAAAATTCTCAAAGGAACTTTTTAGTTGTTATGTTGTAGGCCAGAGGAATGAAATGAAATTAAATTCAATTATTGGGGCATTTTATTAGAGTCGTGCGACCTTTTCTGTTATCGCTTTAAACTGCATATTTCGTAAGCCGCAAGGTTATTAAGAAAACTTATCTAGATCTTTGCCACGGACGGAACAATGAATGGACCCAGCACGAGGCCAAAAGCCGCCTACCAAACTAACTATCTGCCACGACTAGTGCTACTTGGAGCAGAGACACAACTCTATCGTTGGGGCCGAGTTGAATTGCCCATTGAAAGCGCCTGCCCGGGGCAAGCAATTGTTACCATGGCGGTCGGCGGGAAGGCCACAAGTTGCAACAACAGCGTAAGGATGCCGAGGAACAAGTAGAGGCAACTGCAATTTAAGCTACCGATTGCCATTATGTTAAGGTCCTGGCTCGCAACGTCCTTCTGCGAGGCCGGGCGTGGCCTATAAAAGTGCATTGTGTGGCAGAAAAGTTGTTGAAATATATATTGAAAAATGGCTAAAGTGAAAAACTGAAGCGCAGCCCATAAATGATTAATGGGCCAAGTTATGCGTTACGCGTTACGCTAGATGATGACCCGAACGTTCATGCACTTTATGCAATATCCAGGCACTCGAAATTAGTCACACACACACACGCACACACTGACTCACACACGCACACATAAACATTAACTAGCATTCACATTAATGAGAATTTGCTGGAAATTTTGGCAAACGATTTTGAAATGTGCCACTGCAAATGAAGTGTAAAAGAGAGATAAGGGGAAAAGGATGCGGGAAAGGGCTGGCTGGCTGGGACTGTCACATTCGTAAGTGCAAACGCAATGAAAATGTTTTTTAAAGTTCCAACAACGAATCAGAGCCAATTTACATAACCCAGAACAACAAATAGTTACAAATTGAAAACTTTTCTCTGCCAAGATTGTAAACGATTGTCTCCCAGTGTCTTACACGACCCCCCTCCCGGCACAGTCAGCGGCAGCTCTATCGCAGTTTCAGTTTGCCATTGTTATAATCAAAGTGGCACAAATAACAAAAAGAACCAAAGACTGAGCAAAAGACAACAACAGCAACAACAACAACAACAAAATGGAAGACGAGAAAAAAAAAACTGAAATTGACAGCACAAGCAATATGAAAACCCCAGCAGATACGAGCCATACATAGCTCAGATACAGCTCTACAGCTATAGATACAGATACATTTGCAGATACGGATGCGCGGCGTACTCGCTGATACGTTAGATAGAAGAAGCAGAAAAAGTATCGACAAGTTTGACGCTTTATGGCATTGTTTAGTGCCGCACATTTCGCCAAAAACGTTTTTCAACTTTCACACAATTGCGCCATTTGCCGCGTCTTATGATGCCAGGCGATTGCTGGCTGCGCCAGCGGGTGGATGACAGAGGGTGGAGAGAGGGGGTGGGCGTGTACGACACAAATCTGCTGACGGAAGAAGCTTTGGATACGTTTGGACTAGAGCATTTTTTATACGTAAAACGTGCGGAAAGTTTGAGTGTCAGCTTAGAGGGCGTGGTGGGGACTATTCAAGCAAAACTGGAAGCTAGGGATAGAAAAAGTTATAAAACAGTAGATAATAAAATAATAAAATATATGTATTTGAATTGCTCATGACGCGGCAACACACACACACACACACGCATACATACACATAAAGTTTTCGTTTTTGTTTGCAGCGATAAAATTACATGTCAAATTGAATGTAACCTGCCATTCGAGCGCATTATGCTGGCCATAATTAAACGTCCAGTTGGCCAAAAGCCACCCGCTGTCAATGGCTGGTCAATCATTGGTTGATTTTATGGCCAACAGACGTTGGAACTTTGGTGTGAATGGGACTAGGGTGCTGTAGCTCATTAAACTGGCGCCTCGCGTATGACCTCAGCAGCAGATTCGCATGAAACTCTTGGCAAAGGTCCTTGGAGTCACACACACTTGAAGTGCGCCTCAAAAGCGGAAGAAACTTTCGCAGGAAGCCAACTTTTCAATTAGCGAAATCAAGCATTTCATCAGCGGTTGTAAAATTAATATTTTATGATTATGCCAGCTCCTTAATATGGAGGAGGAGCAAGCGAATAATTCATGAATTTTTACACTTACATTTTGTTATTTTAATTAAGTCGATGCGCAATGGCAACTGATTTAAAATGAATTTTAATTTTATCATTCAATTGAGGCAGTTACATGATTTATCTATTTAATTATGCTTATGGAACCATTTATTATTTGTGTAATTAATGTGCGACAGAGAAGTACCCTGGAGTCAAGACAAAATAAATAAATGAAAAGCAATACCATCAACATTTTTTTAAATGAGAATTTAATTAAGATTTGGAAATGCTCAACATATAATAATTATTAAAATTTATTAAGCATTTTGATTTAGTCATTAGGGATTTTTTTATTTCTAGCATATCCTCTCACACAATGTGTACAGGGTATTTGAAAAGAGAAAAGTTTTTGTTGTTCCCCTCGATTTATCGAACATGTTTTGATTGTGTGCAATTAATTAGCACTATGCAAAATATTGGTCACGAAATATTCTAATAAATTTAATAATTAAATATTGGCATTTTAGCTAGCTTTAGTTTTGTGGTAAATTAAATTCTAAATGTTCATTTATTCATAAAAATAATATTCATAAAATGAACACATATAGTCGGCATTAAATGAAAATGGCTATTAAATATAATCAGCTCAGAGAACAACAAAATATAATTAGTATTCAATTTCAAGCGGATGATATTTCCATTTTTATATATATTTTATAAACAGCTTCCGGCACATGAATCCCTTAAACAGTTTAACACTTTGATTTAAAGGTTTTTGTTTTGCCATTCGCATTCGAGTTATTTGAGGATTGGCAACGACAGATTCTGTGCCAGCTCAAAGAACTGTTGACGTGGGAAGGACATCGAATCCCTTTCTGATGGGTGCTCAAGTGAGCGAAATCAATGCGTTTTCTATGTTAATACAAATCAATCCGTCTAATCGAATCAAATGTTTTTAACAACTGAGCAGTTCCGTTGACTCGCAGTCAGCTTTGTCTTTGTCGCAAACTTGTAAAACTAACGAACAAATCAGAAACAACAACAAGAACAACGACAACAATGTCAGCAGCAATTGCGCAATATGCATAAAACTTTATATGGCATTTAAATTGTGTGCGTGGGCGTGGCTTGAGGCTTGGGGCGTGACTAGTTGGAGCAGCCAGAGCTAGCGACAAAAAAAAAGCAAAAACTAAACAAAAGAAAAGAAAATAATAATAATAATAGAGCTGCCGCCGTGCCATCTTTCGACAGCTAACTTCGATTGTTAACTCAGGCGTCACAAATACCGGAAATCGAATACAATTTGTAATTCTGATGAACAGTTGTGCGCAGCTTAAAGCGCACTCCTGAATCCTGGACCAGCAACAAGGACTCGCATCTGGATTTCCTCTGCTTTACGCAACAGTCACTACTTGCCACAATGTCTCTTTGGACTGTAGCTATTGAAATACCCTATATTCAAATACTTACAAGCTGAGGTAGCAGCAGAGCAGCTTGAAGGTTGCACGATAGATGAGATGAGAGAAAAGAGATGAAAGTTAATGTATAATTAAGATTGAGTTAAAATGAAGCAATGACTTCATTCATATAGCAATCTATAATGTTTGCTTTACTCTCCACTACTTTATATGTATGTACATAGTCACTTTATACAATTCCAGAGCTGTCCACACACGAGCATCTTCGCTATTCAAACGATGCTCACTATCCCTTACGAGCGTCGGCTTAATGAGATCAAACCAATGAGCCATGAGAACAAACATGTATGTGACTGATAGAGAGATAATAGAACGAATAACCGCAAGCTCATTATAAATAAGAGTCTCTTATAAAGAAACTTACAATGTCACACGCAGCACTGACTGCTGGCTTGCCCAACAGATGGTCTTCAAGTATTAGGCAATTGCAATACATAATACGATATATGTATATGTAGGTAATATTTACGGAATATTTGTAAAAAAAAAATACATTATACTATATTCACGAGCTTTACAAATATTTCATTATTAATGGCCACTTCTATTTCTATTAAAAATCGATAAGTATCGATATTTCAATCGAAGTAAAATAAAAGCGCTATTAAAACATTTTTAAATAAATTTTTTGTGCGCTTAGAGAGAAATGAAATTCAAGTATTTTTAATGCTAGAAAAGTCTGATTTTTTTTTAATTTTCCCTTAGGGTATATTGTAGTCAGTCATAATTAATCGTTTGTTGTAAGTGTTGCTGTCGCTTCTGTTGTTGCTGTTGTCCTTTTGTGATTGTTGTTGCTTTTGCTTTTATTGTTTATTTTGTGTGTGTTTCACTCCATCTCTCTCTCGCTCCCTCTCGCTCTCTCTCGCTCTGTCTCTCTCTGCTTCTCACTATGCGCTTTGCTTTCTGTTTTGGATTCATTTCGTTATCGACTCAATGTCGACAACAATGGACCAAAATGTAATGCCAAATTGGGCAACATCGTTTTATGTGCTATTGCTGGTTGCTGCTCCTTGTTGCTGCTGTTTGTTGTTGTTGTTGTCAGTGATGTTCTTGTTCCGGGTGCATTTCGTTTTTGAAAAGGTAAAACATGGCGTGTGCGTCCACTCATCATCAGGTGCTCACTGTTAAATTTCGCACACGTAGCAGCATAAAAATTGACACCGATAATTCGCATGGTGTGTATGCGTGTGCCATCGCTTACATATATAAGTGTGTGTGTGTGTGTGTGTGTGTGAGGGTAAGCTGAGGCAACGTTACGTATGCGCGATAAACACGCACACGTAACGCACACATACATCATGCCGAGTAAAATTTGTCGGTTCGACTGAAGGGTGGGGGAAGGGGGGGAGCAGCTGTGGAGTGGTTGAATGTCGCGACGCTGTTTACACAAACAAAGTTATCAATTTTACACACGCCCCACATTCAATTTCCCCGTGGATGGGCTGCCCGTCGGGATAACAGCATGTTATCACCCCATATTCCCCAATACTGGGTCGTTTTCTACTCCAGAGTGCTCCCCCCCCCGCAGTCCGCGTCGCCCGCGTACGGCCCGGCGGCGTGTCGGTATTTCCATCAATTCGGTATGCAATCAATGTCCAAATCGAAGACGCAGCGCGTCCAAGCCTCTCAGCAACAATAACAAATGGAGTACCAGAGGTCGGCTGCCAGGGGTTGTTTAACACATTCCCCAAAACAAGGGGATGCCTACCAAATGCAGTTATATTTTTAAGCCCAAGTTTACACAGGTCAATGAAACCAAATATGAAGCTCTTCCATTCCCAATTTACTTTCAGGGCATCAATTTCTGTTCATAGCTATTTTTACAGCCCTTGCGTTAGGGTAGAACTCTCTCTCTCTCTCTCTCAAGGATAACGGCAAATTTATGTGTAATACATATACCAAATGTATGTACGAATATGCATTAAATATTTTAATATATCATTTATTTAGGTTCAATAATACATATTTCACAATGTCTGTAGACTCAAATTAAATCGTTCTTATTTCTTTTCTAAGTTCGCTCCCACGACAAATTTATACCGCTCAGCATGGTGACAAATTATTTAGCTTATTTTCTGCTATACCTTGAAATATTTTCTAATGTTTTTGCATATATATTTCTCTTTTTTCTTTTTGGCAAAACAAGAAAGTAATATATTACGCGCAGACGAGCAATGGGCCAGAACAAGCTTTTTCCATCTATCTTGTTCCTATGTTAATAGGTGTTATATCATTCCAGGCAGTTAAGTTCAGGTCGGGCGGCTGTCTGCTTAAAATTGAAATATGCGCTCGTATTTATTTTCTAGGCCAATGCAAAAAATACATTCATATAATAATAATAATAATTAGTTTAAAATGACATGAGAATCGTTAACAAATATGCAAACAATCAGAATGAAACAATTTTTTTAATCACTTGTATTTTCAGTGTTGAGCTATTAACATTTAATTACAATGTTTATAGAATAGTTGATCTCGCAAATGAAATATATATGTGTATATGTTTATGTATTTCAATTAGATTAGATAAATATATTATTTATTACGGCAGTTATGATGTTATGAAGCTACAGCTTAATTTAATTGAGCTGTTGGATAACTGGCATGAATTGTAATTTATTTAAAGCGATGCGCAAATGATTTCATAACATTTTTGACATTTTATGCGAGGAATGCTTATCATACTCCCCCTCATACACCCTCGAACCACCCATGCCCCTCAACCTAATGCGGAAGCCATAACACGCGGAGCTACCCACTTGTGCATAAAATTTCACTTAGAGTATTGAGCGATGTGTTGCCAGGAAAGTGAAGAACTGTAGAGTGGAGGGGAGGGATACTGTGTGCGGGAGGGTAGGGCAAGCAACTTGCTGTGGGGGGTCTTGGAAAAGTTGAGGAATGTTATCGTCTTGTTAGTGTAAAATAATAGATGCCAAGTGGGCTAGTGTACAGCGTATTGAGTGTCTTGAGTCGGATGGGCGGGTGGTCGGGTGGTCGGGGCTGACCGCCTGCCTCTTGGGTGACAATTTTTGGCAATACGATGATTTGTTTTTCTCAATTTTTCAGCACGTTTTAGTGGCAAAACAACAACAAGCCGAGGTGGAGAAATATGTGGAAATGCGCGTAGGTAAAATGTGAACAAATTCCATTGAAATTGCATTTATCTGACAAAATATTTATAATAACTTTGAAAATTCAATTTCTAAAGAAAATATGCTAAACGAATTGGCATTAAGGGCGACACGTTTATGTGTGCGTGTGTGCGTGTGTGTGTGTGTGTGTATTGGTGTCGCTGTCGTTGTCTGCATGCTAGAAAATTAAAATCGACCATATGTTGCCTCATCGATTTTGATAAGGCGCTGCCGCCAGTGTTGCCACCCAGCTGCGACAGGCTTCATATCCGTTTCCGCTCTAACATAATGGGTCACGGTATTTGCATATGCGTGTGTCACTATGTGTGTGTGTGTGTGTGGGTGGGTGTGCGTTTTCCGTTTTCAATTGAGACGCGCCCTGACAAAACTTGTAAAACGGGCCTTGTCATGCATGAGTTTTTGCCATTTTATTAATGTTGTTCCTGTTTCTGCTTCAATTGTTGCGCCTTCGCTCAGCTGCTGTTGTTGTCGCTCTTGTAGGGTGACACAAATCAAAGGACACTTTGAAAGTGTTTCGCGCTGCGTATTCCAGCCCTTGTTAAATATTTCATAAGCACTTCCTTCGCCAAAAGACGCATGGAATGCCTAGCTGCATGGGGGCCTTTACATATTTATATTTCCATTTATAGGCATGTATGTATATGTATGTTGAGGCCGTAAGCAGCCAACATCGCAGTGGCCTAATGGTATGTGTTACAATTAAATTACGCTTACGATAAATGTTGCAGCAACATGTTGCTGCCACAAGGGTAGGTAGGGCGCCTGCGCAAGAGCCGAAGCATTCGCATGGCCACTCTTTGCCTAGGTTAGTTTTCAGAATGCTTTCAGTTCTTTAGCGCGCCTCAAGCCACACAGAACGCAGTTGTGCGACGAGATAATTAAGTGACCCGGTGACTCACTGTGACTCGCCGTGACTCAGTCACGAGTTAAACACGAAGCAACACGCACCGTTACAAATCGGGCCGCTTCGTTCGGGCAGGCAAAGAAAATAAAAGAAGCAAAGTAAAACCAAAATTCGCGTAACGTGTAACGTAATACGTGTACGTATAAGTAACGCAACGCGCTTGAATGCGTTACGTGACGCATGAAATGGCGGCACGCAATTCGCGCTACATTGAATCCGAACGCATCGTCCACAAATTGCTCTAGTCCCTCGCAAAAGGTAGAAATGAGAATATTCCCATACCGCCCACGATAACTAAGACTCATGAGTGTCTATGAGTGTCTGTGAGTGTCCATGAGTTGGAGCCTGGGTACTCGTACAATTAAGTGTATTAGTCGGACGTGACCAGACCGAAATTATAGCCACGGGCCAAAAAGTAAACGTCCATCTACCGATTGCCCCCCAGCAGCTTAGTGTGTAATGAAGAAATTATTCAACTTTGGCAGCCGCACCCGCACCCCCACCTACCCCGACTCCAGCCACCCGAATCACTCCAGCGGATGTCATGGTGATTGAAAACTCAACCGCAATGCGGACTTGTCATCATTTCAAATGAATGCGACTCCGTCTCCGATAAGACTTAAGACTTTGGACTCAAAATCTAATCCCTTCCGCTGCTAACGCGTCCGCAAATGGCAATCTCTTTTCCTTCTTCCCCTCCTGCCTCCTCCCTCCACCGTCGCCCGGAGTCGTGTGTCCTTATAAATCGAGTCTGGCGGTCGTCGCTCGTCGCTCGTCGGTCCTTGGCTAACGGCTGGCAAAACAATATGGCGTTGACTCATTTAAGTCGCTAGCAGTGTCTTTGTCTTGAGTTTTGCGATTGCCATCATTTATTTTAATTAGTTTTTACTGTTGTCGTCTTTGGTTGCAGTCATAATTTAATAGCATCACAAATTGCGCATGAAATGTTGTTGGAATACTTTGCGGCGATGCTTGTGATCATGGGATTAACCACAACATTCGATAAGCACACAAGCCACATGCAACACTTTGGTAAGTACTCAACAAACATATATATATGTATACTATATACTATTTAAGTGTATATAAAGCAATTGCCAACTCCATCAACTGAAACTTTTTGAGCGAGAAATGAAAGCGGCTTTGCAGCTTGAGCAGTTGTCGAAATGTTTAGTAATTTATCATAATGCTCTAACTGTTTCAATTTGACCAAAACGAATACGACAGATGCCCGCCTGGGCGGAAAATTATATTTAAACTGAGCAGGACTCGAGTGCAGCTAGATAGAGCATAATTATTATTACTCTCAGCAGAATGCACTTAATCAATATGAGCAATATGAGCACTTCAGGTGTCTCAAGTGTCTCAGCATAGTCATCATACGGAGCAATAATATTCTACATACTCAACTGAGCATTTAAATGTAGATAATTACATGAAGTGCCGAGAGTAGAGCTACAACTATTTGTAATATTTCTGAAAAAAGTTATATATAGATAATTACATGAAGTGGCGAGAGCAGAGCTACATCTATTGTAATATCTGAAAAATATATTTTGGTTTATTGGGCTCTTCATGGACTATAAATATTTGAATTACTTCATATTGAATTTCAGTTATATAAGCAGCCTATTTGCCAGAAACTGAAATTTAAGAGAAATAAAAAATAAATGCTAATAGTGAATTTATATAATATTTACATTTATACATATATAATTTCCATTTAAAAGCAACTGATGTAAACAACGGAAATTTACATTAAAAAATTGCAATATTAAATTTACTTTGAATTGTAAAACAATACGATTTAAAAAAAAAAATGTTTGCATAGCGTATTTATTTTTTATCGAATTATGAATGGCAACTGTGAAAGCTTATCTAATTTAAAGTGAAATTCGATTTGTAATTTAAATTATTAATTTGGAGCAACAGGATTATAGAAATATCTTTAAAATGAGTATACATACATATATTTTTTTTTTATTATATAGTAAATATAAAATCGAGTAAATAAAAACTCACAAGCAAAAATAATTTTGTTTAGGATATTCATTCCCTCCATAAGATTTTTATGCCATTAACTCAGTTCAATTGATTAATGACTTTTTACACTTAAAACTGATCTTTAGCTTCTTCAGCTTTTCTTGCGAAGTCATTCCAATTGATTGCTCCATTCATTAGCTTCACTGTGGCTTAGCATTACTTTACTGTATATAAATAAAAATATTTATATGTGAAGTGCAGCAAAATTTCTTAATAAATTTAGTAAATTTAGTAAATTTTGCATTGCGTGAACTTGTACAAACAAAAGAGCTATTCGCTTGGGTGTTTATTTGTTTTTGTTTTTGTTTCTCTTTTGGGGCAAAGCAGAGGCAATTTCTCATTTATTATTTATGGCACCTGGCCTCAGTTTTAGTGCTCACTGTGGTTGGGGGCATGGTCGAGCTTGTTGCTGCGGTTGAACTCAACAGTTTGAAAAGCCTACAAAAAAAGAACACACAGAGAGAGAGTGGGAGGCAGAGAGTGTGTGAAAGAGAGAGGCATAGCGCACTGGTTACTTTTGAGCGGCGTCTGGCACTTTGTATGTAAATACAAAAGTTTTATTAAAAAAAAAAAGAAGCAGCGCATTCTATATTTATTTTTTATATGCGTGTGTAAATTGTATGAGTTTTATTGTGCAGCACACACACAAAAAGCAATTTCATTTGTAAAATGTTTGGCGGGGGGCGGCACGTGTGGTGCAGGTTGCGGCTCCATTGTAACTGTAGCGAGTGTAGCAACAGTTTCAATTAAGTGTTTAGCGGCATTTTATTGCTCGACATTTGATAGCCCACATGGGCTAATGGGCGTGACAATAAATCAATACACTGAAGCACATATATGCTCATATGATGTATGTTAAGTAGGCAAATGCTCGCTTGCTCTCTCTGTGTGTGTGTGTGTGTGTGTATCTGTCTTTGTGTTGGTATGTATTTGTTTAGGCAGTCGTGGATTATTAGCGGATTTGTTGGCTAATACTGAATGTTGATAAAGCGGCCTGCACATAAATCACTCGCCTCAAGTGAGACCCCAATGATGGATCATAATGCGAATTGGTCTTAGCCATTCAGACACACTCACACTCACACACATACACACACTCAAATCCATATATGAAGTGTATTACGAGCATGTATGCCAATAAGATGGTAAACTTTGGCATAAATTAAGCACAAATACTCGTTAATCAAATGAATGTTGATTCGCATGTAGTGTGCCCATTCATTCACTCACACACAGACAGACGCAGACGTACAGACACCCGAGACACAAACACCCGAACACCCACACTCACACTCATTCATATCCATTTGCCCAGCTGTCTTCTGCAGCGTGTTGGCCCATCATTCCGATTTGGATAGAAACGTAGACGTTGATGTTGAATATAAATGCACATGAATACATTTAGATTGACATTTAGATACAGTTATCTAATACCCTTTTCAAGTGTCTATGCTGTGTGTGTGTGAGTGTGCTTGATGGAGTGTGGCAAGTCTCGCATTGTTGTAGTTTTTAGCCACTTGACAGGCGTTTATTGACACCAGTCACTGACCACATTGCAAACCAACTTCTCCTGTCCATCCGCAGCACTGGCCGAGGAGCTCTCCAATCTGATACCCGACGAGTACGAGCCGCAGTTCGACAACAACACAGAGCGTGAGATAATCGCCGCACTCGGCACTACGGCCCGCATGCATTGCCGTGTCCGTCATCTGGGCGATCGCGCCGTTTCCTGGATTAGACAGCGTGACCTGCACATCCTGACCATTGGCATCATGACCTACACCAATGATCAGCGCTTCCTCGCTCGCCACATCGACAACTCCGACGAGTGGGTCCTGAAGATCGTCTCCGTGCAACCGCGCGACGCCGGCGTCTATGAGTGCCAGGTCTCCACGGAGCCCAAAATAAGTCTCGCCTACAAGCTAATGGTTGTGAGTAAGTATCTACGGCCTCTGAGTGAAACCTGCCCTTGGGCTATATATAGCCCAAAATCTCTGGGGGCATATGAAAATTTAATATCGGCTCAAGCGTTGGCCTCTGTCTGCTTAGCTGAAAATATATAAGAGCTCACCTTGCTTTGCACTTAAGTCTCCCATATCTTAAGTTAATTTGTATTGGGGAAAATTATTTTTAAAAGAAAAACTATAATAGGTAAATTACCTATTTTCGTCTTACTTTCTTCAACAAATTCGTTTAATTATTACTATTAATATTACTATTATTATTATTAGTATTATTAATATTATTTTATTATAATTATTTTTATTTTTTATTTTATTTATTTATTATTTTTAAAGAAAAACTATAATAGGTTTTTACCTATTTTCGAGGATTTTCTTCTGTAAATTCATTTATTAATTATTATCATTATTAGTATTATTAATATTATTATTATTACTATTATTATCATTTATCATATTGTCATATTATAATTATTATTATTAATATTTTTCATATTTATTTATTTTATTATTTTTAAAGAAAAACTATAATAGATAAAAACCTATTTTTGTGGATTTTCTTCAACAAATTTATTTTATTATTATTATCATTATTTTTATTATTTTAATATTTTTTTTTTATTTATTTTATTTCATATTTTTATTTTATTTTTTTTATAAATTTTGTTTTATGATTATTTATTTATTTCATCTAAAGCGAACTGAAACTCTTGGCTCTTGTAGATGACACAGTATTATATTCTAATTATTTTCAATGTTAAACACATTCTTATTTACATTTTAATTTGCCATTTCAAGAAAACAAAAAGACGAAACATAAATTAAATAGATGAATGAATCAGCTTTCAGCAGAAAATTCCTAGGAATTGTTTTGTTTTGACAACCCAATGAAGTTTCCTTTCGTATTTCAGTTAAAGATAAGAGAGAAAATAAATATACCAAAAATTATGTAGCTGGTTTTGAGGGAATGACGCCGAGATTAATTGGCATGCTGTAAACAAGAAATAGTGATAATGAGATAAAAAGTAAACTAATTATGTGCACTATGCATAAAAAGAAATCAAAGGAAGCCGCCAAGGCAGAAATAATAATAATACAAATAATAATAAAAGAAAAAGTGTAAGGCCATGCCAGGAAACAGACAATTGAGTCCGAGTATTAAGCAAAAAGGAAAAAATATGAAGAGGCAAATCAAAGTGGGAAACAGGAAGGAAATATGTGCAACTAGGTCAAAGGGGCAACAATGAAATTACGAATGAAATATATTAAATTTACTTACTTTGTATTACTTTTGTTATTAACAAAACTTGGCTTAACTGAAGAAAGTTATAGTTTGGTTCGGACTTTGTCTAAAATTCTACAAATCACATCATACTGAAAAAAAAAAAAAAAACTGAAAACTGAAAACTAAAAGTGAAAACTAAAATGTAAAACATAAACTAGCATTTAATACTCGAAAAGCTAAAACTTTTGCATTTAAATTGAGATTGAAAGCAATGTGTGGATGGCTACCTAGAAGAGGGGGGAGATTGGGGAGTGGAGCAGGAGGCGAGCTATGCAGAAACAGGTGCAATAGAGTCAAGGAAGCAAATGATAATGAGCTTAGTCCGAAAAGTGATGTAGGACAGTGTAATTGACAAATGTCTTGCGTTCCATTGACAGCATCAAAGGCACAAATCCTGGCCAATCGTGAACTGTTCATTCAGAGCGGCAGCGACATCAATCTGACATGCATTGCGCCCCAGGCGCCAGGACCCTACACGCACATGCTCTGGTACAAGGACACGGAACTTGTTAGCGATTCGACGCGCGGCGGCATTCGCGTCATCTCCGAGCAGCAAATAAAGACGAGCAATCTGGTCATATCGCGTGTACTTCACACGGATTCCGGCAATTACACATGCTCCGCGGATAACTCAAGTGAGTGAGCCCGCTGACCCAACATATGCCACACACGCCCACTTAGACACACACGCACACACATTTATATATGCATATACATTACCCACCACGCCCCCATTCTCGTTTGCAGACAGCGACAGCGTCTTTGTGCATATCATTAAGAGCGAGCAGCACGCGGCCATGCAGCATGAGCTGGGCGTCCGACTGGTGGCTGGGCAGAGCCTGTGGCTGCTGCTCGGCATGCTGCTGCTACTGCTGCTGCAGCAGCATGTGCCACGCCCCATCATACTTCAGCTGCAGCACCAGCTCCTGCTAGCCGGGGCCTAAGTAGTCTCAGAAGTCGCAGCTTATGTTTGATGTCTGCTTTGGCGTTGCCCTTTGGACGGTCGGCTGGATGGACGGGGGGCAGGGTGAGTTTGTGCTGCGGCTGCTCCAATGGGACATTGCAATTGATTTTATTACTCAATTCACAGCTCTGGCAGGAAGGATGCCCACATGCCCACACCGCCCACACCGCCTACACCGCCCACTGCTCTGCGCTGTACATAGAAGAGAGGCACACCTGTGTATATAGTGTAAATCGTATTTGGTTGATTTACGTTTAGGCAGCTTTAAGTATTTTTATACGTAATTAAGTCAACAATAATCGATAGGTCGACTAATCGATTAATTCATTCAATCGTGCAATCGACTAGCCCATAAGCCATAATGAATAGAAAGAGAAAGAGAAACGAAAATGCAAACATAAAATCGAATAAATGTAAATAAATGTTTAAACTTAATTAACAAATGACAAACGCCATGTTGAACTGTCGCTTTGAAGGTGTGCTCAACCCATGCTGAGCTCCACACACACACACAGACACACCTATACTGTCATCTAGATTAATTATGATTAATTATGCCAGCGTGAGTGTAAAATTAAATTTAAATAGGCAAAAAAAAAAAAGCAAATGATTAATTGCAATATGAATGTGTATTTACAGCGAGAGTTAGGCCCGACTTTTCCAAGCCATTGCACAACATTTACGGCTCTGATTTTCCGCCGTAGATTCGACCTCGGGCAATAACCAAGATTATGTGACTTAATTGCACTGAGTTGCCTAACAGGAAGGCGGGGCGGAGCGGGGCGTTGCGGGCGTGCCACGTTATTTCGGTAATTGAAAAACGATAAAGGCCTCCGCGCACCTGTACACATCCTACACATAAATACGAACATGTATAGCTGCTGTGTATGTATGTGTGTGTTTGTGTGTGTTCGGACAAATGTACAGAGAAACCTGCAAATTGAGCACGGCCGATGCCTGCGGCGCAGCTTTGCCAGCCAACACTCAGCAACAACTCGGCAATTGATAAACGAGAAAACTCAGTAGCCAAAAGCAACAACAACAACAACAAAATCATTTCGAATATAATAAAAACGTTCATATGGACGTGCATATATTTATTTGCGCTGCCTTCAATTTGACATATTTATTTCAGGCCGTTAAAGGATTCGTTGTCGCCCACGCAAATAATAATAATATATGTATGTACATATATATGTATGTTGGCTGTACAAGCAATAATGAGCAGAGATAGTTAATTTTTAAAATAAGTAAGAAAGCTCTAGTCGAGACTGCTCGACTAAGAAATCCCCTGAACCGTTCGGAGAACTGATATTTTATTATTAATTCTTCGCTTATTTCTGCTTACAAAGAAACATAGGCACGCACGCATAAACAGGCATGGGAGAGAGAGAGACAGTGCTTGAGTAAAAGTAAAAGCAAGGAGAGAAAAAGAGCAGAAGATCATTAAAGTTGTCTATGTGTATGTAGCAGATAAAACGAAGCTAGAATGCTCACAGCAGCAGAGAGCTCTCCCATAAGTCACTTGAAGCTCGACTGCAACGAGAGAGTTAGTGCTTGAGTAAAAGTAAGAGCAAAGAGAGTATAAGAGCAGAAGATCATTAAAGTTGTCTATGTATGTGTATGCGCAGCAGTTCTCTTTTGGCATGTGTATTTAGGCATAACGAAGCTAGAGTGCTCACAGCAGCAGAGAGCGTTCCCATTGGTCACTTGCAGCTTGACTGCAACGAGCGCTACTTGCTGTGTTTGAGAGAGACAGTGCTTGAGTAAAAGTGACCATATATAAAGGGCAGCAGCTGCAGCATTTCTTCAGTCGTGCAGGCCTGCTGGGGGCGAGTGGGACAGCGCAATAAAGTGAAGTAGAGTGTGTCGATCGATCAGCTAAGCATTACGTAGAGGCATTACGTAAAGGAAATAAATAGAGCAAATACATACTTAGCGGATATACTTGAAAGAAATACTTCGAAATACGTAAAGTGAATATATAGAAGAAATAGACATACAGACAGACAGACGGACAGGGCTAAATCGACTCAGCTCTGATCAAGAATATATATACTTTGTGGGGTCTGCCACGCCTCTGCCTGTTACATACATTTCAACAAAACCATTATACCCTGATTTCCCATTTTCAATGGGTTCCATGGGTATAAATATTGATTTAAAGCAGAAAAGTTCTTTAAGCTGTGCACATATTAATATGAATATACAAAATATATACATGTATATATGTATGTATATTTGTGGAGTAGACAGATTTTACTTAACCAATTTTCATAATTGTTCAATGCATAATATATTTACTAGTTTTATTTATATATATTTTTTATTTTAATTATTAAATTCTATGCATATTTATGATGCCAAACTGTGAAACTTTTGATATATTACGTAGACAAAATAGTCTTAAATGCATTTCATGGAAATTCATAACAAAGTTGAGCTGGCATTCGTCAGCAATGAGGCAGTGCAGCGGCAATTGCAGCGCGTCTTCATGGAAAGTCTCGAAATTGAATTTTAATCTGACTTGAAGAGCGCACCACTTGCACCACTTGCTCCACTAAGTAGCCGCAAAATGCTTTTGTGGCATGCGCTATAATTTGAAATACCCAAAAACCGAAAGTTTCACGCTGCCAAAGACCTTGCTAAGTAGGCAAAAGCGAATGGCATTAGACGGGCGTGGCACGTAATGCTGCTTAAAGTTGCAGCGCATAAGCTAAGAGGGATGAGTGAGAGAGATGGAGATGGAGTTAAAGAGAGAGAGGGAGTGAGAGTGAAGAGGATGAGCACTGTAGCTGAACCAATACTAATTGAAGCGAAAGCCGTTATGAACAGTAAGTGAAGTATCATGCATAATGCTAAGCGTAGCCACATCCATCACAATGGCCAAAACAAGATATGCCTGGCGGCTGTTGTTGGCCCGGTTAACATGCTGTGCGCTGGGCCAGAGGCTTTTCAAATCTTTTGGGAATATTTTGCGTATCTGCAGTCGAGCGCGCTGACAAGTCCCAAGTAACATACATATTTTATACAGATATATGAGTGTGTGTGTGTCGGTGCTTATGTATAACCCATTGGGCCATTGCCTCAGCTCAATGAATTGCAGTTGTTGTTGGTTTTATTGCTGTTGTTGTTGTTGTTGTTGTTGTTGCTTCACCTTCACTCATAAATTGTTCAGTGTGAAATAAATCAAACTCAGACTCTCCCTAGAACTGGAGCCTCTGCCTGAGACGCTGTCAGTAACAAATCATGCTCAGGGCTGCGGCCCACAACGAGCTCTATGGCCTGTAGTCGGAGCCGTTGCCGCTGCCGTAGCTGATGCTGGTGCAGAGCCGTATACTTGTTTACGGCCTTAATACGCACCGACTCAAACAAGAAAACAAAAATTGCGTATACGCTGTGTGTGTGCCAGCAGCAGACGCAGACGCAGCAGCGCTCCAACGGAAGTGCGGAAGTTCCGACTGTGCGAACACGATGACAGCAACAACAAGCGTTAAGGAACTACGGGGCGTTGTCGCTGCGCCGGAAAATATTTAATTACTAATGAGTTTTTCGTGCTGCAGCAAAATCAACATTTTCAAATACGTGGCAGGAAAAACAAGCGTGCACAAAAAATAAAAGCGAAATCCTTGTAACATTTTTAATTTGCTAATTAGCAGGCGTTAGCCTTGCATCCAATTTGATTGATAGCCCAACGCGTGGATACTTCAACACTAATACACAAACAGAAACACACACACACACACAGATACATATACATGTCAGCTGATCACACAATTCATTATTTAGTTAGTGCTGTTAGTCAATTGATTATCAGGTATTATGCTTGACAAATTCCCATCCAGCTCTGCCTCGGCTCTGCCTCCAAGGCAACCAATTGGTTTCAATCTGATGAATATTTGCTGGCTCACTGCGTAACGGCAGCCGGTGCGGGCAGAGGAGCAGAGGGGCAGAGGGGCAGGCCGAGAGCTAGAGGGTATCTGGCTATAATAAATTGTATGTACATGCATGTGTCATGAAATATAGTACAAGCACATTCACACAAGCACACACACACGCACACACACGCATACACATATACACATCCGTATACGCACACACACGTGAATAAATTATGATTGGTATTCACGCAAGTTTGGCAAAAACAATGACAACTCTTAACATTTAAAAAGGCCTTAGTCATCGTTGTCGTTAACTTATCCGAGAAAGAAATAGCTGCAACAACAACAACAACAACAACAGCAACGAGGAGCGACACACTGGAAGCTGAAAAAGTTTATCTTTCGATATTATTGGGGCATAACTTTGCGGGCCATAAATCAAATTAGATGCCCGCTGACACTTAGCAACACATAAGAAATGCAAACGATTTTATTAAATATATAATGCAAACCGCAAAGTCTACCAAAAAAACAAAAACAGAAAAAAAAACCAACCAGCAGCAACAACAATGATAACAACAACAACAACAACAAAGGTCAGATTGAATCAGTAGAAGTATTCTTCCTAGAATTTTATTTGTTTTCAACTGGAGTCCATAGATTACAGAGTTTGTGCTTATGCAGACATTTCAATACTCTTTAAGATAAATTATTTATGTGAAAGACAAAATAAATAGCCAAAAAAAAAAAAAAAAAATGCACAAATTAATTATTAAAATTGACTTTAGTGAATTTTTTAAATACACTTTAAAAATAAATTATTTATTATTATTAATTATTATTTAGTCGATTTATTTCTAATTTAAAAAAATTTAATTTAAAATTATTTATTTATTTAGTGGGTTTTTTTATTATTTTATTTATTTATTTATTTTTATTTTTTTCATTAAAAAAAAATAATTTAAAATGAATTAGCAGATTATATACATATGATACAAATAAAAATTTATTTTATGATGCTAGAAACGAATTAAGACAAATCAAATATTTAATATATTGAAATTGCTAAAAATACCTATTAAAAAAAAAAATAATAATAATAATAAAAAACATTTGAAGTAAACAAATATTGTGTTTTATTATGTACAAATTTTCATTTGTTTATTTTTATTTTTATTTGTTTATTTTTATCATTTATTTATTTATCTGTCAATTTATTTATTTTTGTCTGTCTATTTATTTTTATTTTACCTACCATTTACTTATTATTTATTTACTATTTACTTATTAATTATTTTTATTTTTTTATATCAACCAAGTCAATCAACTGAAAATCTAATTGAATCAAAAGTGGAGTGGCAATTAATTTCTTTTTTACCACAACTATAAATTATGTTCAACAAAAATAATCCGTAAAATCAATAGAACAAACAAATTGACTAAATAATTGTAAAGTGCTCTTTACAAGCGCTACATATCGGATTAAATAGCAAAAGTGCCCGGAGCAAATCAATTAAACTGAGCGTAAATGCGTTAGAAAACATTTATCATGCGATTTGCTCAGCCGGAGAAGGCTTTAAGTTGGCAACGACTTTTGCGCAGAGAGAGATTTAAGTGATTTGCTGACTGGCTTTAAAATCCAAGTCACTTGCGAGGGTAATAAATGGCCTGGCACTATTTGAATAGCCTTAGCACGAAAATCAACATTTTCGGTTTGCTTTCGTTTGGTTTTGGGTGGTTTTCCATCTTTTTGTTTTTTGGCTCAAAGTCTGGGCTTGCATTTGGATTTGGGTTTTCGTTTTCCTTTTCGTTTTAATTTAAGTTTTGTTTCAGCAGCGCACAAAAGTGCAAAGTGTCTGCAATTTCAGTTGGTTTTCATTTTATAGAAGAAACCGCCAAACATTTTATTTTTGTTTTTTTTTATTTTTACATCTGATTTTGTAGCTCGTTACTGTCAGTTTGTTGCATGCGACACGCGATGGCCGCGACGGAGTTTTGTAGGCCGTTTTAGCACTGGGCCCCAAGTGCCGTGGCTCCAGCTGCGAACAATTGCTGCAATGCCTGCCGCATGTAGTTTAATCTTCAAACAAAATCGTTTGATCCATATCGCACGGCCTGGCCGGGCCAGGCCATAAGGAGTAAGGGTTGAATGTGAAAATGAGGCGGCGGGGGATCTATGTGACAGCTAACTGCACGCTACAATTGCACCCGCTGGCAAGAGGTTAATTTCCCCCAGGAAGCAGCGCACAACTCAATAACCTTAAGCAGAGAGCAAGAAATGGGGCGCTAAGTAAACCACAACATTAAGAGGACGCATAAAGATGAAAAAGGCCAGCGCTCGGGCGTTGAGAGGATGCTGAACCACCTGGTCCACCCAGCCGAACAATATGAAATTACCGCTCTGAAATATGAACCACCCGCTGAGATTTTATAGCAGTCAACTTTGAATTATTAAATATGTATTTTCCAACCGAACACCAAATGCCGAACGCCGAATGCCAAAGCCAGAAACAGCGCCAAAGCAAGCAAAAGCAAAGAAACCTCTAAATGTGCTTCAACTTTTCGGTTACTTTTTGTGTCTATGTGTATGTGTGTATTTGGGTGTGTATGCGTGCGATGGCGGGAAGTTGCTAAGGAAATTATTTGAAAAATTGCCCATTTGCCATAAATGTGTGCCATAAAAAGCAAAGCTTTCGCAAGCTTTGTAAGCTTTAGCTTTGACGCCATTGCCAGAACTTTACACCTTCAAAGCTTTTCGCTTTAAGCTCATGTTGACGCATAATGAGCAGAGCTTTTGAGCAACATAATGAGGCACAGCTTGCAACTAGCCTGTCTCTGTCCCTTCTGCTCTGATAAAATAGGAGCTACAAATGACAGCCCATTAGCCAGTTATTGCGACAGCCTGACGGCCAAAAGCACTAAGCACATTAACAGCTTTCGCTGACTACAGCCGGCTCATAAATATGCACCTAAGTAATTTTCATTAGACCCAACCCTAGTATCCCTTGGCCTTATGGACATTCATCACACACACACACACACACACACACACACACAATCATACACACTACAGCTTATACATATATAAGAATATATTTATATGTGTATATAGGGGTGTGCATATCTATCTGTTAGGGTGCGCCTGCTAAAGATAGCTTCATATACATAAATTCTCATCTCTGTTGCATTTCCTCGATCGTCGTTTCTTTTCCTTTTTTTGAGTATTTTATCTTTTCGGCGTCTACATAATTTCTTTCCGTGTGCATGCGTGTGTGCAACTGCACTGCGCAAAAATGATACGTAACATTGGCTTGTTTATTTATCAAAGCACTGCTGACATTTTTCAGTTTGCTTATTTATTTACTTAGCCGTGCTGTAGTAGATGTGCTTTGTATGCAGAATAAATGTTGCGAGCACTTGTTATTATTTCTTTCTCTTTGCTCTCTTGAACCACTTGCATTGGGAGAATCGAACATTTGCTTGGCAGTTTTGCATTTAATTATCGCCTAGATTTGCTTTACACTTCCGCTCCAAGTGTCATCTGCAAACTTACTTACTCTATATTAAAAATATTCTTATTGTGAGTTTTATGGCCCCGACAGGGGCATATTAGCTGCATGATGCCAAAAGTGCACAGTATATATTTTAATTATTATAAAATAAAATGCACATGCAAAATGCATATAGCCATACATGCATGCAAAAATATTTAGGTATTTAATTATTAAATATTGCCCAAATTCATATGAATATCAGATTTTATTTTCCCCGAGCTTGCGTTTGAGCTGCAGGACAGTTTATCATATTTTTTAATTGAAGCAGTTGCTTCAAGCAGTTTACTGCTTGACAACTCTAATTTATATGCATATTTGAGCAACATTTTGTATTATTTATTTATATGCATGCATTTGTTAGGGCATTCGCTGGCTCGCAGCACGCGCCCAGCTGCACGGTTGTTGCTTTTGTTGTTTTTGTTGCTGCCTTTTCTCACAGTGCATGCAGCTTGCAAGTGGCTGTTGCCATTACGTTAGTCGGCGTTGCTGCTGCCGCTGCCGCTGCTGCTGCTCTTGCTGCTGCCGTTGTTGTTGTTGTTGTTGCTGTTGTTGTTGTTGTGTGTAGTTACTCTTATGCTTGTTCTCGTTGCCGTTATACTGAGTCGCTTTTTTCATTTGCAGCTTCGGGGCTGCCATAATTTTTTTCATTTCTTTCGTTTCAGTTTTTTTTTTTTTTCTTCCTCTTTTTTTTTATTTCTCGTCTTTTTTAAGTTTTGCACAGTTTGCACGCATCGGTCCGTAAATTTATGCATTTGGCTATGCGAGCGTAATAAACAAGACCTTCAACCGACGTCGTCGACGACGTTCCGCTCTTGCTCGCTCGCTCGCTCGCCTGCTCAAGCCCCTTCTCTGTCTGGCTTATGTTCTGGTCAGGTCGCTGTCGCAGTTGCTGTCGCTGTCGCTGTCGCAGTCGCAGCTATGTTTGGTCACTTCCATTGCCGGTGCTGCCAGACTTTTATTTTTATGCGTAGATATTAAATGTGTTTCCTGGCACTTTATTCTTTAGCTGTTGCTATTGTTTTTTGTTGTCGTAGCTGTTGCTGTTGTTGTTGTTGCCCTTGCTGTTGCTGTTGTTGGCGTATTGTGCCATTTTGCACCAACATCGACGTCAACTGCGCTGCCAGCGTCGGCACATTGGCGCAAATGTGCGGATATCATTTTGAAAAAAAGGCGCAAAAAGTGAAAGAGAACCCCCGGTAGCAAAAACGCCAAAAGCTCAAAACGCATAAATAGGCAAACCGACTTTGTGGCTAAAATGGGGCTAAAATGGCTGCGGCTGCTACTACGGCAATGGACGCTCTGCTATATGATTTGAGCAGCAAGTCATGGCCACAGTTTCTATGTACAAAAAAAAAAAAAAAAAAAGAAGAGAAAATAAGGAAAAAAACTACGAGCGCACATAAAACTTTGCCAATTTCAATAACAACATTTCATTTTCAGTACGCAGCTCCGCAGTACGCCGCTCAGCCAAAAACGCACACTAGGGAGCTCGCGCCTCAACTCAACTCGGGTCGACTCGAGCCGCATCGAAGCTATTGCCCGGCGTATTGCTGCTGCTTCTTCTTCTTCTCGTTTTTTTTATTTTGAGGGTTACGCCTTGGCGCCAGTGTGCGTTCTGCAAATGCAATGCTGACTGTGCCACCGACTGTCATGCCACACCACACCACACCACATGCTGCTCCTTCGAACCGCTGACACCACAATGCGCGCCGCTGAAAGGAAATTCATAAAAATGTTAATTTTTCCGCCGGAAATATAATTTATGTAAAGCGCAGCGGGTGACCCAAGGTATGGTTCGGGCTGGGCTGGACTGGGCTGAGCTGCAGCAGCAGCAGCTACCGATTGCAGCCTGAAAAAAAAAATATATATATATATCCGGTGCGAATTACAGAATACAATCCGCGCAGTTGAGGCTCAACTGAATATTGCCTCACAATAAAATGCACATTAATTTGCATATAATTCAAGCATTTTTTCCGCACAAATATGCATGAAATACGGCCGCGCCCACAATTATCTAATTAATGCAACACGCCCCAACACACACGCACAGCTGACACACCATATATGTATGTGTGTGTGGCTCATTGTTAGCATTGCGGCAACATTTTCAAGTTGTTGCCATGACCATTAATCTTAGCAAGAAGGTAATTGCTTAGCAATTACCCTTTTGCTACTTTGCCCCCGAGTCCCCCGCCCTCATTCCCTCTCCCGCTCGCTGGCCTCCCCTCCCTACTTCTTCGTTCACCCCTGCCGCCTGGCCCGGCAGTTGACTTAAACCCATGCCGCACACCATGACGCAAAACCCAAGCCCTTAGCTGGCTTGCAAATTCGTCTGTCCTGGCCAATGCATAACCACGGGTTGCCGCTTCTGCTATTTCTTTTCCTCTCGCTCTCTCTTGTGCTTTCTCTGTGCATTTATCCTGCTTTGTATTGCTCTCTCTGTCTCTCACTCTAGCATTATCTGTCTCTCTGTGTGCCGCTTTGTCGCTGTCGCTGTTGCTGTTGCTGTTGCTGCCGCTGGCTCTGCTGTGGTTACATTTCAGCGGAAGTCCCACGCAATGCCCGCCGGCAACAGCTGCAGGCAGCCAGCTGCCCCATCGCACACCCTAGCACACCCAGCACACCCACCACGCCCCATTGTTGCTCGCTTTGCCCACACTATGTACGACAATGTCGGTACATAACACGACCCGCGAATGCTCCGACTCCAGTAGCAGCTCCTGATACAGCTGCATGTCCTGTGCTCCGAAACGTAGCCCTCGTCATGCTGCGCCTGCATTGTGTTAATGCTTTTTGTTAAACTGCAAGGAGTTGCGCGAAGCGGTGCGGGACGAAGGGCAGGCAACTACTGGAGGCGTTGGCAGGCGACACGACGTGAGGCCGGACGAATGCGAAGCAATGAGGAGCTATGTGGAGCTCCATTGTGCAGTTTTGCAACGTGTGTTGCTTTTTGCAAATGTTTGCAGCACACACACACACACACACACACACAGACAAAGGGAAAGAAAAGCGCAACGTCAACAATAACAACAACAGCTAAAACGAAGGCAACATTTGAAGATACTTTAAAATTCGTAGCATAAAATGCAGCTGCCTAAAACGGAGAGCAAAGCAAAAGAATTTCAAATCTGAATCAGCATTCGCATTTGCATGGTAAAAGCAAGGGGCGCGCGCAGGGAAGGAACAAATGTAGTTTAAAGTGAACCCGTTCCACTAATCGTTTTAACGACCGGAACCCTCGAACCACCAGCAACAACAACAACACAAGACTTTTTACATAACCCAGTTTGCTGAAACTAATCAAAAGAGTTGGCTTGAAATGTTTGTTAAATTATTCACAGTCGGAAAGTTGGACAAATTATGTAAAACACCTTGATGGAAACTGGGGAAAATGCCCCAAAAGTTAATTAGTTCACCCGTTGCTTAGTTGCTTAAATATTCAAATAAAATATGAAATTGATTTGGTTGCGCATGCCATGGAAATGAAATCAAAATGAAAGCACAAAAAAAAAACATAACAGACCCCAAGCGAACAGTGCTTGCTATATAAATATATCTAAAAATAATTTACAAATTGCCTTCGAGTTAAATTTTCAAATATTTAGATCTTACAAATACGCACTTTACATGCCTGCATGATTTTCCTGGTATTTTAATTGAATAAATCAAGAGAGCTACATGTGTTGCAAAAAGTATGCTACGAAAAGTGAAGCGAAGCACAAGGCCTTCAACTGTTCGGCGAAAACTCTAGCACTTTGAGGCACTTTGAATATATGTGAGCATATCAAGTTGAGCAAGTAAAACTCGGATTTATATAAGGGTCATGTACTTCAATAATTGAAATTCATCTGTGCTAAAGTAAAAACAGCTTCAATTTGCATAGAATATCTGGCATAAATGAATGAATTAAGAGTAATGGTAAAACCATAAACGCCCAAAGCTTATGGAATTTATTGCTATACAATTTCGAATGAATGAATTATTATTACCAGCTAGTGAAGTATTTATTCGTATTCAGTATCGGCATCAAATTTACGAAAATAACTTACCAAATCGAATAGCCGTACCGGACCAGACCGTAGCACAATCCTGCATATTAAATAAACTGTTTAAGCTATATATTAATAATTGCAACATTTGGCTGAATTAAAAATGCAATTGGCCAACTATTTCTAACTATGGAAATCGACAGCGTTCTCTACTTACCGTTAATATTCAATAATCAATTTGTAATTATAGCCCTTAAAATAACTGACACAGCTCTAATGGCATTTCATTGTAGCTCTGCATCTGCGCTCGCTCACCTTTTTTCAATAATTTAAATGGTAAAGTATTATTTTAGGTTGTTTTAATGCCAATGCCATGTGCCATATGCTGGCAATTAAATGAAGCAATGCCAACGGATATCGCTTCTTGTTCGTGCTAATGAGATTTCTGCATACGCAGCGTGGCGCGGTGCGGAGGTAAAATTACAGCATGTTCAAACAATTGCTGATGTCCAGCTTAATAGCTGGTTAATTCTAGACTTAACGCTGCATAATGGTTCACTTTGCCCTGAAATAAATATAAATTGTCGTCGCAATTAAGTTGACTCATTTGCAAGTCAGTTACATTGAAACTAGTTCCTGGGACTCTGGGCGGAGCCTTTTCAATGGCTCTCATTACTTTTTGTTACGGGCACGCATTGTCAACGTGTACGGAGAAGTTTGAGCACGAGAGAACAAAAAAAAAATTAGTTAAATTTATCTCAAATTAAAGGTCAAGACCAAGGATACCCTGTGAGCAAAGCGAAACAAATATTGATATAGTTTCCACTATTTTCTGACTTTCTTTAACTTAATTTCTCTAAAATTGAAGATCGAACGTATATCCATAGTAATGACAAATCTATCAAAGATTGTTATACTCTACTTTATTTTCTGATGCTCTTGCATATGCATGAGTATATTGTGAAAATATTACCCTTTTCCATTATACTCAGAAGGTAGTCTAGAGTGATTTGCATACCCTCGACCTGCTTCCACAGGTCATAAGAATAAACCAAATTAAAAAATTCCTGCAATCAAAACGAGAACGAGAACGAGAAGGAGAGAGGACAGAAGAGAGAGTGGAGTGCTGGAAAGTGAGATAACGCTTACAAATTACAATTGAAGCCATGAAAATAAAAGTTGAGTGTCATTGGCAAGCACTTAAAGATAAGCGAAAACTTTGTGCCACGCGTTTTCCATTGTTCCATTGGGCTTAGAAGTATTTGTGCTGACCTTTCTTGATTTGTATTTTTTAATTACCCAAAGGGCGAGTAGCAAATACCAAAGACAAAACAATTTCAGATAATCATATAAATGTATATATATACATGAGTATAATACAAAAATTCACTTTAATTCAATTAATATAAGAAACGTTTTCCAGTATGTGTGAGTGTGTGTTTGGGTGTGTGTGTGTTTGGCTAGTTATATAACACAAGCAGGAATCTGTTAGGTAAATACCTCTCTGCGTCAACTAAACTCTGGCTGTCAGAAAGTTTTTGCTAGCGCCACCTAGTGTGCATATCTTTAGTTATTGCTGTTGTTGTTGCTGCTGCTCCTGCTGCTGCTGCTGCTGCTGTTAGTTGCTGTTGTGCACACACACAAACACAAACACACGCACGCACACAAGCAAAAACTTGCAATTTTCCAATAAGAAAAGGTAACGCCGAAAAATTGTTCAAGCACAAACAACGCACGTTATAATATTATAAAACGGCAGCAGGAGGCCAACTTACTGAAGCGATAAAGTCAGCTGGGATGGGGGCAAGCGGTAGCTGGTGGGACCTGGCTTACTAGACAGTCCCATCAAGAACTAAAACAGCTGCTCTTTGGACAATGACTGGGCCACACACACAGAGAGAGAGAGAGAGTGTGAGAGAGAGGATGAGCAGGAGTCTGAGCCTGCTGCTGTTGTCGTTTTGAAAGCTGGTTCTGGTCTTGGTCTTGGTCTTGGTCTTGGTCTTGGTCCTGGTCTTGATTCTCGTACTGCTGGCTCTGTTTCGTCTCAGCCTGCTGCAGCTCCTGCAGCCGTTCTGCCCTGGCAACAAATCGTTGAAATAAATGAAGCGCACTGGGCGAAATCAGCAAAAGTTTTCTACAATTTTTCTTCACTTTGCAGCAGGCAGTTGCTTCGGTAGCTCTCCTCCACCCACACCTCCTTCGCCTCCGGCTGCTCCTTCAGGTCGCATCTTGAAGTTGGTTTTACTTTTGGCTCTGCGACATTTTCGGATTTCGGCTAACGCTTAAGCCCCAGCCCAACCCATCCATTGTTGACTTACAAATTTAGGTTGCTCCACGCAAAAGTTTGTTTTGAATTGTAAGTAATTTTTGATACCTTACATACTTACGCCGCAAATACATAGGTAGAGCTGTTTCTATGTGGCGCCACAGTGAGTCGAATTTTCTTCGGTCTGAGGGCAGTCAGTCAATCAATTAACGCTAAAACCTAACCGCCCCACGCCCACGCCCACGCCCCAGGGCTTCTCAGTAAAACTTATAGCTAGGTTAAAAGTAGCCCCCCCAGTGTTTCTTGTTCCAGTTCCTCCATTAAGTCTCATAAATTTATACATAACTGTCAAAAGCAATTGCCCTTAGCTTTTGCAGCAGTTTAAACTTCGATGATATATTTGTATATGCTAACGGTATATGTGTATATATATTTTCCTTATATACATGCATAAGTACATATAAATCTTAACAGCTCTAGTAAATGGCGTATGTGTGCGGGTCGCTTGTAAAATTGCAATGGGGATAATATATGGGAAATTATATACATAATATATTGAAAACTTTATCAATTAAATATATATATATATATGCAGATAATTTACTGCAAATATATAAAGTATTAACTAAATTGCCTGGAGTCTCACATCACATCCATATAAGACTTTTGGTAAATTAGCCCATTTCCCAAGTTCTCTCGCTCACATGCTAAAGATATATCTGCTTAACTGCCAGCCTGCTGTTTATGAGCTAATCGTCGCACACAATCTCTATTATGCTATAAGAATCTACATCCCGCCTGCCGCAGTTGCTTGCAATATGCTAAACGCTTTAAGCAACCCTCGAGTGTAATGCAAATCGGCATTTTGTGAGCTGACAATAGCAGATATCGTGATATTATTGTTGTGGTTGTCGCTGTCTTTGTCGTCGTTATTGTTGTTGTTATTGTTGTTGTTGTTGCTGCTGTTGTGGTCTGGCGTACTCGTTGCTCTATTGTCTGGTTTCCAACATGGCAGGCCTATAGAGTGTAAGTGTGAGTCCGTTTGTGTGTGTGTGTGTGTGTGCGTGTGAGCGTGTGCCGCCTTTTGGTAGTGTTGGTGAGCGTGTGTGGCACTCAACATGCCAGTCAATTTATACTAATTGTAAGTGTCAGATACATTTGTCAAAATTTAAGTTATGGTTGCGGCTCGGGCTGCTGTTTTGCGGTTTCCCCAGCGGATTGTTCTCCGTGCCTCGTGTCCTGTTTTCTCTGTCTCGTTATTGTTGTTATTGTTTGACAGGAAAAATTGTTTATTGTTAAATATGTGCTGTTAAGGAACTTGACAAAAAGATATATATACACTCAAGCACGGCCACGACTACGACCACGACCACGACCACGGCCCATGCAACAGCCGTCGCTCAAGTCCACTTTTGATGACAACTTTGAAGAAGGCCCTTAAATGGTATTGCAGCCTGTTTACCAAGTGCAAAACTTTTGCTCCATTCGCTGACAAATTCTCTGCACAGAAATTACAACAAAAAACCGTAAGTTTCATAAGCTGCTTAGCTGCTAGTTGTGATTAGCACACAGAATTCCACAGCAGCTTGTGGCTGCAACGCCCTGCGGCTTCCATTAGCAAAAAAATATTTAAAAAAAAAAAATAATAATAAAAAAATTAAATAAAAACCACTTTGCAAAAAAGCAAATTCAACACTCGAACAGCCCACAACAACCAGCAAAAAAAAAAATGAAATAAAATCTGCACACAGCAAAAAAAAAAATAATACTCGCTCCTAATAAAAAACATATGAAAATGCATTTTACTCCAGTTACAAAGAAGAAGTAATACTCTTTAAGAAAACATATAAAATATAAAATATAAAATATAAAATATAAAATATAAAATATAAAATATAAAATATAAAATATAAAATATAAAATATAAAATATAAAATATAAAATATAAAATATAAAATATAAAATATAAAATATAAAATATAAAATATAAAATATAAAATATAAAATATAAAATATAAAATATAAAATATAAAATATAAAATATAAAATATAAAATATAAAATATAAAATATAAAATATAAAATATAAAATATAAAATATAAAATATAAAATATAAAATATAAAATATAAAATATAAAATATAAAATATAAAATATAAAATATAAAATATAAAATATAAAATATAAAATATAAAATATAAAATATAAAATATAAAATATAAAATATAAAATATATAAAATATATCAATTAAAATAAATTAAATATTAATATTATTCTTATCATTAATTTCTCTGTTTTTTTATTTTATTTAAGATTTGTTTAATATTTTAAATTTGTTTATATATGTACTTAATTTTCCTTTAAATTATTAGAGCTCCATTTTCATTGCAAACGCTTCGACTTAGCACAAATGCCTAAATATGTTTTTGGTATTCGTATGTGGCAAAAAGTTTTTTTATTTAAGGTTTTTCTTTTTTTTTATGTATGTGAGTGTGTTTTTTTTTTTTTGGCGGGTGGCTGGTTAGCAGTCGGGTTTGTGAAAACCGTAACCTCTGCCGTCCCGTCCCGTCCCGTCCCCTCCCAGCGCGCTGGGCGAAATTTAAATGTTTTTAGTTAAAGCGGATTAAAAGTTCGCTGCACGCCGCACATACATAACCCATGGAGTCGCCCAGTCGCCCAGTTGGCAGGCGAGGCCTGCTTCAGCCTTCTGCTTTCTGGCAACCACGCGGTCCAGTCGAGGGCGGAGATGAATGTGGGGGGCGCGACCCCTTCAGCTATAACCATGTGGCCTAGTTTGGCCCTGGCTGCTGCTCTGCCGCTGCTCAGTCTAACCCCGTGCATAATTAACGTGGCCAAGCATTTGGTCCGCTTTTTAGCCCAGAGAAATTGATGGCCAATACGAGCGGACGTGCGGACGTGCAGACGGAATTACAGGCGGGGGGCGGGGGCGCTCTTTATTGGCAGGATATAAATTATGCAAGCGCAACCCAAAAACTTGTAAGCCGCTGGCTAAAATTTTGATTGTCTTTTAAGAACTATGCAAGGCGCTTATCATAAAAGGCGCCCATGGGGGTGGTTGGGGGACGGGTGTTGGCAACTGTCATAAATTGCGCGGCTTACAATTGAAAATTAAATAGTGCGCCATCGACTATGGCCCATTGACAGGCTGGACAGGCGCTGATTTAAGAGAGAATCTCACATTGCATTTGCAATTGATTTAAAAATCCAACACAAAAGCCAGCGCTGACGTCGCTGCCGGCATTGACGCTAACGCTGACGGCGACTGCACACTGTCAGGATGTCATTTGAAGGTACCCGACCAAAGCCCCTGTCGGCCCGCTAGCACCACCACAGCCCCTTCCGGCGCAATGCAGCGATAACCGACACACAGCCAAAGTGTGAACCGTTGTTATTGTTGTTGTTGTTGTTGTTGTTGTTGGTAGTGCTCAATGTTGTTGCTGTGCAGCAAACAAAAATCGCAATTCTGTGTGCGTCCGCACGGGCTGGGTTATATCACAGGTGCCGGCAAGGGGGCGCAGGGGGGCACGGCTGGGGGTATCGAAGGGTAAGTGCTTGCTGCAAACGTTTACAGTTTTCAATAAATACTTTTGCATATATGTGAGCCAGCTATCTATGCATGTGTGTGTGTGTGTGCGATGTGTGGCCAAAAAGTTGTTCATTGCTCGCTTGACGGTTCCCCAGGCTTTTACCCTTGTTTTGTGGCCAACACATTGCGCTTTGGCACGATATTTGTACAGCTCTTGCCAACTACTTTCGGTTCATCATAATCCACACAATTCACAATAGTCGTGCAATATACTACAATATAACTAAATCGATATGTTTAACTACGTTTTGGACGCGCATTAATCACGAGTGGCCCGGTTCCCACAGGCTGTGTCGATTTTCGGTAAACACCGCTCCTTGAGAGAGAGAGAGAGGGAGACAGAGGTGTGTGGGTATGCGTGAATTACTTCGTAAAAAGTTGGTAATTGGAATATAATGAGAAACTAGTCGTGCGGCCACAAATCAATGAATTTATGTAGGCGGATTATGTGGACACGTGAGCTAAGCGACCAAAAGTGGCAGGCTCATGAATAATATAAACCGTATTTATAACGAATTTGTCACATTTTAGATGTCACATTTATGATAGAATTCCATGGAGGCTTTTTCAATTTCAAAAATGTTGCTTTATTGAAAAATTTATCAGCTCATTGAAGTCGTATATGAAGTCTTATAGTATTTAGATATATTCAGTTCCATTTATGAGAACCGAAACACTTGGTCGACTTTCAGCTGGAGAAAGCTCATGAATGAGCGTTACTTAACGCAATTAAAATTTACAGCCATGATTGATGATAATTATATTTAAAATTATATACAAATATTTTCATGTCGCTGCATTTAGCGATAGGCGACTAATTATTAATTGATGTGTATTTTTATAACTAATATATATAAATTATATTTATGTATGTATATTATATACATATTCGCATACATATACATATATATAGTTATATTTATATCAACAACTTATTCAATTTATTATAGCATTTATTTCCTTTTCACTCTTCAATAAATTTCCATATTCAGGGCATTTCACAATTCGCTTGGCTGCAAAACTAATTTTCCTCACTTGCCGCATTCTGTGTGTTTTTTTGTTTTCCACGTTTTTTTCCTGTGTCGACTGCTCATTTCCATGACGCGCAGTTGGCATTGTACGAGGCGTGCCCATAGGGGGCTGGAGGCGTGGCGTGTGCTGGAAAACTTTACGCTTTGTAATTGTGTAATTATGGGAAATTAAAACTGTTGGCAAAACTTTCTGCACACGTGGGTCCATGGGCGCAAATGGGGCGGAGAACGGGGATGGGGGCTAGTGCTGGAGCTGGAGCTGGATCTGGGGCTAGAGCTGGGGCTGACTATGGGTCTGGGACTGCGTTGGCATTTACTGATGAACGGAAAGTTGGATGGCTGCGCTTCGCATGTGCGGAAATCTGCATAGATAATTTTTCGGGTAGAAATCGATAAATGTTTGTAAATGCAGCATTTTCTAGCTAGTTAAATGTGTAGATGTGGCTAAGGGTATATACATACATATGTGTGTGTGAGAGGTTCCTGCTTACAGGGTTGCCAGGGCTGCCAGACCCATAGCAATGGCGCATTCAGTGTTCGTTTTTATGCAACTGCTTTCAATGAGTGAGCGATTTATGTTAAGTACACATGCTCTCATTGGATTCCATTGCACATACAGCAGACACGCACACACACACACACACTTGAGAGAGAGACACACACAGACAGACATAAAGGACATCTGCAGAAAATGAGTGTCGCAAACACGCAAACAGATACAAGGACAACAAGCAGAAGAAGAAGAAGAAGAAGCAGAAGCAGAAGGAGAAGAAGAAGAACGTGTGTGCCCCATAACAATAAAAATTTATTTTCAACTTTTTATCTCAGCCCCACCGCTCATCCCGCGCTACATGCAGCCCGTCCGCCCCATTCGCTCAGCCCGGCCGGAAGCAGCCCTCCAGTCCGGCACTTGGCCCGTCCTTCTCTGCATACGTATACGTATACATATTATTATAACGCATACGCCTAGGTGTACCAGAGACATTCCACACCGAAACTCAGCCGCCAGCCCCATCAGCCACCGTGAATTGTGCTTAACTGTTTTCTGCTTGCAAGCGAGCATGTGTGCGTATAAATATTCCGACGCCTGCAGCACAGGACCATCAAATTGTATTTGTAGCCAATACAAATGAGCATACGCCAGCCCATTTGCCAAGTCATTTGGGCCAGTCAGTTAGACATTAAGGCACAGTTGGCCACAACCCACCAGCCAGCCCGCTGCAATCCATGTATTTCACTTGGCCCAGCCTCCAGCCAACATGTCGTGGGCCAAAATAGAGCGATTCCGTCTGGCAGTTAACCCACTAACCAAGGAAATATTTTCTGAATTTACCAAAGACACAGCCGGAGCAACAGCAGCAACAGCAGGAGTAGCAACAGCAACAGCAACAGCAACAGCAACAGCAGCATATCAAAATATATTGACAACCCTCTGCCATGCAAGAAAATTAGGTTAGGTTACGCCCACATTCAAGTAGATTTCTGGGAAGAGAAAAAAAATCTCATTTTAATATAGGCAAAGAAGTTCAGAAAGAAATATGCAAATGAGCTAAGGGATGGCCAATATAAGCCCCTCTTGAGCACCAAAGTATAGTTGGAGCTGTAACTGAAACGAACAAGTACAAAAGGAAAATTGAAAAAATTATTTGCCTAAATTAAAATCTTATGGGGCTGCAGCACTAAGCCGGGGGAATGAAACAAAGTCAAATAAATGAAACGTATATAATATATATTTATGCGTACAATAAATGTAATGTATATAATATATATATATATATACTCGCATATATTATCTATTTAGTCTCCCGAATACCATTTTAATTCCATTTTTCCATTTTTCATTGTTATTCGCACAAATTAATTTGTTAATTAACAAAAAATAATTATAAATCTTAGTTATTCCACGCACGACTGCCAATAAATATTCGAATTAGTAAATAGAACGCCAACTTTATTAATGTGAACAATCGAAACAAAACGCTTTACTAATTTTGACCCCGCCCACTTACTAGTAAGCCGCTTAACCAGCCCCAGCTCTGCCAGCTGCTGGCAATGGTCTATAATGATTTACCTCGTATCTAGGCAATAAATTAATTGAATTTAAATATAACAAATGCAAATATGATGAATGAATAATAAAGATTATCATTTGGCTGAAACGTGTTAATTACAGATACCCAGAAAGTCGCTCCAACCAAATGCAGCGGACATAATTGCCATGTCACGTAGAATCAATTGAATATTCACAAACGGATTATATATTTATGTCCCGCTGGAAATATAAATATTTGCATCTACATATACACATACACAGATATGCATATATATGTTTATGTATTCGTGTGCAATTCTTGCATAAGTAGTTTGGCAAATCTGATTGGTTTAAGCCGCTTGATAATTCAATCGCTCAACGACTGCCGAGCAGCTGTCAGGTCTTCTGGTGACAGCTTACCTCAAGACACGCCTACCGCCTCTTGAGCTGAAGCCGGAGCTTTCTAGTTGCTGCTCCAGTTTCTATGCTCGCTGCCAGCTGCCCCATCCATTCGTCATCGCAGCCAGCTGCAATTTGTTGCAATGTTGCATGTCAGCTTAGCTCTTGTTCGGTCTCTTTTCAGTCTTTCAGCGCGTACATCGTAATAAACGTCGTAGACATTTCTGCCGTTTGGATTTTTTGCTTTTTTTCTACGCTAATTGGCAGTTTTTCGATGTTCAAAGCTGCAGCGGAAATCTGACATTTCGAATCGGCCAAAAGCTGATTTAGCATCTGGCTCTTCTTTTTTTTCGTGTTGTCCCATAAATTTTAATACAGTTTCAAACATTTACCCGTTTGTAGCAACCTGAACACGAGCGTGGCTAAATGTGTTGGCCATTCCACACACACACACAGATACATACTCATCCATTCAGTCACACGCACGCACGCACACACACGCACACACACATATATAGACGCATTTACGCACACCGCAATAATCCCTGGCATAAACATTGGCAAATCCGTTTGCGTTTTGTACAAACATGGTTAAAACGTATTGGCAACAAAATGCCAAAGCTGGCTAGGCCAAAACCAGGGTTAGTCACGGTCTAAGGGGCCAGCGAGGCAACAAACCCAGTCCGGCGGAGTGCGGCACGGATAGGGCTAACAGCTGCACAATGAGCCAAGTCGACAGAAAAGGCAGACGATTATTTTGGCACGTGGGCGCGTTTGTTAGCATTAAGTCATAAAAACGTGTCCCATGGACAAAATCACACGCACACACACACGCACACACACACATGCGGAGCCACAGACATATTCTCTGTTTCTCTCTCACACACACACACACATGAGCACCCGCTTACAAATGAGCTATAGGGCCAAGTCATTGCCCATTTTCTATGCAGTCTGCAAAATGGCCAAAAGCAAAGCACAGACCGAAACATGCCAACTGCTGTTAGCCCACCCACCTACACCTGGCCACGCCCCCAGCAGTCCGCAGCTACATCTGCTGCTGCCAGGTGTATTGGCACTTTGGCTCCTTATCGCTGCGCACAATTCGACAAGTCGCAAAGTCTCCTCAGCCCCCTACTCCCCACACAATAGCAAACACTTGTTAGGGTAGCAGTTCGGCCTGCCTCCACCTAGTCGCCAAGACAGCTGCTATTGCTCCTGCTGCTACTCCTCCTCCTGCTACTCCTGCTACTCCTGCTGCTGCTGTTGTTGCGGCTTTCAAACTACGCAGCTTTGGGTTTGGGGCTAAGGCGTAGTGCGGTGCCTGCAGCTGCCACCGCTAAGAACTTGAGCAAGATTCAAGGCTTTATTATACCCTGTAGTCAGCAATAAAATGGGAAGTGACTGAAGGCAAGATAAACAAGTACTCGAAGTATACACAAATAAAAATGAGCACCATCCAGCTCAGCATATTAAGTAGAACATGCAAAAGCTATAGATTATTTTAGAGATCTCCAATCTTTAGTCATGTTACATACCATAGACATTCATTCACATATACTCATTTTCTTCCACACTTACAGGGTATCTCAAGTGCATGCTTTATTTTTATTGACTTATTTAATTTTGCTTGCAGCTTGTTTTGTTTTTGGTTTGCAGCTCTTATCTTATTATTTTGCTTACTGTGCTCCATTCATCGGTTTGGAATGCAATAAACTTCTAATTGGCCTTATTTGTGCGCTTTAAAGACTAAAGTTAATCCAACTGAAATGTATAATTAAATTTCCATTAAGCTAAAGTTGGCTATCCAGCTAAAGCAAGTACATTAAGTTGAAGTGCAGCCCTTTGCCTCAATTCAATTATTGAATAATTAGCCAACAGCATCTGGATGACTGCGATTTTTATGCATTCATAGAATTCCAAAGAAACTCTAAATATATATTTATAAGGAGCTTTCTGCAAACTGGGAAAAAAAATAAAATAAAATATGAATAATAAAAATCAACGATTATACCATCTATAGTAAAAATAATAATAATATCATGGATATTAATTCTTATGGCAGATTGCTCGATAATCTTCGATTTTCTTATATAATCGTGTTCATCTTTTTCTTTAACATATTATGGATTATTCTCCTCCAAATTTGGTAAACAAATACTTATTACTTATTAGTTATACAAAACAAAAGTTTTTCAGTTTTCTATAACTAATTCTGTTTGGGTTTTATAATATTATTGAATATACAAATCTTGAAAAACTGAAGAAAACATGTTATAGTTGAGCTGGTAGGTCGTTCGCTATGATTTAGCACCTCCCAAGGCAGAAGCTTTTATACCTTCATGAAATCCAACTCTGAAACAAAGTTTCAAGATCCTTTACTTAGCAAATCAAAATGTTCTTAAACTTCTGTTGCTTAATTCAGCTGAGTGAGCGTGCCGTTAAATCAGAATATCTCATAGACTTCTTAGCCAAGTTCTAATTCATTTGCAAGTGTTTATCGATAATATAATAAGAAAATTGCGCACAAAAAATCAGTTCGAAAGAAAATACTTTCACTTCGAGTAGTTGTCAGAGGGGCCGAGCGATTAACTTGATTGTCACAAGCTGCTTACACACGCACACACACACACGCACTTACACACACACACTAAGTCACGCATGTTTTGGATGATATCTCAAGTAATCTGATATCTGGCTTATTCAACTTTTGCCGGCTCGTGTATTGTGAGTTGTCTTAAAGCCTTGTTAACTGTCTCAATGGCTTTTGGCACATCCGTTGCTCACTTTCCATGCAATTGGCTTAAGCAATTTTCATTTGGTTGTGGTCTTAGCTACTGCCAAATCCTCTCCTTTCCACTCCTCACCTCCCCACCCATTGTCACTCGATGGGCGTCAACTCGTTTCGTAGCATTTCTTGCACATCCGATTAGCAATTTCCATGCACTTGCACAATTTCGATTTCTTTCAGGCTCCCTCCGAATGCTGTTTCTCTATTTGGTTGCTGTCCCAGCTAAGGCTCATCCACATTCCACCTTTTTATGGCCATGCTCTAAGCTGTAACTCTTTACGAAACTCTTTGCCAATGGCCTCTGCTCTCTGTGCACCGTCTGTCCATGTCCCCTCTCCCAAGTCCTATGTCTGCCGTCTGGCGTCTCTGCTCTCTTCACTCTCCTCTCTTCTCTCTCGTCTCTCGTCTGTCGTCTGTCGCCCCCTCATCCGTAAGTAGCTCAAGAAACATTATGCGCACATCCCACAAGCACTTTCCATGCGTTTAAACAATTTCCATTTTATTTCATTTTTCTAAATGCATATACCCAGTAAACGAGCTGCTTTGGTGTGGGGTATATGCAACTAGGAGAATTTTGATTGTGAGAGATTTATTTAGATTTTTATTAAAATTATTATTATTATATATTTTTATAAGTTACAATTATCTGACTCATATAAATTGAATTTCGATAATATATAAATTTGATAGATTCTAAAATTTTCTATTTCCTTTTGAGTCTGTCTAACCCAACTGACTATTCCATAGAAGCTCAAAGAATGTGGAATATAGAAACTTGAGCTTCTATTGAATACATCTTCCAAGCAATTATGCACTTAGTGCTTACAGGGCAAATAATACTACATATATACATATATATACATATACTATATACACAAATACATATATATATGTATGTATATTTCTTCAAAATTTGCTTATATACACTGCGTAGCCAATATTGCGGTTAGTTGCTCCTCTGCCAAGTGGAGCTCTTGCTGTTGCTGCCGCTCAAAAGCAAGCAAATATTTTGTTGGCATTTATGGAACTCGATGCAGGGCAGACAGAGCACCCGAAATGTGTCGAATCTTGTTGCTGCATTCTTGGCTGGCTTTTTGAAAAATGATGATAAAAATTTCATAAATATGCCCATTGCGACGTTCGTTATTCGTTTTATTCCATTCTAAGCCATTAACTTGGCCCAAGCCTCATGCGTTCTCTTTCTCAATGACCAAATATATATATATACATAAATATATATATATGGGAATATATCATAAAATATTTAATAGCTTTAAGTGTTGGCAGGCGCAGGGAGGGCTCAGCTCAGCACAGCTTCAGCTTCAGCTTCTTTGGATTACCTTGGCCATTACGTAGTCGTGGCAACGCGCTGGCCATCATTTGTCTCCGTCTCAATGGTTGGCAGCAATTTTTTATTAAATTTTATAAAAATGGAAATAAAAAATATATATATAAAAAAATGAAATGCATCTATAAAGCAGAGAAATATCGATATATGAATATTCTGACCTCTCCCTCAATAAATTTTCAAAGCAACGCATTGAATAAGACGTGATTTTCAACTCACGCACACATACAGAAACACGCACGCACCCATACACACACACACACACACACACACACACACACAGGCACGCAAACACACGCTCATAAGCCACACCTAAATATGGCCAAGGTTTGAGCCGGAGCCTTGCGGTGCTTTTGGGTTGGGCTCCTGGAGTCAAGTGGCTGCTGCTGTTTACTACTGCATGGCACGTATTTTGGATTTCTGCTACATTTGAACTTAATATTTTGTGTCTCTCACTGAGTTTGCGAAAAATTTGCTCTCTTTGAGTCCGGTGGGCGCGGTGTGCGGCGGGCTGCGGACTTTTAGCCAGAGGGAATTTCGCTCTGGCGTGCTAATGCCTTTTGGCTATCAATTGGCCATTATACGCTGGATTCTTGAACCCAGCCGCTCGCTATTCCGGTGGCCCATCCGCTACATACCCATTACCAGTCAGTAATTCCGTTGTGATTTGGGATTAGGTCTGGACCTTGGCGCATGAACACGCTATAAAAATATCTTGGCCAGGGCAATTGAATAAATTGTGACCTTTACATTGATTCCGTTCGGTATTACCCTTCGACGCGCTGCCCCAACACACACACCCACACACACACACACACATAGACATGCTTTGCTCTCTCGAGTAAATAAGACTTGAAAAGCCATTTATTTCCTTTTGACTTCTGCACCCTTTTCTATTTTTTCTTTATTTTTTGATTTCATTTTCTTGTTGTGCGCTGCGTTTTGTATTTTCCCTCTCTCCCTCTCTCACTCTCTCTGTTCTTCGTCTTCTTCTACTGTATTTTTCTGTGACCTCCCCTGCGGCACCGGCACGTAAGCTGCCAGAGAGTTTTATAAGTCCATTTGTGTGTTTGCTATTTTTAAATCGAAATATAAATAAATGGTCAGAGCTATGGCCAGCAATGTTTGTTGCTCTTATTTTTATTGTTATGCTAGCTGTTGACCCACACACACACACACACACACACATATGCAGTCGCTTACACACAAGCCAACCACAAGTTGGTCTATTAATACGCGCAAATAAGCCGCTTAATTAGTCTTTCATTTCGGGTGCACTTCAGCCGCAAAAACTGTCGGCTTTTTGGGGGCGCATAGCATGCGCTATATACATACATACATATATATCGTATACATAATGAAGAGGATCGAGCTGAAAAGGCGTGCCGCACTCGCGCATTTGGCCAGTTAATTAAATATTGACATAATAGGATAAATAATACGCAACGTTTTTTGCTCGTTAGCATCGATCATTAGGCCGCAAATTAATGCCGCCTGAAACGTACACAAATTCCCGGCTTTAACGCAATTTGCCAATGCTACCTATTAATATCTCATTTAACTTGGCTAACATGCTGCCATCTAGCACACATCTTGTTGCCAACTTACCACCACAACCATCGCATGGTACAGCGAGCGGCTTAGCAAAACTAAGCGGCTTGCACCATTGAGTGTGAAATTTGTCGAGTTGAAATTTCCACGTGCGCCTGTATCGCCCGTAGAGCTGGGTTGAGTATAAACTCTTATGACGAGTGCACTTTGTAATTGCTCTGTGGCTAATAACAAAGGCATTTTGATTGGCCCACGCAGCGCTGAGCACTTAAATGCACACACACACACACACACACTCCATCTCACTCTGCCTTTTCTCCCCATATTTCATTTTACTTTGCCCAAGCAACTAAAATCCAAAGATTTGCATTTATATTTTAACCATAACCATACTTTTATTATGGGAAAACATTATTCATTTAATTATTTTTATTTCTTCTTTTTTTATTTAAACAGAAAACATTATTTATTTATTATATTTATTCAATTTTCGTTTTGTTTTTTTTTGTGATTTGAAAGTTGTCAACTTGGGGGCATTTATACTTATCGCTTAAAAGTCTTATCAAGACCGCTTAAAATCGAGCGCTAAATTTACAGTTATTAATCATCAATTTAATAATTATTTTACACGTTGATGGACTACATAGAGCTTGATGGCAGACAGCCGCCAGACAAGATCTTATAGATGTACACAGATTTCAAATATTTGTAAATTTTCAATTGGTATTTAGAAATGAAAATAATAAAAAAAAAATCATAATCAAAAAAGAACACTTAAATACTGTTATTATTGTGGTTCATTTTGTAGTAGGATTATCTTCTTTTTTTTTTTTGTAATTTGTGTGGGTGTGTTATTATGCAATAGTTTTAATCAAATAATGAATGATGCAAGCCGATAAACAACAATTATTTATACTATATATACACAGTAGCTGGCCGCACGATTCATTACATTTGTTATTACAGTATTCATTTTGCTATTATGCCTAAATCCAAAAAAAGGGAAATCAAAATTAAATTGCGTGTAATTTGGCTGGACTTTGCTGTGAGCTGCATTGTTATTTTTAATATTTATATATATATTTTCACTATATATTATGACAAAGTATTACAGGTGAGTTTTGTATACAAAAGTGGCACAAAAGCTGAGCTGAGCTGGAACATAAAACGCTTTTAACTCAAAATTTGCAAAGTTTTCACTGCATACTTCATGGTGCGCGCTCAAACAAGTTTTTCTTTTCTTTTCGCTTTTCGTTTTGATTTTATTTTGTTGCAACATAAACTTGTATTTCCAACATTATTTGTGTATTAATTTTTAGCAAGCTGCATCAGAAAAGTAATAATGGAAATTGTTTTCCATATTTGGCAAAATTAAAAATGAAAGAAAGAATTTCGTTTCGGGTTTATATGCAATGGATGAATGCAATCTTAGAGCTTAGCTTGGGGCTTATTCAATTTTTAAAAATGTTGCATCTTAATACTTTTTTTAAGTCAACTTGACTGGCATATCGTATTTGGATTTCTTATAGATAATACTCGTTAAAGGACTTTTGCATTATGTACACACCTTTTCAGTTGATGAGCCGCGACGAGCTGCTAGCACACACATACACACACATTAAATGCATCATCATTAACACTAAACAGAAGATAAGTGCAACTGCCCCAACTAGGCCGGGGCAGCTGTCATTCAGTGTGCCGCAACAGCTGCCACACCATCAGCTCAGGCTCCAACTTCTGCTCCAGCACCACTTGGCAAGCGCCGCCGGCAGCAGTGCGGTTGATGCCACAAAGCAACCGCCGCTGCTCCAGTTCCAGTTCCAGTTCCAGTTGAAGTTCCAGTTCCATGTGACAGCCACCGCAGCTGTTGTCGTTGTGATGGCTAGTAAAGGCACTGGGCTCCACATCGAGCGCAAGGAGCTGGCGCTGCTGTTGCCATGCTGCATCGCAGCCGGATGCTCGCCGTTTATGACGTGCACCACCACCGAGGCGGAGTCTGTACATGGGTTCAGCATAAGATGAGGACATAAAGTAAAACACACAAAGATGCTGTTAAAGGAGAGTGCAACGCAAGGATGGGATGGGATGGGATGGCGCGAGAGCATGAATGACGCCTGGTGGTAACACTTCCGCACGATAAAAAATTCTATTTTCGTAACGTGTTCGTGCCTAGTGCAAGAGCAGAGAGAGAGCAAATATGACTCTACATAGTCTCTATATCGTTCACTTAACCGATGGAATCTAATTTGTTGAGCTGACAAAATAAGACAACAACCAAATGTAATCTGTGACAATTTTCTTGCAACTCAGCACGAGATAATGCGAGTCAAAGTGAGCTCATACGAACGAAAACAACTTAGGAGCAAGCAAATTTATCTCAAATATCAGGACATTGAACAGATGGCGAAGCGCGAATCAAAACTCACACGACTCAACAAGGTATAATAGGACTTAAGCCCGGACTCAGCACGAATGCCACACATATCAAAAGCGGGCAGAGAGTAACCTGAGCACGACCTTTGCACGTACCCATCTTTATGTTTGTGACCTGCCATAAAAAAGCGACACGTGCGCATCTCTAGGGAGCGAGGGTGGTGAGGTGACATGAGGTGGCTGTGCTGCTTGTGTTGGTTGTGTTGGTTGTGCTGGAAATGCCGTTGGCAAGCGACGTCACATTAATTGCCAGCGGGCATAGAACGAGACTTGCAACTGACACACAGACACTCAGACAGGCGGATAAGGACGTTGGTGCTAAACTAGATGAAGATGAAGATGAAGATGTTGAAAACGAGGGGAAAGAGAGAGAGAGAGACAGGTAGAGAGCGAGTGACAGGGAGAGGGAGAGGGATAGAGTGGTTAGGAAAATGACAGTCACCGCAGCATGGCGGAGACAACTCACCTGAGCTACTTGGCGAGCACGTGTAGTTGCCGGAATCGGCGGACGTGGCCTTGGCTATCAGCAGCTTGCTGGTCCGCGTCGAGCGCTCGGTGATGACATTAATGCCCCCGCGCTGCGAATAATTCATTACCCGCTTGCCTTTATACCAGTAGATAAACGACGGCGGCACCGGCGACTGCATCGCCAGGCAGGTGAGATTAATGTCGCTGCCGCTCTTGATGAACAGCTCCGCATTGCCAAGAATTTTAGCGCGCGACACTGTAAAAAACCGCACAATACAAATAATTGCTGCCGTGCTTAAAAGTAAAGGGCTCACACACACACACACACATACACCCGTATAGCTACTTACCCACAACATTCAAGCGAAATCCTTGACTGATTTTCGGCTCTGTGGATACCTGGCACTCGTAGGTGCCCGAGTCTCGTGGCTGGGGCGAAGATATGCGCAACGTCCACTCGTCGGAGCCTTCCGAGTGCAGCGACTGAAAGCGCTGATCGTTCGTATAGGTCAATATGCCCACGGTTAAAATATGCAGGTCCCGCTTGCGTATCCACGACACCTGCACAGGAAAGGAAAGGAATTAAAGGAAATACGGGAAAACTCATTTAACATTCAAACAAAAGGCAATTCAAAATTGTAAGGGCTATTGAATTCAGCTGGAGCTAAGCCGATTATTCATATAATGTTGTCTTATATATGCACGTATAATTAATTGTTCACAGACTCCGGCAAGCTTAAGCTTCCTGGGGGTTTACTCGTACTATTTTTTAGCTCTGCTTGAAAGGGAGATTAAGTAAGTCATTAATTAAAGAGTAGAGTGCCCTAACGAAACTCGCTCGTAACAATTTATATAGCTCTCTCGTTAAATACCAACCAAGAATAGTTTTTATAACTTTGCAATTATATATATTTTTGCAATCAATAATGATTTTCAAACAGCATAAACAATCTAGGCTCCAAATAATTATTTTCAGTTGCTACTTATGCAAACTTTTGGGTCTTACAACAGCGACTTCAATCCCGACAACTTAAGTCCCTTATGAGCTGACGAGCTCTATAACTAAACTCAGCCAATTACCCCAAACTAAATCAAAGGGAAAATCTTGCGACCTGTGTTTCCATTTGTTTTAACTCAAACTCAACAAATTGAATTTAAGCCATAGTTTCAAGTTCCTTAAACCGATTTCAACTTTTGCAACTGTTGAAAAGGAAAAAAAAAACTGAAAAAAAAGAAAATTAAAAACTTTGTACATTTGTTTTAACCCCTTTTAGTGAATGCAAAAAAAAAAAAAAAAAAAAAAAACAAGTAAGAAAGCTTTAATCGAGCCTGCGCGACTAGTAAATACCCTGAACTGATATTTCAATAATTTTTCGCGTCTTTCTGACACACTCAAACACACATACATAGACACACATAGGCACTTGAAGCTCGACTGCAACGAGCTCTACCTGCTGTCAGACTCAAAATTTGAGAGAGACAGTGCTTGAGTAAAAGTAAAAGCAAGGAGAGAAAAAGAGCAGAAGATCATTAAAGTTGTCTATGTGTATGTAGCAGATAAAACGAAGCTAGAATGCTCACAGCAGCAGAGAGCTCTCCCATAAGTCACTTGAAGCTCGACTGCAACGAGAGAGACAGTGCTTGAGTAAAAGTAAAAGCAAAGAGAGTATAAGAGCAGAAGTTCATTAAAGTTGTCTATGTGTATGCGCAGCGGTTCTCTTTTGGTATGTGTATTTAGGCATAACGAAGCTAGAGTGCTCACAGCAGCAGAGAGCGTTCCCATTGGTCACTTGAAGCTCGACTGCAACGAGAGAGACAGTGCTTGAGTAAAAGTAAAAGCAAGGAGAGAAAAAGAGCAGAAGATCATTAAAGTTGTCTATGTGTATGCGCAGCGGTTCTCTTTTGGTATGTGTATTTAGGCATAACGAAGCTAGAGTGCTCACAGCAGCAGAGAGCGTTCCCATTGGTCACTTGAAGCTCGATTGCAACGAGCGCTACTTGCTGTGTTTGAGAGAGACAGTGCTTGAGTAAAAGTGACCATATATAAAGGGCAGCAGCTGCAGCATTTCTTCAGTCGTGCAGGCCTGCTGGGGGCGAGTGGGACAGCGCAATAAAGTGAAGTAGAGTGTGTGTGTGTGTGATCGATCAGCTCAGCTTTAAAGGCGTAGAGGAATTACGTAAGGGAAATTCGTGAACGAATTACGTAAATAAGTAAGTATAGGAAATACTTAGAAGAAAGATGAAACACTTAGCGGAAATACGTAGAGGGAATACTCAGAAGAAATAGACAGACGAATAGTGGTAAATTGACTCAGCTCGTCACCTTGATTAAGAATTTATATACTTTGTGAAGTCTGCCAAGCCTCCTTCTGCCTGTTACATAAATTTCAACAAAACCATTATACCCTGATTTCCCATTTTCAATGGGTTCAGGATATAAAAAAAATAAACGTCAAAAGCAAAAGGAACAAATATAAGTCTTGTTGGCAAATGTTGCCCAGCAATTGTGACTAGTTATAAGCCATTGTGAATACATTCATGAATATTGCGCATTGTTATTTGTCTTAATTAAGCAATTTAATAGAACATTTATGCATATGAACAATTACGTTGCTCCAAAAGAATATTTAAGTGTGCCATAATTGCTTTTTGGTGCTATAAAATATTTAAGAAGACTTTTTCTATAACCCGTTTTAGTTTAAGCCTGGGAAATAGGGTCTCTAAAAAAAAACTGGCATTTAATTTCGATATATTTGTTTAAAAAAAACTCAATTTCGGTATTCCTATCCCCTCTTTAATTGCCAGCGCATTTAATCTTTGTCACCAACTGTACTTTCTTGTGTTCTCTATGGTTGATCGCAGCTGTGATTGACACTTGGTTGTGCGAGTTCGCCTCCAATTAGCTGCATATAAGACGTGACAATGCGTTTGTCTTTGTCGAGGATTAGAAACACGTTGTCAACTAGCTGAATGGCTGAATGACTGAATAGCTGACTCTCTGACTAACTAGCTGGCTGGCTGAATGGCTGAATGACTGGCTGATTGTCTGTCAGACTTGGTTTGTCTTGCAGTTCGAAGCGTTAATTACTCAATTCAACTGTCTGAGCGAAAAGTTGGCCCACACACAGAACGCACTCGCTGACAGCGCTGTCGTTGGGGTCAAAGGGCAGCAGGGCAGCAGGGCAACGGAGCAGAGCGGAGGTGAGCGGGTCGAGGCAAAACACGGACAGCACAAAATTTATTACACCGCATAATTGCACAGCCACAGCGCTTTTGAGGTAGCAACCAATGTGGTAGCAGCAGGAGGCGTGGCTGGATGAGGTTAGCTGGAGGAAGCGCCTGTTGTTGCATTTGCTAACAAATCGCTGAGAGCGGAAGCGAAGCCGTGTTACAAATGCGCGAACCAGAACAAGAAACAACGGAAGAACAAACCAACGAGCGAGACAGCAAAACGGAGCGACAAAGAAAGAGAGTGCGTGTGAGAGAGAGAGAGAGAGAAAGAGTACTGGTTACTTCAAATGAGTGAGACGGGTAGAGGCAGTCAGCTCGCGTAGGTCTGTGGGTTGTGGGCTGGGAGCTGGGGGGCCTGCGGTGGTTAGACCACCAACTTTATGGCGTAATCTTTTAAAAGTAATCTACAAATCTGCCAGGCGCTCGCCGCAGGTCGTTTGTCTGCCCTGTCCCTCTGCAGGCGCGGTCCCTGCCCTGTCCCACACAGTCTGTGCACCATGCATACATACATATATAATGTTTGGCTTTGACTCTGGGCGCATTTTAATTGCGTGCCCCTGGGTTGACCCCAAACATCGTTCAACTTACCGCCCGGTCGCCCAGATTCCGCACGCGGCAATGCAGCAGCGCCGCCTGCCCCACGGTCGCCGTGACCTCGCGTCGCGAGGAGTTATCAAAATACGGCTGGGAGTATGGGGTTTCCCAGTAATGTGGAGGCACTTCGCTGATGACCAGGCCGCTCTCTGTGTAGTAATAAAAATAACAAGAAAAATAATTAAGAAGGCTGTCGTTAAAAAGAAAACGACGGCGCCATACTCTGTGCACAAAGCAAAATGTCGAGGTGCCGAAAAGTATGCTACGATTTTTTTCTTTCTTTTGGTTCATACCCAAAACCATTTGGCTGCAAAATGAAATTTCTAATGGGCCAGCTGCAGAAATTGTCAATCTAAGCCCAAAATCACTTAACAGCCTTGTTAAGCAAAGCCCATAAAACATTTGGGAAATTCTTTTATTATCCTGTGATTCTCAACCTGTGACGGTGTCTTTCAAACTGCAGCTAATATAGATTTATGCGATTTGCGTGAGCGCGCGAGTGCGTGCGAGCTAAAGGTTGTTAGCTTTGCATTCAAACGAGGAAATTAGTAAGCCAACAAAACATATTTCGTGACCCCAGCCCTGCAAAGGTTGTGAATCACTTGTGAACCGCAAAGGGGCGTGCCCCGCCATATTTAACACTTTATCTGATCTAAAGTTCGACAAATGCAAACGTAAATACAGGCAGCTGAACAAACTCGCTTCACTAGCCAATCGACACTTTGCGCTATGTGCACAGAGTATATATGTATATAAAATAAACAGCAGTATTATGAGCTCATGCTACTTCGTGTCGATTTAAATGCCATGTCACTGGCATCTTGATCCTGAAACTTACCAAATAACAGCAGCAGCAGCAGCCACAGTTGTGATACCCAAAGCACTCGGAGGGTGGGGCCCCAACTGTATTTCATGTCCTGCGACATAATTCACGTTGATCGATGAACTCTGGCAGCTGATTTTCCTTTGCTTTATTAGTATTGCCGTCTGCTCTGACCTTTAATATGGCTTTAACGAGACGAACGAGACCTAAGCTGTGCGAGTCTGGAATAGAATACAAAATAAATTGTTTACTTGCCATTACAATATGTACTAAGGACTCTAATAATATATAATACTTAACTCACTGAACATGGAATATATTGTATATTTTATGTATGGCATCAATAAATATGTATGTAGGGATTACAGATTATATTTATTGGGGTTTCTGGCAGTTGAGTTGGGGTAATCAACACACTTTGATCTCTGGTCAACCACACATTTACTTATTTTAATGCACTTTATATCAGTCTACCGAAATGTCATCAATAATTCGAAGCTCTCACATATATTTTAATTCATTTGATCCAAAAACAATTGATAGATTACATTTGCATGACATCGTATATCAGTGGATCATGGAATAGACCACGCAAAATTAGCAATATGCTTGATTATCTTTTAAATTAGGAATTAAATTATATTTGAGTGCTTTTTGAGTCATTTCATTTGGTTAGCTAAAGGCACACAATTTGCAATAGGAGCTATAAAAATGCCTGAGCTATAAACTTGGGACAGCTCTGAAGAGTAGGGTACATAAAAATATAAAACAAAACAACAAAAAAACAAAATAAACGAACCTTTTCAGGATTTTGATTTCAATTTCGAAATGTTTTCCATTTAAAGGTGTCTTTTCTTATTTTTAAATTAATAAATATTTCATAATAGACATGCAGGATTCTCGGAATAGAATCGGGAAGAGAATACATTTTAATATGATATATTAATGAAGTTCCCAGAAATCCACATTAAATTTATACGTAAAATTCTACAGCATTCCAGATTGAGCAATTTAATAATGAGCTATTTGAAATGCTTTCAATCTCAAATAAAACAGCTTGTGAACTGTAAATGCTAATAACGGATTACGAATTGCCGATGTTAAATTGAATTTATCGAATTTCGAATTTGTAACTTGAATATCCTTCACACACATTTCGAAAGCCAGATTGAATTAGAAATGAAATTGTGAATGTTCCCCAATTCCAGAGCAATTGAATAAATGAGGGCTACTCGAGCTCCAGCTGGAGCCGGGCCGCAGCCAGTGCTTAATAGAATAATTTATTGTAATTACTATTTCGGGGAGTTGCATGGTTCAGCGTACGGCTCTTAGATAAACGAGCCAGCTTTATCACCAAGTTAGTGCTTATTTATACGCTTTAATACTCATTTCTCCAGCGGGCAAGTACTCGTAATATTCAGTGTATTTGTTATAAATTACGTGTACAATTTATGATGGAAAATTATGGCCATATAGCTCTTTCACTCAGTCACTGTGAGCTAACGGAATAGCCGAACAATTTTCTTTCTTTTTTTTTCTCCAGCTGCGACGGTGCAAGCAGAGAACGCAGAAGTACTAAAATTCCATGAAAATATATTTAGCACGGGAAAATATTCATAATCCGGGGCCATTACTCAAAAATGAATATATATATATATATGTGTGTGTGTGTATGTACATTTGTATGTATGCAGACACACACACAAATATACATATATATTTGTTGTCAGTCCAATTAGCTGCGTGACTCGGGTCAAGGGGTTCGTGTGGCCCGCTATTTGTTTTGGTCAGAACCCCGCTTAAAATATATATATTTACGAGCCTCAGTGTATCTGTGTGTGGGTGTGTGTATGGGTGTGTGTGGGTGTATATGTATTTATGTGTTTGCGCCTCTGACCGCTGTCCCTTTTTTGCATGAGCATTTTGCGCTGCTATTATAAAGAATTATCGCCCGAGGCCTGAATCGTCAGTTTTCCATGGAAATCAAACAAACAAACGTCAGGCCCGGACAGGCGCTAAGCTACAATTCTGAACGGCATTTGAGAACCGCATATCTGTCAATGTCACACACAAAATGGAGCTCTTTAGAATCTAGGCACCATATGGCGTAGAATTGTTTCAAAATAAAAGTCTGGCATTGTCCATTTTATGTTTTCTTTTTGCTAGCTCTATAGATGTTCTTTGATGATCCTCTAAAGAAATTGCGAGCAGCTCTATCATCTTCGTTAGACAATGTGTTTTATGTGTTAGAGGATTGTATATTAAATGGAATATTTGTTAAATATATATACATATATTTTTTGTTTATATTCATATATTTTTTATATCATAAATCCCTGGAGCTTCTCTATTATCTCTCCTGATTTCTATTTATATCTCACGTTTAGATTTTTTAATATATTAATATATATATTATATTTGAACATATATTATTTTATAAAATATTTAATTCTTTTTATTAAAAGCTTCTTTATATTATCAAGTACATTTCAAGTACATTTCATTTAACCTCTTCTTTATTCGAAAAAACGCTTTATTTACTGTTTTATATATTTTCAACAATTAATTAAAACGTGATTTAGATTTAAGTAGGTGTATTTTTTTTTCCAAATGAAATATTTGGAAATCAAATTACCTTTAAGCACCTGTTCTTTGGGTATTCCTTGCATTGCTTTTGTCCCGCTGCCATTTTTCCAGCCCAATTCAGAATTCTATTTTTTGTGTAGAGTTGATTTATTTTGACAATCGATTGCGCAATGCGGAATAATTACTGGAAACTCAACGTTTACGTGTGCACACATTTCTCGCTTCAATTGCCGCTCATTTGGACTGGCATTGTTGCTTTCTCCGGCTCAGCGTTTGTGTTTTTCTTTTACGTTCTGCTTTTATTATTCGCTTGCTTTTTTTTATAAATATGTATTTTCTCTGGCAATAGTCTGGACTACCAAATATTTCCGTTTAGCACTCGACCAACGACAATCAGCACGGACGCGAACACGCGCGGGGGGAGCGCTGAGCGGCGAACGGCGGGCAGGTAGCGGGGAACAGAGACGGAGAGACGAGGTGAGCGACGACAACGTTGCCTTTGTGTTATTTTATTTGTATGTATATGTATGCATGGGCATATTAGGTACAGCTCTATAGGTATGCCATATAAGCACTACACACACCGATACAATCACTCACAATCTCACTCACACACACTCACACACACAGGCACACACACACGCGCGCGTGAGCTTCGCATTTTTGTGTATCCGTCTCGTACGTGATGAACGTTCGTGTTCTTATTGTTGTTGTTGCTTTGACTGGGGATACAGTTATTAAATAGCCGTTGTTGTACTTTATTTTTCTTTATGCTTAAGCTGTTTTTTTTTCTCCCCCCTCTCTCTCTCTCTCGCTCTTCTTATTTGTTTTATTTTAAATGTGCCACAATGTAAGTTAGCAATGCAACGACCGTGCGTAAGCGTGCATCCTCGCGGCAGGATTCACGTATTGGAACTGATTCATCAGACAGGCAAGCAGCCAGCGCGTGTCGTTGTCTACCTTAGCCGAGAGCAACAAACAGCCGAATGCGAGCCGAAGCTTCGTGCACGAGCGCCGCTGGCGCCGAGAGCGGACAGCGCAGTCGCTTCGAGCACAAACGAGAGATAGTGAGAGCGAGAGAGAGAGGATAAAACTTTAATTTGCGTTTTTCTTTACATTTTTAATAAGCACCAAAGTGGGCAAAAAAAAAACACACATTTCGCTCAACTTTAAAGCTCAGGCAAAGGGGTTGACTTTGTTGCCGGTGGTAAAGCGAGTAAGAGATAGGGGGAGAGAGAGAGAGAGAGCGAGAGATAGAGAGACAGCGAGAGCATTGAAATAGAGAGTGTGTGGCCACGATTCTAAGGTTAACTGGGTTATTAGCACAACCTGCCTCAACTCGACTCAATTCGTCCCGTCGCGACATCGCATCGGATCGCATCGCATCGCATCGCATCGCATGGCATCGGCTGGGCTGGCACTCGGAATGCGGAGCCGAACGTAACGTGCTCAATAGTCACGTACAAATGAATATTCGCCGTATACATGTCTTCGTTTTGGCATATTAATATAGTCGACATTTGGGGGCTTTGCAACGCACATGAATGATTTACGCTAGCCCACAGAAATGTGATTTTTACCGCAATATGTATGTAGGTATGCAAGGCCCGCCGACGCGTCCCTTCCCTCCCCCCATCCATGTCGCATGCGACAAAAACAATTGAACAGACAGTTATAGGCCAATTTGAGTTTATGTACACGCGTCGCAGTCATGAAAGATTTGTGAGGCCATTCCGACACCTGCCCTCTCCCTTTTCCTGCCCCTAGTGAGCACCTCTACTGCACAGGTGGCGCTTCTGCTGCTGCTGCGGTCGTCTCGGCCTACCGTGTCAAATGTTGCGTGTTATTGCCTGCAAATGTTGCTGTCGAAAGCGTATCCTCGTAGCCTCCTACACCCGCAACGAGCCGTCCGAAATACACCCGTACAACCTGGCCGGACAGCTGAGGGACGCGATGAGCGCCTGGCTTTGCGTCTGAGCCAAGCTGGGGTCGGTCCCCGCCGGGCTGGGGGACGGGGCAAGTCGGCGGGGCATTTCAACGGCCGGCTTACAGCCTAATAAATAAAGTGCCCAAATTTTCGGTCGAGAGTGCTTGACTAGAAAAACGCTCGGTACGCGGCTGAATGTAAATTTTTGCTTGTGGGCAGAACAATGCATAAATGCCAAAGTGCGACACCTAGCGGACAATAAAAGCACTCAAGCGTTTCAAGTTCGCAGTTTCATTGCGAATTTCCCAAGCTAAAAAGAATATATAAATATATATAGATAGATAGATATATATAGAACTAATAAGAATTTAAATAAAAGTATATGTATAGAGAGAGCGAGAGAGAGGGAGAGAGAGAGGGAGACTGGAGACTACTGTTTACAAAGCAACTATTTTTGGCATTTTTGATTGTTGTGGCCACTGCGTAAATAAAAATGTATTCCACACACATTATCAACTTTGATGTCGCATATAGGTGCTTAGATGTGGTCAACAGTTCGTAAAGAATAAAAGAAAATAAATGTTTGCAACTTACACAGCTTTGTTTGCTCTACAAGCCCTAGCCAGTCCATAAGGAATTTAGTTTAATCTGACTACATGCCAAGCTTTCTATAGCGTCTTATGCTAAGCTACACCTCAAGCCATCTTTGTGTTGCAGTATTGTTTTCTTTTCGTATTATTTTCTTTTCTTTTTTTTTTTTTTAGATATAATAGAAGAAATCAAGACATCTAATCCACGAGATTTGCCATCAACAAGTTTGGTTGATTATCTTCATTTTCTTGGTATTTGCGTGATAGTTGCTAAAATCTAAGTTTTCAAAAGTTTTCCTAGAAGCCTTGACGCCTTCATAAGTTTGTTAAACTTTATATATGAAGCATTGTACGAAACTTAATGTATGTACATATGGATTATTTGTGCAAGTATGTATGATTGTTTCTTTGTATACACGTATCGTAGTGGAACAAATATACTCTACTTTGTAGTAACTTCGTTAGCTATGCTGCCAAAAATATTTTAGAGGACATATTGTTTCAGTTTATACATATTATTATATATGTATAAATCCTTATATGAAATATCCAATGAATAAAATCTTTAAGAACTAAAAATCGAGAAAATTTCAAATAAAAATTTTACTTTAAAGTTCTCAAGAACAGATGAACATATATGATCAATTTGAAATATAAGATTTGTACATGGAACATATACATTTCTATTCGCCTAATATTTGAGATTTATTGCAATAAAATCATTTAATTAAGAAATTAAAATGCAGACACGGATTGTACCACTTCTCCTGGAGGAAACTTAATCTTGCTTTACATATAAAGAGCGTGCGCCGCATGCCTTTCAGCTCTGGTGGGTGTCTGAAATATATTAGGTGTATAACGGTGCTTAAGTGTCTGTCATTGAGCGAATCAAATTAGTGAAGCAATCTATAGCTACTCCCCCCACCCGCATAACAGCTCCCTATCACATTCCAATTGCTGCAGAACCTATGGGCGATGCTATCTGCGCACCTTTTTGCAAGTAAATTTATTGTTGCCAATTAATTTGTTAAAATTAGTGGAGCAGGCGCACGTCTCGAGGCTCGTGGCTCGTGGCTCGTGGCTCGTGGCTCGAGCGTGGCGGCAGCCAGCCTAGCTAGTTTCCGCAATGCATAGCAAAGTGCCCGGAGGTGGGGCGGATTGTGGAGCCGTCAACTGCTTATCGATAAGGCAAAGGCGCAAAGGACGACGGGTCTAGGAGCAAATTGTTTGGCTCGTCTTTTGTATTGCTCGCAAATGTATGCCACGTACACGTATTTATCCATTGCTTAGCTCTGCCGCTCAGCTTTAGGCGCCATATATTGCCACAGCCACTGTTCCAGATACTAGAGCCCTTCGCAGCCCAACCCCGCCCCTCTATCGCTGCTGGTGCTGCTGCTGATGTTGCGTCTCTTGCGGCTGGCGCGTCTTGTGCCTTGCATGAATGCTAAATTAATTTCAAATGAATACAAATGGCTTTTCGCTTTTAAGACCAGGCCAGAAGCACAGCACAGCACAGCACAGCAAATTTACACACGCACACCAAGTGCACAAACACACACACAAACACACACACACATACGTAAAGAGAGTCGCTTACGTTGTCTGTTTTACATTTCGCTGTGTTTTTCGCTCAGTTTTCAACATTTGAAATAACTCTTAGGCCCCGACGGCTGCTGACTCACTGGCTCAGCCTTTTTATGGGCCCGCATGTCGGCACAGCCACGTTTATCAGATGCACCGTTGTAAATTTACAGCTAGCCACGGCACAGCCGGACCCGTTAATTCAATTCAGCGTAACGCTGAAATTCGCTTGCGCCTATATGTCTAGAAGGACCGCCCCACACCGCCACCGCCAATTGGCCAAGCTACCAAAAAGCGGCAAGTGGCAATGGCTATTACCCAATAACTAGAAAACGCGGCTAATCGCGTGAATAGTTTTGGGGGCGGCGTAATTGATGTTTACAGCACAGCGAGGGTTGCTCAAAGGAGTGCGAATGGATGGGTGGGCAGCAACACGAAACGTTGCGTCGCTCACAGTTCGTGAATTAAAATTTCGTTCAGTGCTTTTTGGGGCACCTGTCCAATTGCACCGCGCTGCACTCATTGTTGCTGTTGTTGCTTGTATTCCAGTTGATGAGGGGCTGGGGGGCTGCACCTAGACTCTCACGACCAGAAGTTGCTTTCAACGATACCCTGATTTAATGCATTTCATTGAGCAGCGATAGCAATGGGCGGTAGCACCAATGGCGGCCACTCAGTCACTTTGCATTCATTATTCAATTTGAGGTGGATTTAGATGTGCAGCCCGATTGGGGCATCAGCCGTGGCCATAGTCGTTACGTCTATGCTTATTGATGGCTGTACATTACGCACACACACTAAGGAAGAAACAAGGATACATAGAGAGGATAAATTGAAAAGTGAGAATATAGAATATAGAATATAGAATATAGAATATAGAATATAGAATATAGAATATAGAATATAGAATATAGAATATAGAATATAGAATATAGAATATAGAATATAGAATATAGAATATAGAATATAGAATATAGAATATAGAATATAGAATATAGAATATAGAATATAGAATATAGAATATAGAATATAGAATATAGAATATAGAATATAGAATATAGAATATAGAATATAGAATATAGAATATAGAATATAGAATATAGAATATAGAATATAGAATATAGAATATAGAATATAGAATATAGAATATAGAATATAGAATATAGAATATAGAATATAGAATATAGAATATAGAATATAGAATATAGAATATAGAATATAGAATATAGAATATAGAATATAGAATATAGAATATAGAATATAGAATATAGAATATAGAATATAGAATATAGAATATAGAATATAGAATATAGAATATAGAATATAGAATATAGAATATAGAATATAGAATATAGAATATAGAATATAGAATATAGAATATAGAATATAGAATATAGAATATAGAATATAGAATATAGAATATAGAATATAGAATATAGAATATAGAATATAGAATATAGAATATAGAATATAGAATATAGAATATAGAATATAGAATATAGAATATAGAATATAGAATATAGAATATAGAATATAGAATATAGAATATAGAATATAGAATATAGAATATAGAATATAGAATATAGAATATAGAATATAGAATATAGAATATAGAATATAGAATATAGAATATAGAATATAGAATATAGAATATAGAATATAGAATATAGAATATAGAATATAGAATATAGAATATATAACATAGAATATATCCTGCTTATACCTTACATTTTAGCTCAGTGCAGAAGCACTTATCAAAGGTGTTTATAGACTTTTACTAACGTCGAAACCATATCAAAGGGAATAGCTAACCTGTATTCCTTTGACCTTTGACATACAAATCAACAATTCCTTTTATAGTTGTCTTGAAATGTCACCCATTCACTTGTCTTTATATGTGTGTGTGTGTGTGTGTACGTGTGTGAGTCGCATCACATCGCATCGAATCGTATCGCATTGCTTCAGTTGCCATTAAACTCACCTTCAGCTGGTTTGGATGTTGCTCAAGGTTGCTGAAATGCTCTCAGACATTTGCTCAAGCTCTTGCGATTCATATCGATTTTCATGTCTGATTTTCTAGGACTATCCAATTCGATTTGCATAGAGAAGCGAGCCAGCTAATGGCAGTAATTCATTTGGGAAAATATTTCCGAGTCGACCCCTAATAGGATCAGCGCTGTCTATCCGCAAATAACGACGGCTCAATGTAAATTTCCAATTGAAGTGTAGGGGCGCACTAAACGCAGAATATTAAAAACCACTCTTAATTTTATTGCCGTGAGTACTTAAGCAAGAGTGAATGCAACATTCAATCATTCCAATTATCCATCTGTATTGGCCATCAAGAGCATTAAAAACAAAGTACTACAAAGTTAAAATGAGGTTAAATGCGATGCTTTCACGCTGTCAGCCCAGATATCATTGCGATTTATGGACCCGCATTTCGCCTCTCAATTGAAATTTTATATTTTATTATTTACTAGAGACGACATTACATACATATGTACGTGCCACCTGCTAGGTAATGCACGTAATGTATTTACGTTTCCACATTCCACTCGCTCACTTACAGTCCGTCTCTATCTATCTCTCCCTCTCTCGCTCGCTGTTATGTACCCTCTCGGCAACAATATAAGTCGGAGGATAACGCTCACACACTCATACATAGTAAATGTGCAAATGTACTCCAGCTCTGACATCTTTAATATAGCACGAGAAGACTTTTGTGTCCTGTTTTGTGTCACATCTTTAACCTTACACTGGCAGTTGTATCAACTGTATTTTTAATCAGATGACCTGATAGAAAGCCTTGACATGTTCTATAATTAGACATATATGTATATTGTAATATTGTGGGCTACAGAATTCTGCCTTTTAAATGTCTCAATTAACACGATTATTAATAAATAAATGATTTGTTTTTCTTATTTTAATTGTGAAACTCAAAACTCAAACCTCAACTATGGCTATGGTAATTGGATTTCTGTGTATGCCATTAGGTGTGTGATTTATATAAAATCTGTGAGCAACATCCTTTAACGATTATTTGATTTGTTTTCGGGCCGGGAAGTGGGCTCACAAACTACTTAAATGTCACATGGTCAGTTAAACTTTAGCATTGCTTTTCCGCTTTATAATGATTTATGTTATGGCCAAACAAAGAAATCTGCATACGCAACAAGAATACATATATAATAATTAATGACACATAAATATGTATGTGTGTGTTTGCGTATGTATATGTCGTTTAAATATTTACATACATATGTATATGTATTTCCATTCGACTTTGTAGCACTCGCATCCTTTTTCCACTTGAGCTTAACTGCCCAACACTGAATTGAATTCCCTGCCTCCATCTATTTAACCCACGGGAGCATTTACATAGACCACATACACATACGACGTTTGGGGCGAACGGACTTTTTGTCTGTGTCTCGTTTTAGACTTGAGCATTGAGCATCTGATATGCATCAAATATAACTCAATTGCCGGACTGTTGGGCTCTTTGGTGCTGAATAACCAGGAAATGCTTGCGACTTACGCCAAACTTGGGCCCTTGCCCACTCCTTTGGCAGCCGCCTCAATCTACGCCCTTCAGCTTGCAGCCTTGGCCCATCCTCGTGGCGCTCTATCTCTCCATTCGCATCTATATTTATATGTGTGTGTGTGTGCGCCCCTCTCTCTCTCTCTCTCTCTCTCTCTAGCCCACCACAATCTCATCCTGAAATTTTCCATTCATTTTCGCAAGTGGCTACGGATTTGCTTTTTGTACTCTAGGTGAATTCAAATGAGCCAAGAGGGTATATTAGCGCAGCATATAATTAATAGTTAATCAATTTTTTATATAATTTGAGCATACAGTTTTATAAGTAACTGTCTTAATACAAAGTTGGAAATATATCTGGATTTTTAATATAAATCCTAAGAAATTACATAGACTTTGCAAAGTATTAAAATAATAATAAATTTATATAGTTTTTAAAGTGTGTCCACACTTTGGAAGATTTCTCATTGAACAACAATTTCTAAAAATATTTATTAAAAATATTAAAAATGCATATGTGAAAAAAATCATTATTATTAAGTATACGCATAGTTGAGCATACAAGTATAGACATAGTTTTCGTTTTGCATGTATTTATGATCCATCTCTATAAATGTGTCAATGTAAAGACCTTTGCATTTTATTCCCAGAGTATATGTTTAACATTTTCACTTGTTATATTGCCATTCCGGTGTCGCTTAGCCAAACTCAGCTCTGAAGCACAAACAAATGCTGCGTTTTGTTTATTTACATAAGTATATAGCCAGACAGAGAGACATATATAGACGTACATATATACACAACATACACTTAAGTATATACAACATTTAGGACTGTCTGCCTCTTGAAGATATTTGGCTAAAGGCTTTTAGGGCCAGCTTGCCGTTAGTTGGCGCTTCAAGCGAACATAAAAATGCCCTTAAAAGCCGGCACGGCGACACAGAGACACAAGACAGAAAACAAGAAAGTGGAAAAATACAAAACAGGAAAAAAAACATACGAAAACGAAGCAAATATAAAACTTATACCAAAAAGGGATTGACGGATATAAATGGTGATATGACCTAAGGTCATTTGTATAAAATTAAGTTGAGCCACATAAAAACTACCCCACAAACCAAATGACAGTAACAAAAAAAAATACTGGAAAAAAGAAGCCTGCAAAATAAATGAAGTCAGAAATAAAAACAAAATACAATACACAAAAACTAAATAGCTCACAACTACGCCCCAAGTTGTTTTTACTGTACGGCCTAATCAAAAACTTCAAATCGATTTATAATAAAAGTAAAGTATAAAAGCACGCACCCTCCCTGCAGACTGTTAGGACGAGTACGTGGCAGAGGCTAACTGAGAGAGAGAGAGAGCTAACTAAAAATGTAAAAATGTAAAAAGGCCCACTCGAAAATCCTTGGCGCGCTTTTCATTTAGCCGCGTTCATCTTTAATAAATTTTTATGCCGTATGCTAATAAAGATTTTCTGTCGTGCCCCAAGCCATTTGCCACGGCCAGAGCGGTGGGAATGGCACTGGTTATGGTCGGACTGGCTGCCCCTTATCCAACCCACCTCAGAGCGTGCCTCCCTTCATCCATATCTCTCGGGGGCCGGGGCTACGTTTTAATATCCAGCCACGTATGTCATGGCACAAAACCATTAAGCACAAAAAGCAAAGTAAAATGCTAGAGCTGAATGCAAGCAAGAGCGAAACAACACAAAAAAGGAACAAAATATATATATATATACGTACATATATCTACAGTTTTACATACATATTTATGTATAGTACTACATAGAAAAGATGTAGAGGAAGCAGTGGAAAAACAGGAAAAAATTATGCCCCAGACGCCGCTGAATTTTAAATGAGCCTTTATGGGCTTCATTTCAGCGTGTAAATTATCTCATTTGTCAGCAATTGCGCTGTGCGTGTGTGTGTGTGTGTGTGTGTGTGTGTGTGTGTGTGTGTGTGTGTGTGTGTGTGTGCTGGTTTCACTCAAGTGCCCGCCTAGACGTTGCCGCCCTTCCCTCATATTCATATGCGACATGTACTCAGCCATTTGTAAAATGATTCAATGGCGTCTCCTGACGTTTAATGAGATAAGCGCACGCTTTGTACGATAAGATTGCGTTCTGCCCAGTCAAAGGGCAGCCGGTGCGTATCAACATGCCATCGCCAGCAAGTACAGTGAAAGCTCTGACAAGCGGACAGCTGCACGTGAATTCAATTTGAGCAGACCGTCTTGGTTTAGCAAACAGATACTTGGCAACAATTTCCAAGAATTGTCGTTCGTTTCTTTGTAAAAAATTGAAAGTAATTTCGTGAATTTCTGGAATCCGCAAACGCTTTCCAAATGGCCTAAAAAGAGTAAGAAAAGTCTTAAGTGTATTTTAAGTATGCAAATTCGCGTTAACAAACGAAAGTTTCATTCGCCAATTTGCTTTCATTAAGCTCGGTTTGTGAACTTGCATTTCCACCTTTACCGAACTTTAACGAACCGCATTTTCATTTCTGAAGCTTTGGTTTATTAAATATTTTCCAAGGCCTACTGAAACAGTTATAATTTCACATAAAATTCATAATTTCCGACTTTTTGGCTCTTAATTCCATGATTTCTTCAGGAGAGCAATCTGAATCCGCTCAACGAAGTTGCCACCGTATGTCGCGTATGTACATAAATGTATTTCTCTTAAGATGCCGTTATATATGTATGTGTGTAATTACACATGCGCCTCCACAGCTAACAGCTGCAGAGCTTCGGTAACAGAATTCCGAGCATAATCGCATATCGGAATGCGTTTACGCTCTGGCATCCGCTTGTCGGTCACGCCGAATGACTTCGCAGAATGAAATGCAAACAAATCTTGAACAACGATATGGGCACAAAAGGCGTTCCACAGAACGCAATCAGGAGGCCAAGAAACAAACCAGAAACAGACCGCATTCGAGTGAAAACTGCTTCAAATCTATTTATATCAGTTGCCACAAAAGAGATTTTTGGCTGGGCTCTGTTTGGCCAACATTTAGCTCGAATTTGGTCAGTGCAACAATGTGTAAATCAGGCCGTTTGATTAGCCAATTCTGGACCCTTGTCTAGCAGATGAGGGCAACAAAGAAAAATAGACACTTTTGCTTTTTGGTTTAGTCTGTGGCTTCAATTAAAATTTAATTTACTTTCATCAAATATTTAACTGAAGGAACTAACAAATTTACATAAAAGATGTTCAAAATGGACAAATTAACTTAAAACAACAAAAATTTAGAATTTTTAAATTAGCCTGAAAACTATTATGAAACTATTAATTTAAATCTTCTATACTCAACTATAAATTCAAGATAAATAATTACGAGTTAAATAATAATGAGACCAGTGGAAACATGTTTCATGTCTGGACCAAGTTTAGCATGATAAAATGCTATTAAGCTATACAATGAAACACAATGAAAGAAAGTTCGTTTAACTCTTCTTCAACATCTTAAATAACCTTTTGTAAACTTTATTTGTTTGGCAGTCGACCGTCATATAAAACTCGCTTTATATTTTAGAAATGAGACCGAGTTTTCTATAGAAAATTGTTGGCCAACTGACTCATAAATTTAGCAAAAATGTTGTGTAACTCGAAAGTTCCAATTAGTACTTAAAAATTGATGTATGTATTTTCAAATGTGTTTCTCTACTTCTCTCATTTTTTCTCTCGCTTTCATTTTATTATAACAAACTTGTGCTCGAGTTTTGTGTGGACAAACTTGACTGGACGTCGGCATGAATGGAAACATATCTACATAAGTATATATGTATAAGAGAATATAAATGTATGTATGTATATATGAGCATAACAAAGGCAGCGAAGTTGAGGGCAAACGAACGCCGTACCCACCTTTTGACAAGGGCATAATTAAAGCATAACAGGAGTAACAGCAACGCCCCGTAAACGTACCCCAAAACAGGCTCCGCCAAATAAAAGAAAATAATAAAAATGGGAGAGCAAAAAAAAAAGGAGAAGGAAAGCGCCGTCCTCTTGCCAAGTCAAGGCGTGGCGGGGAGGCAAGTCGTGGCGCGGCAAGGCGCACATAAAAGCGAAACCCACTACATGGGGTGAAAACAGGTTGTTACTTCCTTGCAAACAAGGTTCCGTTACCGTTATGCCCTTACGTATGCATGTGTGTGTGTGTGTGTATGGCTGGGTTTGTATCTGTAGCTGGCGTATAAAAGAAAAGCACGTTATTGCCAATTTAACTTACATTGTGCATGTGTCTTTAAACAAAGATTTATGTACCCACTTGCATGCATACTCATAGCTAGCCCAGTGTAATATATACACGGTGAGTGTGTGCGATTGCGTATGTGTGTGTGTGTGTGTGTGGGTCAGGTGTGCGCGTAATAACTTGCTATAGATATGTCTGAGTGTGTGTGTGTGTGTGGCGGTTGCTACGTGCCGTGCTGCCACTTAAATCAGCATAATGATATGCACTTATTGTTGTGGCAAATTTGTTAGCGGATATACTGCGAGAAACCGCAGACCAAAAGTAAAGCACACACGCACACATGCACAGATACACGCATGCACACATAGAAGCAAATATAGACACCCAGTAACCAGAAGCCTGTCGTAGTCGATTTCTTCATTTGCCTAATACGAGTCGACGCCATCATTAATCTAAAATATGGCAAAGACACACGCACACACACACACACACACACATACACACACGCACACACAACCACATATACGACTAACGATGTGCATGTAATTATGCTCAGCCACACACGCACTCGGTCTCGCTCGCTCCTGTGGCATCTCACTCTGGCACGCATTTTTGCGTAAGCCTTGTTAATCGTGACAAAAGCTTATTGCGGTTTATTTGGGCTACTTGTTTCACATCCGGCGTCAATGTCGCTGCCGGCAAAAACCAAAATCAACACATTCAAGCGTACACTCACACTCACACACACACACACACTCGAAGGCATACATACATACATATGTGTGCGCTGGCATGTGTAATACAGTTATATGGGCAAACATATGCGTGCGTTTGTCTGCCTTGGCCCGCTCTGGTCTCATTGGCAGCGCGCGCGTCAGTTGCACACACATAATAAACATTTTAAACATTATATTCGTGTTTAGCTGGCAGCTTCTTGCCAGCTTCATGTTGTTCTTGCTTTTGTTGTTATTATTGCCAGATGTGTGACCATGCATGTGCTAGTGTGTGTGCATGCGTCTCCCTGTGTGTGTGTGTGTGTGTTCGTTTCGAGCAAAATTTACGGGTTTTAACGAATAATGGCGCTTGTGGGAAATGAACGTTTTGTGTTCGCTTCTGCTTGTCATCACAACGCGCCGAACATTCGCAACGCATTCCAAGCGCACACAGCCACACACAGCATTCACCACTTTATCAGCATTTTACTTTACACACGTACACACACACACACACACTCGCATCTATGAGTTTTGCGAGTCTCTAAGGAAATTAAAAAACAACTAAAACAAATTAACAATGTAATGACAAAGTCTTATACCTCACATACATACACATACATAAATAAACATGCACACACACACACAAACAGTCCAACTGAAGTAACCTCACACCCACATACCCACACACATGCGTACATACATACACAATGGCAACTGCTAATATAGTATCGAGCATTTATACCAAAAATAAAATACAACAGAAATTGAATTATCTAGAATGGGCCGCCCTGTGCTTTTTGTGGGACGCCACCCACAACGCAGAGGCGCTCAACGCAACGCCTATGTTAAGTATACGCCATGGAATCGAGCAATTCGCACTTGCGAAACGCAAACGCTTTTAATGATGATCGATTTGGGTAAACAATGAAATTTCCGCATTCAAATTTTATTGCCAGCAATCAGTGGCGCACTTTCCGGGACGTTCGCCTACACAATAAGTACGTAATGCTAATAAAGACAGTTCGTTACATACATTTATCTACTTAAATTGCAATAATCTATCAACTGCGCCGCCCTTTTGCTGTTTATCTAGCTAATTTTCAATAGAAATTGAATGATTGTTATTGCCGTAGAATTTGTGGTCGGGTGGGAGTTTGTTTGTATGTATAGCATAAGAGTGCAGCATTTAATGAACACGCGCCAATTTAAAAATATTTGTAAATATTACAAACAGAAACGATTCAATTAACTTGAGGCACCCTGCAGCTGAGCGCCTCAACTCAGCTGTTCTCATTTAATACCAACATTTGGTATTTTTGCGTGGTATTTTTTAGCTGATCGTATCACGGTCACACAGCTAGCATTTGTAAACAAATAACGATTGAATGTAAATACCACGAATTTTTTAATAAAACCAATACAATTGTGTTTAGTGCAAATAATTAGCTGCCATCGACGGCTGAGTTACAGCTACTTATTCTAACTGATGTGCAACACCAGCAGCAAAAGAATTAGCTCAAGCTACAGCCGCAGCACCAGCAACACAGACATTCCAATGCACTTTCTCTCCATAGAGTAAAACCTGTCTTGCGGCTTTTTTGTTGTTGTTGTTGACATCTATTTCGATATCAATAGAAAAATACAGGCCAAAATACGTGTTGCTCGTTGTCGCGTTTGCGTCGTTAGCAGACTACTAAGCACCTGTGTGCCAGCCATAACAAGAACAAAATAAAATATATGTATATATAAAAAAAAAAAGCAAGCTAGCTGATTGCCGTCTTTATTGTCCAGTCACATCTTGCCCGCTCTTGAGTGCGTTTCAGAGAACTGGAGAGCCGCGCTTAAAGAATTTGTAATTTGCATAATATTTTTTGCTATATGCATAATTTAAGCCAAGCATGTTTCGTTCAATTGAGTCATTTCGCCACGGAATTTTGTGCTAAACGTAAGTTCGACTCAATTTGTCACCAAACAAAACAATCATTTCAAACACACTTTCACAATAGGTCACATCTAACCATACACAGAAGAGATATATACATATATTATCAAGCAAGATGTCTTCGATTGAGGAGAAAGTGCGCAGCATATTGAATGCCAAAGATCTGGGCGATATAACATCAGAATTATGCGACTTCTCACTAAAAGAACAAAATGCTACGGCCGAGGCACAAGGCGTGCAGCCATCGGCAACGGGTGACTTTGTGCCGAAAGTCGGGCAGACGATTAACTATATAGTGGCCTGTGTCATGTTCAATGAGCACGACGAGCTGCTCATGATCGAGGAGGCCAAGCCCAGTTGCGCAGGTGAGTTGGCAATTTGCAAATTGGCATCGTTTGAAGCACGTTTTTGTTGACGCAGGTAAATGGTATTTGCCCGCCGGTCGCATGGAAAAGGGCGAGTCCATTACGGAAGCAGCTGCGCGTGAACTGTTCGAGGAGACTGGCCTCAATGCGGAGATGACAACATTGCTGGCCGTGGAATCGGCGGGTGGCTCCTGGTTTCGCTTTGTGCTAACGGGCCGCATTACGGGCGGCCGTCTAAAAACACCAGCCGATGCGGATGCAGAGTCCATACAAGCGCTGTGGCTGCGCAGTGTGAAGGAGGTGCCGTTGCGGGCCAACGATATACTCAACATCATTGAAATTGGACGTGCCTATCATCAGCACCAGAAGCTGGCAAAATCGGCGGAGGGTGTGGCCAAGCAGCCACTGTGGCATGCAAATGTGCTGCCCACACGTTATCCGCACAAGCGCAACTATTTGCGAGTGCTGGCCGTGGCGCGCAAGCGTGCCAGCAACTCGATGAACATACTCATCAGCGAGAAGAATGCTCATCATTTTCCGACTGTGGAGATGCATCCCAATCGCAGCCTACACTCGACGTTGCGCAAGTTTATGATCGAAATATTTGGCGCCGAGTTGCCACAGCATCGTCCGCATGGTCTGCTCAGCTTAGAGCATGGCACCAACAGCGAGGAAGGCAGCGATGGCCTTTGCCTGAATCTCTTGGTGGCCTTCAGGCCGCCGCTCGAGGAAATTTCGCTGATTGGCAAGTGCATTTGGCAAGAGCTTAGCTCGCCGCTGGACGAGACGCTGGCCCGCATACTCAGCAGCAAGAATGCCACCATACCACTCAACGTGATACGTTAGCTGACTATCAACTAATTTCTAGCCGTAACTCTCTTTCAAATGGTGCAAGCTTATATTATATGCCCTAGTATTTAAATATATCAATTGCCACTTGATTATAAAATTGTTGCATGTAAACTTTATGACAATCCAGTCTCCAATGAGTTTTTTGTTTGTATTTTAAATTTCATTAAATGCCTAAGAAGCATTTTGCAGAAGCTATTTTGTTTTTATCGGCTATTTCATATGGATATATGTATATGTATATAATGTGAACTGGGACCTTGACTTGAGTTACTGATTAGCTCTGAAGCAACTCTAGCAATCTCTTTATATACAAGCTCTGCTTAGCTCATATAAGCTAGTGAGAGTAAATCTGAATAGACTCTTTTTTAGTTCTTGAGCGAGTATTAAAATTGACTCTGAGCAGACTCAAGAGAGTTACATGGGTTTGAGTGGTACTGCTGCCTATATAAAGGCGAGCCTGAGGCTGGCCTCATTCAGTCGCTATCCAAATTTTCTGCTGTTCGGACGTGGTGCAGGTCAGTGCTATTATTTTTTTAAGCATTAATGTTAATAATATTAAATATACTATATGTTATTATGTAAGTTGATATATTATGTTTAATTATAATTGTTCTCTATTGAATAAGATTGTTCTTAAGGAAGATTATGATCATTAGTCTGGGGGATATAATATTGTAATATAGTAATGTGATAATGACCTAAATGATGATGATAATGATCTGAAATCAACATTCATAAAGCTGAGGATGATCTTTCTCAATCATGATAAGACGCACGATAATTATGATGCTCTGATATATCTTTATTACAATGATTATCTTTACTGTACGTAAGAAAGTCTATGATGATCTTAGATGCTTACCAGTGGAATTTTTGTGGGCTTGACTCTTTAGCCTATCTAATCTTCACTTGTCCCGTCTAGCTTTTATCATTCTCCAGTTCCGAGCGTCACTAGACTTCACTGTTTAGACAGTTAGTTCCTGGGAAATAAAGATTAAATTAAATTGGCATAGTTCCTCGAAGCAAGAGTCAAAAACAATTACTACAACATTGAATTTTATTTCCTATTTACAATTCGTTGTCAAATGCTCTGGTCAAAAACTCTTACACGCAATTTACATATGACTCTACATTAAAATTGTTCACGTTCGTTGAATAGGCCCGAACGATGACGACGTAACATGCACGCCAATAACTACATATTAACTTTAAATTTAGTCCTTCCAAATTTGATTGAACACTTCCATAAATGAATCGTAGATCATGAAGGTGATGCCTACATCCAGACACACACGTCCCAAACGGGGCACTGTGCCCTTGTAAAATGCCGCTGGACCTTCATTTCGTAATATTTGCAATGCACAATCCGCCGTATTTTTATACTTGGAAGCTTCGAGGCCCTGCATACGGGTCTTGACCACATCCAAGGGAGTATTTCCAAATACGGAGGCAGCACCAGCAACGGCACCAAACGCGCCCACCAGCAATTTGGGCACTGACTTATTTGGATCATCGCCCTGGAAGAAGAAGATTGTAAATTAAAGTTTAAATTTGCTTGACTTGGATTAGCTACGACATAGTTAAGTTTAGGTAATTCCCATAAGTTATTCCAATTATAATTACCTTGTATAAGTCCTTCAGGGATTCCATAACGAAGAAGCGAATGGCCTGGTTGGAGCCCTGCTTCAAGATCGTTGCCGAAAGACCCTTATAAATGCCGCTGATGCCCTCCGCTTTGATTATCTCGCCAACGCCATGGGCGAATCCTTTGAACCTGGGATTCGCACTGCGCTGATCATTGATGAACTTCACCTTGATCGTTTCCATGGGGGTGACCGCCACGACAGCCTCACAGACACCGGCGCCCAGACCACAGAGCAATTTGCCAGAATTGCTCAGTTGGCCCTGAGAATTGACAGCTTTAGAGCGCAGGTATTCGAAGGCGCCAAATCTATTCGGGTGAAAAATTATTTAGATAGGTGATCGAATAGGATATGTATTACATCAAGCTCACCTGGCTGCCGACTTGGGTATGCTACCATAGACTAGAACGCTGAGGCCACGATAAAGTCCAAAAAAGCCGCGTTCATTCACCGTTTTCTTCACACAATCAACAATGCCATTGTATCGCTTATTGGCCCCCTTCTCGTCCAACTGCAGCTGCGTCTTCACGTACTCGGTGGGATATGTAATGCAGATCTCAATGCCGCCGGTAATTCCACCGGCAACAATGCCCTTCAGGCCATTCGAGCCGCCTGCCGCCGCAGCAGCAGCTCCATCATTGACCATCCAGGGTCGGTTCTGGTAGGGACTTAACAACATGGGCACGCGGGACCGATCCATCTCTACCTATAAATTAATACAATAAATTAATAATACAAAAAAAAATTAAATAAATAATAAATAAACACAACAATTTAGTGGGGAGTGCATAGTATAGAATCTACTAAATTTAGAAAATCCCAATTTGAATGGGAGTTTGTTGTCAAAGCAGACAAGTTCTGCGTTAAGGTGTGCGAGGGTGGATGGAAAAAATCGATCTTAAAATAGCAAATAACAAAAACAAAATCTCTCAGAAATAGCTGCATAGGAATATACATAATTATATTAAACAATAGACAAGAGGAAAGCAACTCAAAAAGAAATACATTTTGTAGTTAAGCTACCAAAATTCCATTCTCAACCTGTAACTCTGTAACTGCCACACAATGATTCTTATAAGAATATTATTATTAAATTGTTGCACTGAAAAATTTAACTCGCCTCATATACCCCATTCGAGAATCGTATTAAAATCCATATTGCAACTCTTTGAGTAGTCTGTCTAGGTTATGTCTGTAGCTAATCTATAACGTTTGCTTGTTTCGTGACAATTCGTGATTTTATCGCGTCGATTTTCACCTTGAAATCAAAGTTCAAAAACAAAACAAAATCTATGTTGTATAATTCCAATAGAGAGAATTGTCGATTGCCACGGAAACATCTGCAACTGATTGCGATTACTTAAGATCGTATGATAGTACTTTGAAATGAAACGAAACAAGAAACTCAAAAAGTACTCTATAGTAATTCTCTTTCTGTTTTGCTCTTTGCACTCGACTTTTTTTTATTGTTATATAATTTCTGCAATGGCATAATAAATTATGGTATTATTTGCAATAATTATGCAGGTTAATTTTGGAATCTGATTTACAATTGATATCAAATAAGCAAACTCAAACATTGCTGATAAAGATAAACAAAGTTTAATGATAACTTTTTATGGGAAATGGGCTCTCCCACACACAAACACACACACACACACACATCCAAGCGAAAAATAACAATTCCAGTAAGCTTTCAGTTGGAGAACTGCTGCCGGTATTTGATCAATTTTTCTGATTGGAAATGTGTGCAATTTAGCACACTTTAGTTCTAAGCTAAACTCACTTAATTACAATTGGAAGAAATGCAATAACTGGTTCACTTTGGCACTGGACCTCTTTGGCTGTTTCTTTTTTTTTTTCTATCGAGCTGATTGGAATGCGACTGCGACGCGTTCGCGGCTAGGGCAGCGACTCAACTGAAAAAAATTTCATTTTCCAATCGCAGAGAAAGCTACAAAAAATTCAAATAAGCAGCACATTTGTAAACAAGCAGAAACTAACCAACTGTCGCTCGCCGCAGATCGCCCGGCTGAGCGCATGGAAGCGAGAGCGAGTTGCCGACGCGTCGACAAAGAGCAAAAGTAACGGCAATGGCGTGATACTGGATTTTGTTGCTGTTTTGACGACGCAGCAGAAAGAAATAAAGTAAAACACGATCTGTGTCTCTTAATCAGCAAAACCCGTTTGGCTCGTCAATGCTTGCCAGAGCTTTTTCAACTGGAAAAGCTCGCCCTTGCGCTAGTTAACAGAGAAACGTGCTTTTTGATTGTGAACTGCCGCAAAATAGGCAACAAACATATCACGATTCAGCTTTGCAGCTATTACACAATGCGCTCACATACACTTATATATGTACTTTCAGTCTGTGTGAGTGTTGTTGATTAGCGTAAGTCATGCACCATTTTATGCCTCCAGCCAGTAAATCGATATAATTGTTATCAATTTATAGCACACTAAATACGGTTTTTATCACTTTTTTCATTTACCAACTTACTTCTTGTTCAATCAGCCGCCCATGTGGATAAATACTCGAATATGCGCTGGAGCCGGCTAACTGGAACTGTGACTGCCAACCAAGCCGCAAACCAATCACGATTTCTCCGTCTCTCAACTGCGCATGACTCACCCATACAGCTATAACTGTTCATACACGCACATAAGTATATATGTATGTAAGTAGGTACATTTGTCTGTTTCGTTAAAGTGACGACAGCTCCAGAAAGGAAATGCGTGGGAGTGAGCGTTATGATGTACTATGGGTCACAATTTTGTTGCATATGCCAGCAAATAACTCAAGCCTCTGGCAGTCTACATATAAATATATACATACATACAAATATGTACTTGCATTGCAGATCATATAATCAAATTGCCTTTATTCCCACATCAACTTGATATAATATCAAGCAAAGCCGCCCACAAACAATATTAAGACCCCCAAATAGAGAATATGAGACTATCTAAACTGCAACAAATTTGCATCTGCATTTGCACGTATTTTTCATTTCGGGCACGTAATTCTATTTTTAAGCGGTTTTCCTTATTAAAATTTATAGTACTCATCATCAAAGCTAGATTAGTTAATTGCTTCCAATTATTGGTTGGATTCTACTAGAATCTCCTGCTCGTTCTAATACAAAGTTCTTTGGTAATTGGATTTAAAAATTACTTATTGGTTTCTTATTTGAATATAGTAAATGCTTTTCTGGCTTCACTCCCATTTGAATTTGGTTAAATCTACATATATTCCAATTTCCTAAATGTAAAATAGACATTTATTCGGCTTCCATATAAACATAACACAAAATATGTAATTTAAAGCGAAATAATAGTTTATTCAAATGCATTTTGAAAATTTCACATGTCATCTACACGCATATATATAGAATATATGCGAGTGTTTATAAATAAGCATTAGAATTAAAGTGCAGTTCATATTTTCATATTTTGTTGCGTTGTTAATCAATAACAATATATATATTACTAAACTGGGAATCAGTTCATAATGCAAATGTAGTTTAGACAGTTGATAGTTCAGTCATGTTTGCAGTCGAAATGGATGCTTAGACTGCCTTGTAGATGCGCACGCTCTTGATGTTGCCAATGGTGAGTGTCTACGGGAGATAAGATATACATATAGTTAGATACGGCAACTGAACATTGGAACATTGGACTCGGGCTGGACTTACGGTAATCAGTTCGTTGTCGTTGAACTCGCGCACAATGGTTGAGGGCTTCTCGCCCTTCTGCTCCTGCGTCAGCTTGTTGCCATCAAGAGTGATCACGCTCTTGACTTTGCGGCCATCCAAAGTCTCCTCATCGAACTCCTCGCCCAGCTTGAAGCTAATGGCGGAGGTCTTGAATGTCGATGTGGTGGTCAGTGTGTAGGTATCGCCGTCCACGGTCACCTCCACAGTGGGGCTGACGGTGTTGCCCATTTTGCGCAAAACCATGCCAACGCCTGAAAAATATTAAAAATTAAATCAATCAATATATTTTTATTATTTATATATTCAATCAATAAATCTAGCTTAAATTCAATAAATTTATAAATAGCCCAATGATATTTCCAATATTCATAAGAAACATTATTGAAACTAGGCCAAGCTCTGACAAAGAACAAAGTTGCCGGAATGCAATTCACAGTAGGGCAAAAAGAAAACTTTATATTTGTATATGTATATTCTTATATATAAGAACTAAAAAAGAAGATGTGGACTAATTGAATTATTCAGTCAAAGTTGAAGACCCACACACAAAGCAAATCATATTGTATTTAATTGAAATAATAAAGTTAAATTGTGAAGTTGCCAGCAAGTAACCCAGACATAGCTCAACCAACAGCAGATCGAGAGTCATACTCAAGGTTAACAATGTCGACCGTGCTGGGGGGTCAGACGCACAGCCTCCGGTACTTATCAATTGGTCAGCCTAAATAAATATATATAGAAAAAGTGTACGAGCAAAGCAAGATGCAAGCGGACCTTATCGCAATGCACGTATGTAGTATAAACATATACACACATGATATTGATATAATATATACATATGTATATAAATTGTAGTTCCTCTATAGAGAGCTGTGCCCCCTGTTGACCATCAATTTGCAGAGACAAATCAATTATGTTCAATTATGTACTCTTTTAAGTGGACAACCTTTTGCTCTCGAGTGTTTTATGGTTCGATAGGTTCCCAGGGAAACTTTTTGAGTGTTTTTTTAGCTTCACCCAAATAATAAATGGCCCCCTTGTTGTCTATCATTTGCTCGAGCTGGAGTAGATTAGAAAAAGTTCGCAAAAATAGAAATATAAATAAAATAAATGGCTAATGACTTTTTGTTGCTATAGAGCCCGCCCGGTTATTGATAAGGTGCAAGGTGCAACAACAAAAGCACACTGTAATCTCAAACTTACTATCACTATTATATGAACGTTATATACTATGTTGCTAAAAGGTTTATCGATTATGCTATATACGCTCGGGGTGCATCGATCAATCAGATAAAAACACAAGTATAACTTGACGTGTCTCAACAGCCACTTATTTTACGTTGATAGTTATTTTCATTAAAAATCTGGTAATCCAAACCTCTTAAGTGTCGACGTTTGATGTTGAAAAATGAGATCTTGTTTGTGATTTGATTTTACACTCCAAACCACGAAATAGACCGCAAATAATAACAAAATAACAGAAAACGCTACATATTCAGTAACGAATCGAATTTCCAAATCCTCCAACAACTTGAACACTAGACTAAACAGACTAGACTAAACAGAACAAAGTTCGACTATTGTTTAAATAATTTAATGGATGACTAGGCAGACTATTGTTTTCAAAACTAACCTTGGAACGGCTCACATTAATGTATATACACTAAAAAATAAACTAAAAGAACATTTTGTAACTGTATTTATATTAACTCTTTTAGAAATGCATAAGGTTGAAATCTGAAAATAATGCTATTGTTAGCTTTATAAGTTTTATTATGAAGTTAAATCACCTATGGCAGAAATTGATTAATTTATATGTTTTTATATGTTTCTATTTTCTGTATTTCTCCTAACTATAGAGCATTATAAATTGAAAATAACCATATAGCACTCCAAAGTGTTGTAAAATATAGTAATTATCCATAAAAGCTGTTTGCACGGGAATTAAAAAACTTTCTTTGACTAAAGTGCAGACTTCATTTTAAGTAGTTTTTCGGTTTATTGTTCCATTAGCTCGTCCCCGATAACGTTGCTTTTTAATGACTTTTGCACCTATTCATAAAGTTCTCTTTAGCAACTCAAAAAAAACCCCAAGTTGTTTAAAACCACGTTTTTCGTTTCTATTGGCCCTGACACTTTATCATCTTTCTCTTGCACATCTGCAGAAAAAAAAGCCGGCCGGCTAGCGGCTTTTTTTTTCTTCTGCTTTTTCGGCTTCTTTTTCACACTCTCTCGCTTCCTCAATCGGCCGGCCGCCTAATGGCGCACTCCACGTGCCATCACATGCATACGTAATACTATTGACTACTATGTTAACAGTAAATAAAATCCTTGCTACTCACCCAACTCCTTCATGTACTCATCGAAGTTCTCGGACTTGTCCAGTTTGTACTTCTTGCCAATGAAAGATGCCATTTTTATGTTTTCTTTGAAAATGCGTTCACTTCGTTGAGATACACGAAATCAGACCACCACTGCTGAAAGCTCGCTCAGGCCGACTGTTTTTATACGCGAGTGCAGCGTTACCAGCTGCTAAAAAGTAAGTAAAAGCTTTGCTTGAGCAATCTGAGAGAACGCAAAAAAGAGCGCGAGTTCGCGCCAGGGATTTATACGTTATCGATATGGATACATCAATAAAATTACAAATAAAGGTGTAAATTTGTGTTTTATGCAGATAAAGATTGCATAAAACGAGCAAAAAGATGGGACTTATATTAGGTAATAATTATATATCTGCGTGCAAACAGTAAACGAATTGATCAACAAATCAATAATATCCAAGCTTTGACCGTTGTATACAAATCTATACATATTTATGATAAACTTGTTACTAATTTTAGCAACTAGATTTTATTTTTTATTATTTTTAATTGAATCTTAGAGGCAATGTATATAAATATATGTATATATGGCATATATATATTTACGTATGTGTGAACAACCTCTGTTAACTTGACATGATCAATTGCCTGCAGTTAAATTGATTCAAACGTGCCGTCCGTAAAATTCGTGTTCCATATGCTGTGAGAACTGCAAGCTCAAGTGAAATCTTCTGCTACTACAAAGGCTTGCATGTAGAAATATAGAAATATTATACATAATAGCCATTGTGGGTCAACAATAATAAAACTTTGGGTATTCTTATAATACTTTCCTTTGTGTGTGCACCCGCCTGTAGTAAATTGTATGAATAATCTAATCGAGCATTCAAATCCATAAAAGCCAATCGAATGCAATTCCACAAAAACCTTATATATCTTGTAGACCAAATTATATTCATATTTGCTTTCTTATCTCGTTAATTCAATTAACGTCTTCCACATTAATGCGTTGCAGCCGTCACTTGCTTCGTATCTTGAGCTATTTAAAGATAAACATATATTGATATGCACGAAATTAATGAAATTCTGAATGACCACAAGCAACAAAACACACTTTTTTATCTATCCAATTTTTTGTTTTTTCCTAGTGATTTGTGATATTCTACTATATATGTATATATGCTTCTTTATCGCTTCTTTTCTATACTTCTTATAGATTTAAAAGCCAGAGTGACCATACTTAGTCAAACTAATTTTTTTTAGCGAAGTCTCAAACCAAGTCAAGTTTTTAACAAAGCAGTGCAATTGCAACCAACTTTGAACTGCACGATCAATAAATAGCTTTCGGATGATTCAATTGGGATTTTATGACTGTTGCAATAAATTCGACTATCTACATTTACATGCATATGTACATATATATATAAATACGTCAATTATATTTAAATATGATTAAATTTGTATGCATTGTGTAAATATTAAGATTTTCAAAATGTAAATGTGACAGATGCCACAAAATGTTTAACAGATTATACTTGCAGTTTGTTACACTTTGTTCTTCAAAATATTTATATTGATTATTTTATCAAAGGTAGCTGACCGATTACATGCATTAACATGCAATCAATTCAGAAAACATGCCGGCCGGCCGGCCTCAAAGTTGGACGACAAACCGACATTCGTAATTGCCAGAAAAAGAGAGCAAGAAATACAGATAGCCAATAAAGAGCGCACTGCTTGAAATCTCAGCACAGCTGAGTGAGCGCGCTTCAAGTTAATTGCGCATACGCTTGATGGAGCGGAAAGAGTAAACTGATGATATTTCATTCAGCGCAAGATAAATGTGCTGTGTGTTAGAACGCGTTTGGCGCTCGGAGTGTGAACAACGTCCGTTGGGTGAACGCGAGCTGCGGGCAAAAATTAATAGATTGCGCCGAACTTTCGTTAAGTAATACAAACCAACGCAAAAATAAAAACTCATTATCAATATAAATACTCGCGCATGTACACAACAGTGATGAAATTATGTTATCGAGCTAGTGATAATGTGACGGCTCGCATACCAGACATATACATAGTGCAACACAATTAAGCTATTATAATATCGAGTATCTTATATCTAAAACACAAAAAAGAAAAAACTTAAAATAAGCCATCAACATGTGCTGTGGAACGTTTTCGTAATACCCTTTCGAAAGTTTAAATATGGTTCGAATGGAAAATTTTGATTAGCTATGCTCCTATATGTATATCATATAAGGCAAAAGTTATAAAGAAAATAAATAAAATAAAAATAAATTATACTAACGACAAGCGCGTGTCCGCTATGCCTGCTGTTGGGTGCTAATCAAGTCCACAAAAAAAAAGTCGCCAAATCCGGAAAAAATATTTAAATATTAAATAATATAATTATAGCTATATAAAACAATAAAAACGTATGAAAAAAGTAGCTTCATCGCTATTCAATTAAAACTCAAGAGAGAGCAAAATGCAATCATTAAAAGCCGATGAGCTAGAGGAGAATCCCGTCGAGCGTGCCAATTGCTTGTCGGAGCTGATGTTCTGGTAAGTCAGAGTCGAGTCAGCGTTTCGAGCTGATAGTGACAACTGTCTCGAGTTTGTTATTATTGTATTCAATGGATCGTTTAATTTACATAGTTAGCGCGTCCGAGCTGAGCCCCGCTTACAGAGGGAGCAGCAATAAAAATATATATGGAACGATATACATACATATACGTATAGCTACATGTACATTTTTCAAGCCCATTGATATTTGCATGAGTTATTTCAAGTTATTCAATTGGCTGTCACTTAAGGCAACTTTAATATTGACCGTCAGCTAAACGTAGCCATAAGCTAATAAAACCCGATCGGGCTTTGTCAACATGCCATACATATGTACGTATGTACGGCCCTACATAGATGTATGTAATCCGATTTGTCATTACTGACATTATGTCGTTATGGCTTTGTCTAATGGCCTGCTGAAAGCATAGAGATATGAATTCTATAAAAATAAATGTTATCTTTCAAGGTGCTAATGGATCCCTATGCTAATACCCCAAACCAAATTAAATGGGTGGACTGCGAAAATGTCATGATAGTTTAGTTTATCTATAAACGTTTATCTATATAACGACTTATCAACTATATTTATATTTAAAATTATATTTTACTGCTGAACTCTATTTATATCGAAGACAGATCTTGTGTCAATCTAGAGAGCATCTGGTAGTCGAGTACACTCTTCTAGACCTATCTTAATTGCTTTTACTTGTCATTGCTGTCACTTATAACGTCTACATGTTATCTATTTTATATATATTTAATATCTTTGTTGTTCCATTAAGCTTTGCCATGCCGGTTCTGTTTAAAGGACGGCAAAAGACACTAGAGCAAACGGATCTCTATAGACCACTCAAGACCCACAAGTCAGGTGAGTGATAAATCCAAGATAACTTAGTAGATTGTTCATCATAACAACTGATAATGCTTTCCTTAGACACGCTTGGCGACCGCCTTTGCTCCGCCTGGGATGAAGAAGTAGCAAATAGATCAGCTCTGAATCTGCCCCCACGCTTGGGGCGTGTGGTAGCCCGAGTATTTGGCTGGCATTTATTTGTGACGGGCCTTTTACTGGTTGCCCAGGAGTTTCTAACCAAGTTCGTAGCTTCTTAAACTATTGCACCCATCATTCGTGTCTGATCGTAATCATTTTAGGGTAACTCAACCCATTTGCTTGTTTGGCATGATGTCCTACTTCGCGACCAAAGATGGCGATCTAATGAAGGCTGAGCTTTACGCAGCCGGTCTAATGGCAGGCTCTGTGTTCACTGTATTTTGCGCCCATCCATATATGCTGGGTGTTCTCCATCTGGGCATGAAGATGCGCATTGCCCTCTGCAGCTTGATATATCGCAAGGCTCTACGGCTAAGCCGTACCGCACTGGGTGATACTACCATCGGCCAGGTTGTGAATCTGCTGTCCAATGATGTGGGACGCTTTGATACTGTGCTGATCAACGTTCATTATCTATGGTTGGCGCCTCTGGAGCTCATTGTGGTCACTTATTTAATGTTCGAACAGGTGAGTACCCTTACGGAAGATAAGGCTATTTATTAGTGATTACTTCTATAATGGTAATTTAATTTTCAGATTGGAATATCAGCGTTCTTTGGCGTTGCGGTTATGTTACTTATTCTGCCCTTGCAAGCCTTTCTGGGAAAGAAGACATCGGTGCTCCGTTTGAGAACGGCTCTGCGTACTGATGAACGAGTACGAATGATGAACGAGATCATTTCGGGCATTCAGGTGATCAAGATGTACGCCTGGGAGAAACCATTTGGTAAACTTATTGAACTAACACGACGCAAGGAGATGATCTGCATCAAGCAAGTGAACTACATACGTGGCATACTCATATCCTTTGCCATGTTTCTGTCCCGTGTATTCGTCTTTGCCAGTCTGGTGGGTTATGTGCTGCAGGGATACGTGCTAAATGCTGAAAAAGCCTTCTATATCACCGCCTACTACAACATCCTTCGGCGCACGGTCACCATGTTCTTTCCTCAGGGTATTGGTCAGTATGCAGAACTAATGGTATCCATCAAACGTCTGCAGACCTTTATGCATCGAGAGGAGACACAAGTTCAAGACAAATCAATTGATGCTCCGCCGTCTACTGCTACTAAAAATAAGGAGAATGGATCTCTAATAAAGAACGGCAGTGGCGATGTACCTAAGCTCAATGGCAATCCGGAATCCCTTGTTGAATTTTCCCAATTCTCTGCCAAATGGAATAGCAAATCAACAGAGAACACATTGGATAATATTAATCTAAAATTGGATCGCCGACAGCTTGTAGCTGTCATTGGACCCGTGGGTGGCGGTAAATCCAGTCTTATACAATCCATTCTTGGCGAACTGCCCGCTGACAAAGGAAGCCTAAAAGTGAATGGCAGATTCTCCTATGCAGCTCAGGAGCCTTGGCTTTTTACTGGAACTGTGCGGGAAAACATTCTCTTCGGATTGACCTTGGACAAGCATCGTTATCGGACTGTAGTCAAAAAGTGTGCCCTAGAGCGAGATTTCGAACTACTCCCTCAGGGTGATAAGACGATCGTTGGCGAGCGGGGAGCTTCGCTCTCGGGTGGACAGAAGGCACGCATCAGCTTGGCCAGGGCTGTGTATCGTAGGGCGGACATTTACCTACTTGACGATCCACTCAGTGCTGTGGATACACATGTGGGTCGTCACCTATTCGACCAGTGCATGAGGGGGTATCTGAGAAGCGAATTGGTTATATTGGTCACACATCAGCTTCAGTTTCTGGAGCAGGCAGATCTCATTGTTATCATGGACAAGGGCAAGATCAGTGCAATGGGAACATATGCGACGATGCAGCGTAGTGGCCTGGATTTTGCACAACTCTTGACCGATCCCAACAAGACAAAAGATGGAGAGAATGATATGGATAGCGAGCCTGGTGATATTTGGGATCGTCTCAGCTTGGCTTCACGAAGCAGGCGTGGCAGTAAATCGGACCTGTCGAAGCAGCCTTCACGCAATGTTAGTTTTACTTCCTTGAGCTCCTTTTCGGAGTCTATTGCGCAGGACCCAGCCATGGCACCACAGGAGACACGAGTCCAGGGCAAAATCAGTCTAGCTCTATATAAGGAATACTTTACAGCAGGAAGTGGATACCTAATGATATGTTTTATGGTGTTCCTCTGCTTGGGTACACAAATTGTGGGATCTTCAGCAGATGTCTTCCTCGCCTATTGGTAAGAGATAATAAGTTTGCTATTAAACGCAAACGTATTAACTTTTCTTTTATTTCTAGGGTTGACAAGAACAAAGATGCTGCAGAGAAAGACTCAGATCCCATAGATATATACTACTTTACCGCTCTAAATATAGCTGTAATAGTATTCACTCTGGTGCGAACCATGCTTTTCTATAAGCTAGCAATGCGCAGCTCCACAAAGCTCCATAATGCCATGTTCCGTGGAATTACCAGGGCAGCTATGTATTTCTTCAATACGAATCCTTCGGGTCGAATATTGAATCGGTTTTCAAAGGATCTAGGACAGATAGACGAGTTGCTGCCTACAGTAATGTTGGATGTGGTGCAGATCTTTCTCACTCTGATTGGCATTATTGTTGTTATCTGTATTACCAATCCGTATTATCTCATACTCACTTTTGGTCTAGCCATTATCTTCTACTATATTCGAGAGTTCTACTTGAAAACATCGAGAGACGTCAAACGATTGGAGGCAGTGGCCAGGTCTCCTATCTATTCCCACATCAGCTCGTCACTCAATGGACTCCCTACGATCAGAGCCATGGGAGCGCAAAAAGCGCTTATTGCAGAGTTCGACAATCTTCAGGATCTCCACAGCTCTGGTTACTACACTTTCCTGTCTACTAATCGAGCCTTTGGCTACTATCTGGACTGCTTCTGCACCTTGTACATAGTGATAATTATACTCAACTACTTCATAAATCCACCTAAAAGCTCTGGAGAAGTTGGATTAGCCATTACTCAAGCTATGGGTATGGCTGGAATGGTACAATGGGGCATGCGTCAATCGGCTGAGCTAGAGAACACCATGACGGCTGTGGAACGTGTCGTGGAATATGACGAGATCGAACCAGAGGGTGATTATGAGTCCCAACCAAGCAAAAAGCCCCCACCGACATGGCCAGAGCAGGGTAAAATTGTGGCTGACGATCTGAGTCTTCGTTACTTCCCCGATCCGCAATCCAAGTATGTACTTAAGTCTCTCAACTTCGAAATCAAACCAATGGAGAAAGTGGGCATTGTGGGCCGCACAGGTGCAGGCAAGTCCTCACTCATCAACGCCCTCTTCCGTCTGTCCTATAATGATGGCTCCATCATCATCGATGGTCGCAACACAAACGAGCTGGGACTTCACGATCTGCGCAGCAAAATCTCCATTATTCCTCAAGAACCAGTGCTCTTCTCGGGCAGCATGCGATACAATTTGGATCCATTTGAGGAGTATAGCGACGCCAAATTATGGGAAGCATTGGAGGAAGTCAAGTTAAAACCTGTCATTAGCGAGTTACCAAGTGGTCTTCAGAGCAAGATTTCGGAGGGTGGCACCAACTTTAGTGTGGGCCAAAGGCAATTAGTGTGCCTTGCACGTGCTATTCTTCGCGAGAATCGCATTCTAGTGATGGATGAGGCAACCGCCAATGTGGATCCACAGACAGATGCGCTCATCCAGGCGACAATAAGAAACAAATTCAAAGAGTGTACAGTGCTAACTATAGCCCATAGGCTGAACACGATTATGGACTCGGACAAGGTGATAGTCATGGACGCTGGCCAGATGGTTGAGTTTGGTTCGCCCTATGAACTCCTGACGGAATGTGAGACGAAGATCTTCCACAATATGGCTATGGAGACCGGTCAGAGCAACTTTGATAGGCTACTGAAGGTTGCGGAGAAGGTAAGCACTTAATTCCGTAACTTTGAAAGCTTGTTTTAACTAATTTTATGCAATTACAGGCCCATTTGGAATCACAAAAGCAGAAAACTGCCTAGAAGCAATGGGTATTCACTTAAATATTCTCATTGACTAACTTTAAGCAAATTCCTCATAGAAAGTATATCACTTATAATTGTGTAATTATGTATATGTTACTTAAAGTATTATTTCTACGAACTTTAATAATGATATATTAAAACTAAAAGAAATAAAATGTGGACTCTGTGTTAAAATAAAAATAAATACTAATACAGCTGTTTTTATTTAAATGGTAAACAAAGCAGTGCAGATTGCATCTGAAAAGCTTTACTGATTGCTTTTCAGACTAATAAATATTTACTACTTAGTTCCTGACCACTGACACTTCGTTTATCTTATCCGCCAGTGTTAAACGTTAATGACTGACAAAAACGTTGTACACGATAAGACGACCGAAAGAGATAAGATGTAAGAGTAGGTTTTTTCTTTTTAAGCGAAAGCTTTCAGAGAGTGAGAGAGTTTTATATAAAACCGACTACATCGGTCAGCTTTTCAGTTTGAGATCGCATTCAGTGGTCGTTACGCAGAGTTGGTTTATCAAACTGACTGGGATCCTAAGAACAATTTCGTAATATGGTTAAATTAAAATAAATACGATATTAATTCCTTGAATATTTCAGTGAAATTAATAAAGCAATAGATGATAAAATAATTTATTTAATAATAAATATTTTTAGTTACATATATACATATAAATTTATAGTTTTTTTGTAAGCGATAGCGGATCATTCCCTGTTGGAGCTCATGTTCTGGTGACTCGAGTTGCACGCTCTTAATTGGTTCATCAATGAGTCAATTTGGACTACGTTAATTCTTTATCAATACAGAAATGTGTAGATAAAAGTAAACAAAAAATTGTGAGTCAAGGTCGATCTATGTTTCACTCCATTATGCTCAGTTATTGATAGTCAAAACATATACAAAAGTGTCAGCTTTATGATAACTTATCAGCCGGCTAGATTCTATTTGCAACACTTGACGACTCGTAATTTAACTCTTCAGAAGCACACTTTTTTCGCACAAGATAAAGTTTATTGTGCTTTTCCAAAATATATTATAAAAAGTAGTACAAAATAATTATTAAGTTAACTCTATTTCTGTTCAATGGCCAAAAAAAGACACTGAAACAAGAAGAATTATATAGGTCACTCAAGGAGCTTTAGGATTTCATAAACATAGTTGCACAATAATGATAATCATTAGACACAATTGGAGATAGCTAATGCGCTGCCTGGGATGTGAAAAAACTCTATGAATAAACAAAGCCGTTTAAATTCAATTTATATTTACACCTTATCTTTGAAAACTCCCGCCATTTGCTACAATAAATCTAAAAGCTCATAATCAAACACTGAGCAATACTTGGCTACTGTTAAAAGCCTCAGTCAATCATGTTAATTGGCTATAGTTGATATTGTGACGTAATTTTTTTTAAATTGTTGCGCGCGCATTCATATTTGTTTAAAATCCAACAGCTTTGATTCTGTTAGATCAGCTGCTTAGTTTTGAGTTTAAAAGAAATATGAGCTGCGGACTAATAATTTTGATAGTGCTTACTATTACAGCTTCCAATAAAATAAATACTTAATTATAATTGGATTGGAGCTCATGTCAGAGTTCTGTTTCAGTGCCCGCCAAACTTCAAATCAGATAACAGCACAAGCCGAAAATGTGACGTCACAACAGAGCTGTTAGCTAACATTAAATTTCATTTAACAGTGAATGTTCACGGAGTTTCTTAACAGTAGATCTCTTCCTATAAATGGCGACATGTCGGCCAGCTGTTGCTTAGAACGTGTTCGGCATTCGGAATAAACAGTTATCTTAATATTGTGGTCCGGTAAACTTAATAAACTGTGAAGTGAAGTGTTTAACGCAATGAAATATATTGATATTCTTATGCGAATGTTGCGTTATAAAATTTATTAATTACATGCATATGTACTGTTACAATGTGTTGATTTTGTTGATTTATGTTATTCATGTTTTCTAACATACGGTCTACGTAGCAGCATCACTGACACAATCGCTAATCGCGTTGCACAGTGGAAAATATTCGTAATTGTAAAGTGAAATTTTTGCAAGATCTTTTGCCGTGTATATAGTGTGTATATTTAGTTGAGTCAAAAGAAAAAGAAAAAAAAGTAAAATGCAATCAATAAAAGCAGATGAACTGCCTGTAAATCCACGCGAACGTAGCAATCCATTTTCGGAACTATTTTTTTGGTGAGTCGGAATTCCATCAGTTCAGTTTGAAGGAAAAAACAGGCTGTTACATTAAAAACCAATTGAATATAATTTAATGAGTAACAAAACAAATAAATTGAGCTTGGGTTTCTTGTTATCCCATTATCTTATCTTTCATAGTGTTAAAATATATAGAAGGTCTTAGAAAATGTTGAATTGAATGCTTAAGGAAAACAATTGCAATATAAATTTCCAACTGTTGCTCACACTCAGCTATGGCTGATATACAGATATAACACATATGGTTTTCCGTATAATATATTATATTTCTGTTTTATTATAACAGTTTTTATTTGAGTGACCTTAAAAGATTTTATTCTTATCTTCTGTGTATATCTTAAAGCTTTGTGTTTCCCGTAATGTGGAAGGGCCGCAAGAAGACTTTGGAGCAGCCCGATCTGTACCAGCCACTAAAAGAGCACAAATCTGGTGAGTGTGTTTAAATAAGATATTTCTTGAAAAGATAATAATTATAATATACATTGTAAGCACCATGACTTGCATTTTTCAGTATAAATTTGTTTAAAATAAATCGTTAGGAGTGTAATGTGTGTTGAAAAATTCGGATATTTTAAACTCAAATAGTTAGATAACTCTTATGCTATCGATAGTTGAAATGCTATCGATTCGGTGGAAAATATAACAGTTATTTAAAACAAAACAACAACAAAACTATTCACTGGCCAAGAATTTATATGAATTTAAATACTTATTTTATGTGCCTGTATGTAAACACTAATCTCGCTTTCTCCCCTCGCTGTAGACAACCTCGGCGATCGCTTAAGCGCTGCTTGGGATAAGGAAGTAAGTCAAAGAACGGCTCAGAATAAGCAACCACGTTTGGGCCGCGTTATGATTCGAGTGTTTGGTTGGCATGTGTTTATGACTGGACTACTGCTGGGACTGAGAGACTTCGCAACGAAGTAAGTTCATCTCAAGACACTATGTGACATTTATTTATGTGGAGTTTATTATAGGATGACTCAGCCAATGTGCCTATATGGTATTATGCAATATTTTTCTGGCCAGGATACAGATCCCGTAAAAGCACAACTTTATGCAGCAGGCCTCATAGGTGCCTCAGTGCTATCCGTTGTTAGTGGGCATCCCTTTTTATTAGGCGTTCTTCATCTAAGCATGAAAATGCGTGTGGCGCTGTGTAGTCTGATGTATAGAAAAGCATTGCGCCTGAGCCATACAGCCCTGGGAGATACATCGATAGGTCAGGTGGTTAACCTATTGTCAAACGATGTTGGCCGCTTTGATTTATTTCTCTTTACCGGACACTTTCTGTGGCTAGCTCCAATCGAACTCTTTGCAGTTACATTTTTGATGTATCAAAAGGTAAGTCGATGAATAAGCATTAAAACGTATTAACTTATTGTTAAAATAATTACAGATTGGAATAGCGTCCTTCTTTGGAGTTGCTATAATGTTGCTTTTCCTACCCTTTCAAGCCTATTTGGCAAAAAAAACATCAGTGCTACGTCTGATGACAGCATTGCGTACGGACGAACGCGTACGAATGATGAACGAATTTATCTCCGGCATTCAAGTAATCAAGATGTACGCCTGGGAAAAGCCTTTGGGAAAACTTGTCGAACTAATGCGTGGCAAGGAGATGAACTGCATCAAGAAAGTGAATTATATAAGAGGAGTCCTTATTGCCTTTGGCATGTGCCTGTCCCGCACCCTTACCTTTGTCAGTCTGGTGGGCTTCGTGCTGTTAGAAAGCGTATTGAATGCTAGCGACGCATTCTTTATCACAGCTTACTACAACTTTCTGCAGCGAGCAGTCACTAACTTTTTCCCACTAAGCATCACACAACTAGCAGAAGTCAAGGTATCCATTAAACGTCTGGAGACGTTTATGAACAGAGTAGAGACTCAGGTTCAGGACAAATCGAATGCACTAACAGAACATGGTTTTGCTACAGAAGATGCCGATAAAGAAAATGGTACAATGATAAGCAATGACAATGGAAATACAGAAACAAAAGATATTAATGAAGAGACGCTCGTTGAGTTCAACCAATTCTACGCGAAGTGGGATACCAAAGCAACGGAAAATACTCTGACCAATATCAATTTAAAGTTGGGTCGCCGACAACTGGTTGCAGTTATAGGACCCGTTGGCGCAAGCAAGTCCAGTCTAATCCAATCGATTCTTGGTGAGCTGCCTGCTGACAAAGGCAGTGTTAAAGTCAATGGAAGATTCTCATATGCCGCTCAAGAACCCTGGCTCTTCACTGGCACTGTGCGTGAAAACATTCTCTTCGGATTAGCCCTGGACAAGCATCGGTATCGCACGGTGATCAAGAAGTGTGCCCTAGAGCGAGATTTTGAACTACTTCCTCAGGGTGATAAGACGATCGTTGGCGAGCGGGGAGCTTCACTCTCGGGTGGACAGAAGGCACGCATCAGCCTGGCCAGGGCTGTGTATCGTAGGGCGGACATTTACTTACTTGACGATCCACTCAGTGCTGTGGATACACATGTGGGTCGTCATCTGTTTGACCAATGCATGAGGGGGTATCTGAGAAGCGAATTGGTTATATTAGTCACACATCAGTTGCAGTTTCTGGAGCACGCCGATCTCATTGTTATCATGGACAAGGGCAAGATCAGTGCAATGGGCACATACGCGACGATGCAGCATAGTGGCCTGGACTTTGCTCAACTGCTAACCGATATAAATAAGGCCGATGAAACGGCGGTGGATGAACAGAAGGGCGATGCTGGAGACCACGTCAGCTTACACTCAAAAACCAGCCGCCAAGCCTCACGCACTGACAGTTTCGCATCTCTGAGTTCTCTGGCAGACTCCGTTATACAGGACACAGCCCTGGTTCCGCAAGAGACTCGCGTTGAAGGCAAAGTCAGTTTAGGTCTCTATAAGGAATACTTTTCTTCGGGGAGCAGTTGGTTCTTGATATTATTTATGATTGTTCTATGTATTGGCACACAAGTTGTCGTCTCTGCAACGGATGTATTCCTCTCCTACTGGTAAGTATGACTTGCTAATAGTTTGATTGATGATCGTTATTATCTCTTCTCTTCTTCCTAGGGTTGATAAAACAAAGAATAACTCAGACGTCAATTACGATCCCATCGATATGTACTACTTCACAGCACTCAATGTAGCTGCTATTATACTAAGCGTAATGTGTCCAATTCTCTTCTATACAATGGCGAGGCGAAGCTCCATACAGTTGCACAATTCCATGTTCAGGGGCATTTCCAAGGCAGCTATGTACTTCTTTAATACGAATCCATCGGGTCGTATACTGAATCGTTTCTCCAAGGATCTGGGACACCTAGATGAAATACTCCCCACAATTATGCTGGATGTGCTGCAGATCTTTCTTACATTGGCAGGCGTCATTGTGGTCATCTGCATAACCAATCCTTATTATCTAATACTAACTTTGGTATTAGGGGTCATCTTCTATTACCTCAGAGAATTCTATCTTAAGACTTCGAGAGATGTTAAACGTTTGGAGGCAGTTGCCAGGTCGCCCATCTATTCTCATCTGAGCACCTCACTTAATGGACTAACCACAATCAGAGCACTCGGAGCACAGAAGGCACTAATTGCCGAGTTCGACAATCTTCAAGATCTACACAGCTCTGGATACTACACTTTTCTGTCCACGAGTCGTGCTTTTGGCTACTATGTGGACTTCTTTTGTGCCTTATATACAATCATAATTGTACTTAACTACTTCATAAACCCACCCACCAAGCCTGGTGAGGTTGGGTTGGCTATTACTCAGGCCATGAGTTTGGCAGGAATGGTGCAATATGGCATGACCCAATCTGCCGAATTGGACACTACAATGACTGCAGTGGAGCGCGTATTGGAATATGATGATATTGAGCCTGAAGGTGAGTTTGATTCCCAACCTAGCAAAAAGCCCCCACCGACATGGCCAGAGCAGGGCAAAATTGTGGCAGACGATCTGAGTCTTCGTTACTCCCCCGATCCACAGTCCAAGTATGTACTTAAGTCTCTCAACTTCGAGATCAAACCAATGGAGAAAGTGGGCATTGTGGGCCGCACAGGTGCAGGCAAGTCCTCACTCATCAACGCCCTCTTCCGTCTGTCCTATAATGATGGCTCCATCATCATCGATAGCCGGAACACTAACGAGCTGGGACTTCACGATCTGCGCAGCAAAATTTCCATTATACCTCAGGAGCCAGTGCTCTTTACGGGTAGCATGCGCTATAATTTGGATCCATTTGAGGAGTATAGCGACGCCAAGCTGTGGGATGCTCTGGAGGAGGTCAAACTGAAACCTGTCATCAGCGAATTTGCAAATGGACTTCAGACTAAGATTTCTGAGGGAGGCAGCAATTTCAGTGTGGGGCAGAGGCAACTGGTATGTCTGGCCCGCGCTATTCTTCGCGAGAATCGCATTCTAGTGATGGATGAGGCCACAGCCAATGTGGATCCACAGACAGATGCGCTCATCCAGGCGACAATAAGAAACAAGTTCAGGGAATGCACAGTGCTGACGATAGCCCATAGGCTAAACACGATTATGGACTCGGACAAGGTGATAGTCATGGACGCTGGTCAGATGGTCGAGTTTGGATCGCCATACGAGTTACTAACAGAATGCGAGTCGAAGATCTTCCACAGCATGGTTATGGAGGCGGGTCAGAACAGCTACGAAAATCTGTTTAAGATAGCAGAGAAGGCTAGTATATAACTCTGTGAGCGCAATACAAATGCAAGGTTTTATATTAATATTTCGAATATCTATTTATAGGCCCATTTGGAATCCAAAAAATTGAAAGCTGCGTAAGGCCGATGATTGCTCAATATGCGTTTTAATGGTCGCTTTAATTAGCCTTAAGTAACAACAAAACGTTGAAAAGTTGTATTTGGAAAATGTTATTAAATAAATGTATCGAATACATAACTAAAATAATTACTTTTTATTTTATTAGTAACTTCAGTTGCCAACATTCAATTCAAATTTGTTTATGTTATCACTTATTGCAAATTTGAATTTTTCATGAATAAAAATATTATCTGTTCTCATAATAATATCATTTGAATATCTTATCAGCCACCAAATTAAAGATAATGACTCTATAAAAGTATTGCCCGTTAGAATTACAAATAATCTAGGAAAACCTGCGAAAGGCAAGCTTGAAAGCTCCCTTGAAGCACACACGCTCGAGAGAACCTTTACGTAAAGAGTGAAAGCTTTAAAGAGAGCGCCCGCAACAGTTGGCTGTTCCAATAAAAGGCGACAGTCAGTCAGCTGGCACGTAGAACGTATTTGGCAGCCGAGGTGTGAACAGCTGGGCGTAAACAGTTTTTAACGCAATTCGTAGTGAATAGTGTCTTTAAATAGTATAATACAAAAATATTCTTATCTGGATATTTTGTTGTGTAATTAAATGAGTTATATACATATGTATATGCAAATCGTGATTTTGTTTTTATGGTGAAGGCAATATCGTTTGATAAAGCTTTTGTACGATAAGCGCGGCATCTCTGACAAAAACCAGGACAGTTGAACAGTGGAATAGTTCTGTAATTATACATAGCAAATTCCATAGAATTGCTTTGCACACGCACCTCAGCTAAATGTATGTATGTATATACACAACCTCAGATCAAATACATATATACTTGAAAGTGTGTGTTTGGTGTAATTGAATACTTATATGATTGTGCACAAGTGCAAATTGGATTCATATGTTCGATGTAAATAAGTAAAACGAAAACAAAATGCAAACAACAAAAGCAGATGAGCTACCTGAAAACCCGCGCGAACGAAGTAATCCATTTGCAGAACTTATGTTATGGTGAGTCTGCAATTTTAGCACAAGTCCTGCTATTGACTTCTATGACAAGACATTTCGTTGCAGATTATTTGATATAATGAAATCTGAATGATAATAATTGTCTAGATATAACATTATCTTATCTTTAATAGTGTTAAAATAAAAAAATAAAAAATGCTGTTTTTGTAAATTGTTGAGGTATGTAAATTCAGACAAACGTATGTTTGACAACTGCTCGTCATTATGAGCTTGCAAATATACATACATACATAGATAATATTCGGGTGCCCCTTATATGGAAACCCAATCTCTCAATTCTAGCAATCTAGTGAAATAGGACTACAATTTGTATTTATGTTTATTTCTTAACAGTCTCCATATAATACATCTTTTAACCTTTATTTATCTTTATTTCCCTTTATGTTTGCCAACGTACAGCTTTGTCTTTCCGGTTTTGTTCAAGGGCCGCAAGAAGACATTGGAGCAATCAGATCTTTACCGACCATTAAGAGAACACAAGTCAGGTAAGTAACGCAATTAGAATAATATATTACAGTAATCATGTTATCTCTTCAATGGCATGCATCTTAACCGTTTAAATCTATAAATATAACTAGTTCATGAACTATTTCTGAAGCTTAAGCTCATTTGCATAGCAAATATATTTCTGGTTCTGTTATCGGCAATTTCGTTACTATCGATTGACTCAATCATTATTTTATTTACATACTTAAAATAATGTACCTGTTGATTGTGGTAGGTTCATTATGGCCCGATAGCACATAATCTACGGTGATATTATCTAAATTGTCAATATATGTATTTTATTGTGTTAACAGATACACTTGGCGATCGTTTGTGCGCAGCTTGGGATGAGGAAGTTAACCAAAGATCGGCTGAAGGCAAACAACCACGATTGGGGCGTGTCGTGATTCGCGTATTTGGTTGGCATCTATTTGTAACTGGACTCTTGCTTGGAATCAGAGAGTTCGTAGTGAAGTAAGTAGACTTATCGCGTTATCTGTTATCCTTAGACATATATTAATTATCTCATTCGTTCTAGAGTAACTCAGCCAATGTGCCTATATGGTATTATGTCGTACTTTTCGAACGAGGATATAGACCCTTTAAAAGCACAACTGTATGCCGCGGGTCTCATCATTGCCTCTATACTTTCCGTTGTCACTGGGCATCCGTTTATACTCGGTCTTCTGCATCTGGGAATGAAAATGCGTGTGGCGTTGTGCAGTCTGGTCTATAGAAAAGCATTACGATTAAGTCATACATCCTTAGGAGATACCTCGATAGGTCAGGTGGTAAACCTCTTGTCCAACGATGTGAGTCGCTTCGATGGGATCTTAATTAATGTTCATTTCTTATGGTTGGCCCCACTGGAATTGTTCGTAGTTACATTCTTGATGTATCAAAAGGTAGGTGAATCATTGAGTGTTCTAAATTTCTATTATAATACATGTAATTACAGATCGGCGTGGCGTCCTTCTTTGGTGTTGCTATAATGTTGCTTTTCCTACCCTTTCAAGCCTATTTGGCAAAAAAAACATCAGTGCTACGTCTGATGACAGCATTGCGTACGGACGAACGCGTACGAATGATGAACGAGTTTATCTCCGGCATTCAAGTAATCAAGATGTACGCCTGGGAGAAGCCTTTGGGCAAACTAGTCGAAATAATGCGTGGCAAGGAGATGAACTGCATCAAGAAAGTGAATTATATAAGAGGAATCCTTATTGCCTTTGGCATGTGCCTATCCCGCACCCTTACCTTTGTCAGTCTGGTGGGCTTCGTGCTGCTAGAAAGCGTATTGAATGCTAGCGACGCATTCTTTATCACAGCTTACTACAACCTGCTGCAGAGAGCGGTCACTAATTTTTTTCCACTGAGCATCACACAACTAGCGGAGATCAAGGTGTCTATCAAGCGCCTGGAGACGTTTATGCATAGAGAGGAGACTCAGGTTCAGGACAAATCGAATGCACTAACAGAACCAGATTATTCCAAAGAAGAGATCCTAAAAGAAAATGGGGCGGTGATAAATAATGATAATGGAAACGGAGCTCGAAAGGGTAACGATGAAGAGACGCTCGTAGAGTTCAACCAATTCTACGCGAAGTGGGATACCAAAGCAACAGAAAATACTCTAACCAACATCAATCTAAAATTGGGTCGCCGACAACTGGTTGCAGTTATAGGACCCGTTGGCGCAAGCAAGTCGAGTCTAATCCAATCGATTCTTGGTGAGCTGCCTGCTGACAAAGGCAGTGTTAAAGTCAATGGGAGATTCTCGTATGCCGCTCAAGAACCCTGGCTCTTCACTGGCACTGTGCGTGAAAACATTCTCTTCGGATTAGCCCTGGACAAGCATCGGTATCGCACGGTGATCAAGAAGTGTGCCCTAGAGCGAGATTTTGAACTTCTTCCTCAAGGTGATAAGACGATCGTTGGCGAGCGGGGAGCTTCACTCTCGGGTGGACAGAAGGCACGCATCAGCCTGGCCAGGGCTGTGTATCGTAGGGCGGACATTTACTTACTTGACGATCCACTCAGTGCTGTGGATACACATGTAGGTCGTCATCTGTTTGACCAATGCATGAGGGGGTATCTGAGAAGCGAATTGGTTATATTGGTCACACATCAGTTGCAGTTTCTGGAGCACGCCGATCTCATTGTTATCATGGACAAGGGCAAGATCAGTGCAATGGGCACATATGCGACGATGCAGCATAGTGGCCTGGACTTTGCTCAACTGCTAACTGATATAAATAAGGCCGATGAAAAGGCGGTGGATGAACAGAAGGGCGATGCAGGAGACCACGTCAGCTTACACTCAAAAACCAGCCGCCAAGCCTCACGTACTGACAGTTTCGCATCTCTGAGTTCTCTGGCAGACTCCGTTGTACAGGACACCGCCCTGGTTCCGCAAGAGACTCGCGTTGAAGGCAAAGTCAGTTTAGGTCTCTATAAGGAATACTTTTCTTCGGGGAGCAGTTGGTTCTTGATATTATTTATGATTGTTCTATGTATTGGCACACAAGTTGTCGTCTCTGCAGCAGATATATTTCTCTCCTACTGGTAAGTATCATTCAAAATATGTGTTACTTGACTGAATATAACTATTAAATTTTTAGGGTTGACAAGACTAAAAATAACACGGACATCCTCAATAATGATCCCGTCGATATGTATTACTTCACAGCACTCAATGTAGCTGCAGTCGTACTTAGCGTGACGCGCCCAATTCTCTTCTATACAATGGCGAGGCGAAGCTCCATACAGTTGCACAATTCCATGTTCAGGGGAATTTCCAGGGCAGCTATGTACTTCTTTAATACGAATCCATCGGGTCGTATACTGAATCGCTTCTCCAAGGATCTGGGACAACTAGATGAAATACTGCCCACAATTATGCTGGATGTGCTGCAGATCTTTCTTACATTGGCAGGCGTCATTGTGGTCATCTGCATAACCAATCCTTATTATCTAATACTAACTTTGGTATTAGGTGTCATCTTCTATTACCTCAGAGAATTCTATCTTAAGACTTCGAGAGATGTTAAACGTTTGGAGGCAGTTGCCAGGTCTCCCATCTATTCTCATCTGAGCACCTCACTTAATGGACTAACCACAATTAGAGCACTCGGAGCACAGAAGGCACTAATTGCCGAGTTTGACAATCTTCAAGATCTACACAGCTCTGGATACTACACTTTTCTGTCCACGAGTCGTGCTTTTGGCTACTATGTGGACTTCTTTTGTGCCTTATATACAATCATAATTGTACTTAACTACTTCATCAACCCACCCACCAAGCCTGGTGAGGTTGGGTTGGCTATTACTCAGGCCATGAGTTTGGCAGGAATGGTGCAATATGGCATGACCCAATCTGCCGAATTGGACACTACAATGACTGCAGTGGAGCGCGTATTGGAATATGATGATATTGAGCCTGAAGGCGAGTTTGATTCCCAACCTAGCAAAAAGCCCCCACCGACATGGCCAGAGCAGGGCAAAATTGTGGCTGATGATCTGAGTCTTCGTTACTCCCCCGATCCACAGTCCAAGTATGTACTTAAGTCTCTCAACTTCGAGATCAAACCAATGGAGAAAGTGGGCATTGTGGGCCGCACAGGTGCAGGCAAGTCCTCACTCATCAACGCCCTCTTCCGTCTGTCCTATAATGATGGCTCCATCATCATCGATAGTCGGAACACTAACGAGCTGGGACTTCACGATCTACGCAGCAAAATTTCCATTATACCTCAGGAGCCAGTGCTCTTTACGGGTAGCATGCGCTATAATTTGGATCCATTTGAGGAGTATAGCGACGCCAAGCTGTGGGATGCTCTGGAGGAGGTCAAACTGAAACCTGTCATCAGCGAATTTGCAAATGGACTTCAGACTAAGATTTCTGAGGGAGGCAGCAATTTCAGTGTGGGGCAGAGGCAACTGGTATGTCTGGCCCGCGCTATTCTTCGCGAGAATCGCATTCTAGTGATGGATGAGGCCACAGCCAATGTGGATCCACAGACAGATGCGCTCATCCAGGCGACAATACGAAACAAGTTCAGGGAATGCACAGTGCTGACGATAGCCCATAGGCTGAACACGATTATGGACTCGGACAAGGTGATAGTCATGGATGCAGGTCAGATGGTCGAGTTTGGATCGCCATACGAGTTGCTAACAGAATGCGAGTCGAAGATCTTCCACAGCATGGTTATGGAGACAGGCCAGAGCAACTTTGATAGTCTACTATCGGTTGCAGAAAAGGCTAGTATCTTATCATATTAAATACTCGTATTATAATATAAATAACGAATTCTATTATCCCATTATAGGCGCACTTGGAATCACAGAAGCTGAAAACTGCCTAGCACTAACTACTTATTGTTTTAGTTAAGTCAAAATGAGATACTTAAAGTATTATCGTGACGATAATTTGAATATATACCAGAATCTTTAAGAATAAAATATGCCTTTAAAAGTTTCAAATGGAAAAGTATGATAATCCAATTGAACCTTTATTCAATTCATAAACACTTAAATTTTCGGAACATTCAAAATGGGACTGAGACAGATTTTTAAACCCGACTTTGACCCAGTTGTGCCATCTTTACGTCCTTCTTCCAATTGAGCATGGGCAGCATGGTCAGCGGTATGGCGCTCAGGAGTATATTTGGTATGAACGAGAATGCGGCCAATAGCATTGGTACTCCATGGGCGATCAGCTGCTGGGAGAGCGACTCGCGCACATTGCGCCAGGAACCAGTGTTGCGCACAAAGAAGAAAAAGTACAGACACAACACATCACAGATCAGGAACAAGCAGATAAAAATGCCGCACAGATTATGGCGCACATAAGAACGGAAGGCGCACAAGCTGCTCATGATAATAATCAGGGGTATCATCACCTTCAGCGTGTAGAGCAAAAAAATTAAAACCGTCGAGCACTCGGAAACAAAGATGCGAGCAAAGCTCGTATCAAATGCACTGATGTTGAGCAGATTTCCGGTGCCAATCATCGAGAAATAAGCGTAGACAAGTATGAGCACAGCATAGCGATAGATTTTGTTGATGTGTTCCTCTGCGGATAGGGATTTGTCGGGTTTCGGCTCGTCCTCAACGCCCTCGCTCTCTTCTGAATCTGTAAAATTCTTTTTTCCCGTGTCCACCTGCATGCCCAGCAGAAACTCGGTGCAGAGCAATTGCATAAATATCGACTCATAGCTGACGCTTAACAATGTGTATACGGTGCTCAAGTTGAAGAGTATCAGCTGAACACGACGGCGCGGTGTCTTCGTATTGCTGTAGGGTATAGACATGAATGCATATAATACATAGAACCAGGCGGCGCCCTGCAGCACACAGTTGATCTCATTCTTGGAAAGGCGCTCATAGACTAAATAGGCTCCCAAGAGCAAGGCACTACCATTGCTCAGCCAGACTCTACACGCGTGTCGCTCGTTCATCAGCAATGGACGCAGCATGGTCACGAGCATGCTCAGGGATAGCAATACTATTGTGTTGCATCCAAAATCGGGGCGCTTCACAGTGAATCCGGTCAACAGGGCAACCACTGCGACCCACAGCCAAAATCGTAGTCTAGGCGCTCGGGTAAAGGCGTGTCCATTGTTTGCACAAACGACGATCAGATAGCCCAACGCGATGAGCGGCTTGAAGAAGTACGTGGCAATAAAAAGCACCACGGCAGCGCCGATCCAAGCCAGCTGAATGAGCGGGGCACGCATGCAGCTGTACTGCAAGCCCTGCTCCCGCAGAGCCAATGCCCACATGGGCACTGGTACCAATAGATAGAAACTGGTACTGCATGGGACGCTATGCAGAAAGCACATCAGAGCCACGAGCAACTCAATCAGCAGAAGGATCAGATTTGCAATAGTGAGCCAGCCCCGTGTGGGCGCATTCTCGACACGTTCCTGCTTGGCCAGCAGATAGTAGAACCAGCCCAGATAGGTTAGCAAGCAGGCCACCACCAGTGGTATGCGATAATATAGTCTGTAGTATTCCAGGCATTCCAATGCCGAATGTATTATCCTCTGGCTGCAGAGTATCGCCTCATTGAGACAGCCGCTCTGCATCTGGGTGAGGATCTGCTCATGAAAGTGTGCTATGCGGCGTCTATCCAGACGCTCGAATCGGGGCATCCATTTCCAGATGTAGCTGCGCTCTAGCTTGTTCAATACTTGTTCAACTTGCGCCAATATCTGGCGTGCATTTAGATACATTGAGTGTGCCTCATATGTTCTGCTCACATTCATCATGCCCATGACCAGTGTGGCCCGATTATTTAGTGGCGGCGGCAGTCCAATCAGAGCGGACATCAAAGGTGCTAGCTGTTCCTGCTTCAGCTCCTGGAATTGCAATGGAGTTCCATTTGTCTTTGCCGCGTAGATATCTTTAAATGGAGACTCGAGTCGCTCGATACCTGCGCCCCAAAAGATGAATGGCATCTCAATCTCAAATAAACTGTCTTCGCCGTGTTCACCTGCAAAAGCAACAACAACATCAAAAAGAGATACGAGAGAAAAAAGTAATTACGCTCTTACCTTTATCGGTCATGCCATGATCAGATGTCAGAAGATACACCGTTCGCTTATCTCCGAAATATTTTTCAAATAAATTATATACCTGAGAAATAACCGTCTCAGTACTGTTGAGAGCCTTTAAGAACTCATCGCTGTTCGGCTTGAGCACAGTCCCATTTCCAACGAGACTATCGAAATCCACAAGATAGACCGACGGCACAGTCGAATTATTAACTGATCCAGCCAAAAACTTAACCACTTTACTGTACAACAACATATATGTATACTTGTTTCCCGTGATCTCCGATTCGGTATGCATATCCAAATGCATATCATTGTTTGGCAAATGTTTTAAGAACTCCAACACAGACTTGGATCCCCAGGCCCACGAGGCGCCCATCGTGCGACTAAACACTGTATCAAACACGGAAGGATTTCTTTTGAAGTTGCGCAAGGCTGCTGCAGCATCCTCCTGAAAGCCACCAAAGATGGAAATGTGACCGGGGCGACTCTCGGTTGGAGCACTTCCATGAGATATACCAATCAGGCCATGATCCATAAATAGATGTTTCAAATTGGGTAGGACGTTCCATTTGTTCCTGTATAATGATTCAGCACGCAAGCCATCAATGAGAAATACAACCAGACGATCTGCTGGCGGTTGTAGGCCTAACGAACGGTGTCCATCCTGTGGTTTCATGCCATTGATAACCGAGCTTTGGAAATAGATCAATGAAATATATCCAAGCAGCAATATATGCACCAACAGAGCCAAATATTTCCACATTTTCCAAAAATAACAATAAAAATAAGAAACTGTATTGTTTCTTCTATGACCTATTAATGATTGAGAGTTTTAATGGAATAATTCACATAGGTAAAGGATCAAAGCTTACTTGACTTGGAAATATCCAACAGCCTACTCTGAATGGGTTATTCTGAACGTTTTTTAGTTTTCTTTAAATATGAAAGTTTTGCAGTCCGGCTTAAAGCCATGTTTATGCAGCAAATTTGGTAGATTACATTGATCAATTTTAAGTTTCTATCTATAAAATTGTAGAAAGTACAGCTTTAACAGATTAGGCAATCAATGGGAGTAGAAATATTGACTACATATTATTAATCTTTGGTTTGCATTATTTCTGAGATACCAATAGTGGGCAATATATGTATATATTCATACACTCTTTCAAATACATATTTTCTTGTAATATTATATAATATAAATAAAAATCAATATATATCGTATATAAAATAACAAGAGAGACAAGAGTAAGCTTAGATTACTATATCCAGCTCGCCTAAAACGTATTTTCTCAATTCATAAATTTAAACATTTGACAATTTATTTTATTTTTTGTTGATATACATACTTTTCATTATGGGTATTACATACTGGTATGCTTGCGCTGTACAGCTGCTACTGCTGTTCTCCGTATACGTCATCTACTTTCGGTGCACGCTGCTGAGTGGGTTGGAGCCACAGAAACCGTTGCTGGAAAAGCCGCCAGCCGATCGTTTGGTCATCTTTGCTGTCGATGGACTCAACGTGAAGTCATTCTTCGAGCAACGCTGCGGTAATGTGCCGCATCTGAAGCAGATATTTCTGCATCAGGGTCTGGTTGGTATAAGCCGTGCGCGTGTGGCTAACAGAAGCAACACTTTTACGGCACTTTTCTCTGGCTGCCATGAGGATGTTCTGGCAGCAGTGCATAGAACTCACATTGACACAATTTTCGATCGGAGCAAACGCAGCCAATCCTGGTGCTCAGCGAAGCTGATGAGCAACTTTCAAGCCGATAACACTATAGAAGTCATTCAGGACGAGTGGACATTTAAGGCAGTGAAGAATCATATTATATTATCATCCGACCTAATGCAGAACCTCACGGGTCAGGTATTCTTTATCCAGCTGCAGGGCCTTAACCTGCTCAATTTACATCGAACCTATCGGCAACAATTGAACTATACCCAACATGCCATTTGGAAGACTTACAACATATTTGAACGTGCTTTTCGGGATCAGCGCACTGCATATTTGCTAACCTCACATTATGCCGGATCGCCAGGTGAGCTGTCTCAATGTATAGAGCCCATTAAACGTTTGCCACTGATCGAATTATAATATTGTAGGTAACAGCAAGGCCAGCAGCAACGGGGAGGTGCAGATGCCATTTGTACTATGGGGCGCAGGTGTGGCCAACAGCCCGACTCAACCAGGTCGCAGCTTTATGGCCACTGAAGAGGGGCAACGCCTGCCACTGCACGTCCTGGACGTCAAACAGATGGTATCTGTGATGAGTGGCCTATTGGGTCTGCCGCCCCCAATGCACAATCGCGGCCAGTTGCCCGCAGGTTTGCTCAACACTAGTTTCCATGAAGCGCATGCCACGTACTTGAATGCGCTACAGTTTGTCAACCTGGCGCAAGCGGCTCTAGGTAGACATCAACGTGGTTTCTTGACCAAGCTCCTACCCAGTCATAAGCTAAGCGACGTGGATATCCACCAATTCGTCAGCAGAGCCGATGCCTTGTGGAATCAGCAGCGCTACATCACACTCACGGATTACTGTAGTAGTTTCATGCCCAAGCTCCTGCAGTTGACCGACTACTACGTCCACTACTATCGCCAAGCGCTGCTGTGGGCCAGCGCCTGTGCCTTTCTGGGCTGGGTGCATCAGTTACGTGGCACGAGAGCCGGATCACAGAGTCTGCTAAATCTGATGTTTGAGGCGCTGGTGCGCCTGGTGTTCTTTCTGTTAATCATAGTGGTGGTGTTGCAGCGTGTGCCCTGGCTCGTTAGTGGTGTCCTGCTGCTGCCGACGCTCCTCTGGAGCTACAAGGGTGCATTTCACGAGGAGCATTTAATATCCTATCGCCAGCTGATAATGCTCATGCTGTTCTCCAGTTGCTGTTTTGCCGGCTTCTTTTTTCGCCGCTTTATTGGACTCATCTACTTTGGATTCGCCTGCTACCACAACCGGATCGCCTTTGCTCATCGGACGCCAAGCAGTTTCATCTGGTTTTTGCTTCTATGTGCTCTCACAGCGCTGTCCTGGCTGCCTCCAGCACTGGGCTATTGGCAAGGTAATTGGCTGCTCGCCAGCCTATTCATCACAGCCGTACGTCCTTTTATCTGCAGCCCGCAGCAGATAAAGCAGCGCTTTTGCATTTTCAATGGGCTGGTACTACTCCTGGCTGGACTGCACGTTCTCTTCAGCTCGCAGGCGTGTTTACTTCAACTGATTGCTCGAGCATTTGCTTGCTATGTGTTTTTTCCGCGTCAACGACGGGAAGGTGCGAAGCAGCTCATCTTCGATTTGTGTACACTGTATGCGTTGCTTTCCACGTCTTATGAGCCAGTGGTCATACAACTGCTGGCTATGGAACTACAGTTGCAGTTGCGTCTCAACCAAGACATCGGAACGGGCATCAATCGCAAATCCACACTGGCAATGTATATGCTAATTTATAGCTGCTACTCATTGTTCGTCATTGGCAACATTGATGCAGTAGATAAATTTCGCTTCTACATGCGATTCACGGGCTTTGGTTTCTATTCGACGCTCATAAATGGACTTCTGATCATAATCAAAATTTTGTTGCCGATCTTCCTGCTGCTGTGCATCATTTGTGCGAACTGTAATATGGCATGGTTAAGTCGACGACAAATCTTCTGTAGACTGCTCATCATGTGCAATTTCATGGCGATAATTGCTCTATTTCGAATACGTTCTGAAATCATCTCTTGGCAAGATTTGGTTCGAGTCATCCATTTTTGTGTTGTGCAAGGAATACCATTTTTATTGCTACTACTATGTCATCTAGCACACTTTATGCTGGGCGATCATGGAAGAGAAATTTTTCAACTGCCGAAGTGGAATGTGCACATCTATTAAAGATTCATTTTTCATTACATTTATTTTAATATTTAACCAACTAACATTTTGAATCTCCGCGCTAAATAAACTGTTAAATCACATCACACAACAGATTCTGTTAATGTTACATGAACACCAGCGCATTGACTATCGAAATCTATGCAACACTGCTTTCGTACAAAGACCAACGATATGCCATCGCTAAGTGCTCGGCTGTTCACATCGCGCAACACACGTAGCTCCCCAAAAATAAATATATTTCTTGTGCAATTTTCGCTTCAAACACGTCAAAATAATAACAATTTGTGTGCCAAAGCAAACAGTGCAGTTGAACAAATTGCAAACGTGCATTAACGCGTAAACAAGCAAATGGGAATCGAAAACAAGTGTCATTCCGATGGCTACCTCACCCTTTCCAGTTTGTATAAGAAATAAACAAAATCCAATTGGAAAATAGTGGTTCCACTCACACAATAAATGCAACACATTTGTGCGGGCGCAAAGTGTGTGCGTAAATGTGAAACAAAACGAATAACACAAGAAAGCATAGAAAGTTAAACGTGAAAACAACTATTGCGCATTCCACGGAAGCAGTTCAGTAGCAATAGGCAACAACAACAGCAACCAGCCAGAACAAGCAGCTCGAAAGGTAAGCAAAAAGTGTACGTGAATGTGTATGACGGGAACAAGCGGGCAAGAGCGTCGCGTTAATAATAACAATTGCTTAGTATTGTACACACACACAGGCCACCACAGCCGCCATAGTATCATACAGTGACACTTGCTTTTGGAGCGCTCAAGCAAAATGGCAGCCAAGAGCAATACTAGCGCTGATGGTGGGTGGGCAGACAACCGCCTGAGCGATGTTCATGTGTATGTGTTTGTGCGTGTCTGATTGTGTGTGTGGGTGTGTGTATTATATTACTTAATGAAACCTTCGCAATTTACTTGGGCTAACTAGACACCAATTTTCGAAATATGTTTTGCTGATAAGAATTGTAGTGAATCCAATTCGTCAGCCGCAATTCCCATCAGAATTGTGTCACAGCGACTTTCTTTTCGCCCTGCAGCTGCGCTGCATTTGCACTTTTATTTGCTTTTTATTTTAGTTGCTCACTCGCTTTTTGTTTTGCAATTAAGCATTCAGTGGGTTATTAAAGTCAACTACATACACAGTTGCCTCAATTAGTTAGTCGCCTGTCATTAGCCACTCGAACTGACAATGCTTACGTCTGAGTTGGCATTTGAGTTGCAGCTTCCGGTGTCCAATTGAAAGATCACTTTTATAAGAGGTCGCATTGCCTGATTGTTACACTTCCCTCTTCATTTGTGTAACTTAAATTTCTTTTTTATATTTGTATTCCATTTCCACTTAATAAACTTGATATTAATTTAAACAAGTTCAATTTAAAAGAATATTCGTAGTCACTTTCGGAGACATCACTGTATTGTAAATATTGTAGTATAAATTTGCGGTAACAGTTTATTTCTATATCGCTCATCAGTTGAGTTCTTTGTTTACAGTTTATATTATGGATAAATATTCCCTTTTTACGTCCGTTGCTGACTAATTGATTAAACATTATAAGTACCGTGCTCCTTCGTAAATTCTTTGATTTTGTATATCACGTGCTGGCTTATATACATACATACATACAATACATATGTATATAACTCAAAAACAGTTGTGCCGGCTGTTCTGCCGTCTGTCCCTTTTGCCTGTCTTTTTAGCAATTTATTTAAGGCCTTTTTGGCATTGCATTGACGATTTTTCAAATAGTTGCAATGGTTCCGTTACTTCGCACGCATCAAAATAAACGAAGCGTCAGCTTGGATGAGCTACTTCAGTTAAACCGACCAAGGTGTGCATACAGATAAATAGAAAATCAAATAAGAGCTCAAATCTTCAAGGTTTTATTATCTAAGTGAACCGCTGATAAGCAAACGTTATAAATAAACACTAAAAATCATATCGTTAGTTATCTAAAAATACGTATGTATGTATATACGAAATTTTAACATATACATATATGTAATATTTATGTGACTAATATGTGCTAAACGAAAAAACAAAATTGAGAGAATGATTGAGAAACTGTCGAAAATTACGTTGATCGCATTTAATTGCGCAGTTTTTCATTTTTACAAATACAAACATCAGATTATTAATGCAAATTGTATTGGCTTTTGTAGTTGGGTGCGCTCTACCTCTCTACGCTCTCTCTGTCTCTCTTATCTGAATATCGTAGCCCTCTCTCTCAATCCACCTACACTTACCCTTACAAATATCTTAAGCTGTTTTTCTTTCTTAATATACCCTGTTCCCATTTACCATTTAAGAAAGTTTAATCGACTAACACATAAATAAAGGCAGGCAAATATGATTTTAAAATTAATAGGGTCCAAAATTAGTTGAATGTAAGGGATATCTCACTGTCGACCATTCTCGTTGAATTGTGAATCAGACCAAATGTAAATAATTTATTTCGAAATACATTTTTTCCCATTTATGAATAGTACAAAGTAGCGCTGTGTAGGGCATCTACTTGTTGAGCACTCAGGTTAAATTGCTTTATTGTGGGCGTATGTTAGTGTTGTAATAATTTATGGATTTAGTTTGCAATCGTTCTGCGCAGCACAATTGACACAGATGGCAACGCCACCGCGAGCTTTGGATACCATCTCGCTGTGCTCCACCGTATCCAGTTGCCCCGATCGCAATGGTTTCTATGGCGGTTTTCAGCGCAGCGACAAACCCAAAGAGCCCTTGTCCAAGGCACAAATCATAGCGCGTGAAAAGAAATGGCTCTACATGATTGACAACTGGTCCATTTATATGTCCAAGAACTACAAAAAGGTTAGTAAGCGATGATTTTGGTAAATTAATTAAAATACTAATTACATTTTACTTCACTCCACAACACAGATACGTGACAGATGCCGTAAAGGCATACCTAAGTCGGTGCGTCCCAAAGCTTGGTTCTATCTATCCGGCGCTTATTTGCTTAAGAAAAAGAATCCCGATGTCTATGAGGAGCTGCTGAAGAAGCCCGGCAATCCATCGACCATTGAGGAGATTAGAAAAGATAAACATCGTCAGTTCCCATTTCACGAAATGTTTCTCGACGAGGAGAAGGTGGGCCAAATCGAGCTATTCAATGTGCTCAAGGCCTATTCAATATATAATCCCAAGGTTGGCTTCTGTCAAGCGCAAGCGCCAATAGCAGCATTTCTATTGATGCATTTGCCTGCAGAGGATGCCTTCTGGGTATTCGTAAGCGTATGTGATGTGTAAGTCTCTCCCATAATTTTTAGCTGTGCCAAATCTCATGCCTCTTTATAGCTACTTGCAGGACTATTTTATACCTGGTCTCGAGGTGATACAAAATGATGCAGGCATCCTGGAGGGCCTGCTTAAGAAAACCTGCCCACCCGTCTATCGTCACCTGCAGAAGCACAAAGTGGAGCCGCTGCTCTATATGACGGACTGGTTCCTGTGCGCCATGACACGCACTTTGCCCTGGGAGACGCTGCTGCGTGTCTGGGATTGCTTTTTAGCCGAGGGCATTCGTGTAATGTTCAAGGTGGCCTTGGTTATCATTGGTGCCTCACTCAGCCGGCACAAGGTGCGCAAAACGTGCACTGGGCTGTGCGAAACGCTGGAGGTGCTACGCTCCCCACCCGAGCATATCATGGAGGAGGAGTTCATCATCAACAATATGATGCGCCTCAACTTGCGTGTGGAAGACTTCCAAATCGAGCATACACGTCAAAAGGCGCGTCGCGCCAAACAAAAGGCACAACAGGATGGCTTAGCTTCTGGAGGAGGCGCCAGCAGCAGCAGAAGAAATATGCCCACGCTGTGAGGCTGCAAACAGATAACAATAATAAAAAACAGAACCATTTACTATTACTTCTACAACAAAGAGCAACCAATTGTTACTAAACACACACACACACACTCAATGGATGAGTTTTGTATCAATTCTAATGCAAGGTCGAATAGTGAGACAGGCGTGCACAAAAGAGAAAGGAACTGACAAATTGTAAGCCTCGAAACGATAATGGGGGAAAACCACAAAGAAAAACTGTTTAAACAACAGTCAAAATTAGATAATGTTCATTCCATGCGCAAACGAAAAGTATTTGGCAAAAGAAACAAACGAAAATGAAAAACAGCAAAAGTTTTGTTTTATATTGAATAAGAAAGCAAATTTGTTGTTCTTATTTGTATTTTATTATATTATTATTTAAATATTATTGAAATAGTTGCAATTATTACGTGCGTGCAATTTGTTTATGCTTTCTAAAAGTATTCATTATTATTTATTGTATTACATAACATTAAACGAAATACACAAAAGTGAAATAAATTTTAGATTTAGGATTCCATAAAACAATATACATATCGTATTATTATCGTACTAAATTGAATCACAATCAAATTGCAGTGGCAGCTGCTCGATATGTCTGAGTTTTAAATGTATATACATGTGTATATAAATATACATATTTTACTAATTACTTTTCAAATTGTTTCTCTACCTTGTTTGTCTTTTTTTTTGTTAACTCGTGTTTGCCAAACCACATAAAACAATCAAATCCAAAATGCATACATCGTTGATAAATACATATATACGCAGTCGAAATTCAAGGAAAAGAAAACACTTGTGGGAATGTTATATGGGGTTTTAGTCGAAATTAATAATAAACGAAAATACTATTACTAATTAATAATAAATCGTGTCAATTAATATTCTTTAAATAATTCAGGAAATTAAGTACAACGCGCCCCATCGGCTGGTTGCAAGTCATTGAAGTAGTACGTAGTGGACTTATTTTTATTGATAGTAATTCTCGATTTATAATCTTATCAGAATATTTGTAGCCATCATCTCACTTTCAATCGTGTCACCTTTAGATGTTTAACAGAATGTTAAAAGGTAATCTGGTAACATTATACTGGGCGAACGTATCTCATCCAATTGGTACAACAATTTTAGCAGTTTTGAGCCAAGTTTTATTCAATAGAGAAAAACAAAATGTTTGTTGTCATATTCAATTTTCTTATTTATTTTCAGTTTATTAACGAAAGGCTAAAGTTAAAACTAGAAGAGGGCGGGTACAAGTTTAAAGCTGCTAAAAATCACTAAAAAGAGAAAAATACAATTTGTACTTCCAATTTGGAGGAAATAGTCAATTACATAAAATTGGATTTCATTTTAAAATAAAAAGAATAAATTTTCCTACATATATCATTTAGTTTAATATAAAATATGAAATTCCTAATTGTTTTTCTGGTATGTGTTTCTAGAACTAATCAAAGTAGAGACCAATCATTTTAAAATAGTTAATTGTCATCGAACAAATAAGTATAAACTAGGACAAAGTATACATTGTACATTGTCAATATATAAATTATTTATGTATCAGTAACTAATTCAGAAAATCTCATAGTAATTTCACGTTTTGCTTATAATGTAATGTATGTGGTACTCGACTGGGAGATTAGGGCGTGGTGATAAATAATAAATAGTTGCAGTGATGATCTACTTAAGTAATTAGATGAGAATTCTTAAGGAAATTTCAATTCTTATGTGAGTCGTATAACCATATAAACTATCTATAAATACTTATGTTCAGTTATTTATATCTTTATATGTAGATATAGATATTTAAAATTGTAAATGGGGTGTCCAATTGGCAGACTTGCAGATTCTGTTGTACACTGGGCTGGCAAGATTTGGCCAGTGATTCTGTTTAACCTAGCAGATACTGTTCCTCAAACTCCATATCCTCTGCATTATCGTCTAGCAAATGCGGCGGCAGCGGCATATAGAGTCCACTGTCAGTTTCTTCTCCGCCAGCAGCCGGCTGCTGACTATCATCCTCCTCGTCCAACAGCGCTTGCATTTGCTTGTCCTGCTCCACCACATCCGGATGTACGTCGCGTATGTGCTGTTGCAGTTCACACATACTGTGCAACCCGGCAGCCGCTACACCATGACTAACCCCATCCGGTGACTGCTGTTCGCAGAGCTGACAGCGTATGTATGCGGCATAGGGCAAATGCTGGAAGCGATGCTGCTGCAGCACTCGCAGCTGCTTCGTGTGCAGCTGCTCTTCACAGTCCATGCAGCTATACAATTCGTCGCCCAGCTTGCGCATGTGCAGCATCTCCCGCTTGCCTAGACCATGATGGATGTTAATGTGCTCTCGCCATAGAGCTTTGCTGCTGGTGGTAAATCCATCACCGCATTGAGGACACATCAAGCGATATGTCGCGACATCGAGTGTCTCTTTTGCAAACATGGGAGCTGGCTTTTCCGGCTGATCCGTGGTGTCTTCATCATTCTCCTGGCCAGTCAGTGGCTTGTTGTCGCAACGATTGGTCTCGCGGTTCAAGTGCTTGAAGAACATTTGCTTGCGAACAAACTCCCCGGAGCAGGTCAAGCACTTGAAGGAGCGATAAGGCAGATGTCGGAACTTGTGCGACTGTAGCTGACCAATGGCGCCCTTAGTGTGCGTCACTGTCACACGTTTATAGCACTCCAGGCACAGATAGTGATGGATGTCAATCTGGCGAAAGTTCAAGCCTATCCGACTATTGTAGTTGTGTACCTCAACGATGTGCTTGCGCCAAAAGGCGTGCGAGTCAAAGTTCTTATTGCACTTAGGACAATAATAGGTGATAAAGTCCAGATCCACGGCATTGTGATACGATATACTATCCTCCAATGTGTTGAGTCCAGCGGGTCTTGTCGGCAGCACGCCCGGCTGTGGCTTGAGCGTGCGACTGCTACTGGGAGTAGGTGAGGCAGAAGCTGTGACGGTAGCAGCAGTGGCTTGCGTATCCCTATCCTTATCCTTATGCTTGTGCTGCTCTTGACCATTCTGGGACTTCTGGTGCTGGTCACGCCAAGATGAGGACTCCCGTTCATAGATGTTGTGCCGCGTGCGCAGATGTGCTGCGATGTTGGGCTTGTGATTGTAGCAGGTGCCACACACCAGGCACTTCAGATACAGCCGAAAAGGTAAATGACGAAAATGATGATCCTGCAAGCCTTTCAGCTTTGAATTACACACAATATCCTTGCAAAGGGTGCACTGATAGCGATATTTGTCCAGCTGGCGCATATTTAAATACTGCCGTTTGTCGAAGTTGTGCTCCTCGTTGATGTGGCGACGCCATTCGAACTGTGTCTTGTAGGCCTTGCCGCACGACGGGCACAGGAATATATAATTCTGCTCTATGGTGGATGCTCCCGAGGTGTTCTTTACAGGCAAACTAGCTGCAGTGGTTGAAACGGCAGCAGGCACTACAGCAGCCTCCTCCGTGGGCTCCGCATTGTCAAACTTTTTGGCACTGTATTGCGTGTCCATAAAATCATGTTCCTCGCTGATGTGCGTCTTTAATGCTATCTGTGTGGCAAACAGCGAGCCACAGTCTACGCATTTATAACGATTCGGATTAGGAATTGGTGCAGGAGCGACAGTAGAAGCTGCTTGTGGCTGGCGTCCCATTAAGCCACTGGTGTTGCCTAGGGCATAGTCATCGTCGTCCGCTTGCATTTGCTCGCCGAAATCATTCTCATCATTTATATTATTGTTACTAGGCGGTGATTGCTCCTCATCCAAATATATAATCTCATACGTCTCATTGGCCACGGTGACGATTTGCTTTCGCGGCGTCTGTGATTTGTTTGGCGTGAATGGTGCAACGCCAGTTCCTGATCCAACCACTTTGCGCGGCTCGTAGCCCACACGATGGTATGTTGCCAAGTGTTTGACAAGTCCCTTTCGATCCGTGTAGGACTTATGGCATTTGCGGCACCGCGCGTACGCCTTGTAGGGCAAATGTGTTATCCTGTGCTGCTGGGCATTCTGTATGCCATAAGCATTTGTTATGATCTTATCGCATTCGGTGCACTTCAACTGGCGATCGTTGATCATCTCGAAATTCAACTTGCTCAGATCATTCATGCCGTGCACTTGTACAACATGGGTGCGCCAATGTTTCTTCTCTATAAACTCTCTGCCGCACTGCGGACAAAGATAATCAATATGCGGCTCGTACATATCATCACTACCGATGCGACCACCACGGCGAGGTACATCGTCCCAATGCAATGAAGTCTCATCATCGCAACCAATCCCAGGATTCTCCTCACACTCATCACCCACACTGGATATAGCCAATGGCTGCTGTTGCTCCTCCTCCTCGTTCTCAGGCATTAAGGTTTCCAAATTATGCTGCTTAAGAAGATGCGTTATAACTTCATGATGCTCTGTAAAACCCTTATAGCACAGCTTGCATCGCATCCACTCCGGTTGTGGCAAGTGGCTGAACTTGTGTGTGCGCAGTGTCTTAATGGTGTTCGGAATGACAAGCTGAATAGAGAAACAATATAGCAATATAAAGCAATCTCTGATATAATCATACCAAGTCTCACCTGCTTGCACTCGAGGCACTGCATTTGCATATCCACGCAGCGAAAGTTCAGTCCCCTTCGACTGACGTAATCGTGTACAAACTCAATGTGCTGACTCCACTGGGCGTGCGTATCACAATCGGTGCCACAATCCGGACACATATAGTGTATATAGTCCTCGCAAATATTCGCTGCACCGCTGCCATTGGCTCCCACAGAGGTGGTACGCTTCTTTACAGCCGCTTGATTGGAAGTGTGACTGTACTCATCGTCGAAATCATGATGGGACTCTTCAGCTGCTTCCGCACTGCCTTCCGTTTCCAACACCTCGTTTTTGACCTGAATACCATCGTCGTCATGAACCTGCCCGTAATGCTCGCGGTGCTGCTCGATGCGCGGCTCGCGAACACGCGTCTTGCGCCCGGCACTAAGCTTGCCACCACGCATCATGGCCACCACTTCATCACAGTGCACCATCCGAAGATGCACCATTAGGTCCTGCCTGTATTTGTACTCGCGCTTGCATATGTGGCACTTGGTGCACCTAAATGGCAAATGTGTGAACTTGTGCTTTAGCAAATTCTCCCTGCTGTGCATCGCGATGCGCTTGTTGCACTCCAGGCATCGGTGATACAACTTGTCAATGGCCACGAAATTGAGACCTCGCCGGGTATTGTACTGATGCATCTGGTTCATATGACGCTTCCACATGTCCTGCTGCCTATACTCTGCGCCGCAGGCGGGGCATATATAAGTAACGCCTAGTTCATAATTGATGGGCACGCCGTTCTCATCGGTGGCATTGATCTGTGAGGTCGTTGGCCGTGTGGATGGTGTACCTGCACCGCCACGAACCATCATAGGCTGAGAGCTAAAAGAGGCTGGCAACGACTGGCGGTGCTGGGGTCGGATGGCCGGACTCGTTGGCATTGGGGGTTGCAGGGGGACCGCCGTTTGTCTGGGCAACGGTTCCAGTTCTGGTTCCGCAATGTTAACAATAGGCTCTAGCTCAAAATCAAATATGGCATCGTCATCGGGCTCGTGTCCTTTTTGTTTGCTGCCCCTGTCGTCGGTCGAGCCCTCATCCTCTTCAGCCTCCTGTTCTTCCTCCTCCTCTTCTCCCATAAATTCGTCAGCAAGCGCGTTATTGCCATTATTAATGCCCTCTACCTCACCACCGCCTTCATCGAAATCTGCGGAAAACATTGACGTCCACAGATCCATACCTTCCATTTTTGGGAAGCTGTTTGCAGCTCGTGCGTGTGTGTGTGCCGTTTTATAAGAACTAGTTTTTGTATTCAAATCTCAACCACGAACTTTCAGCACTATTTTATTTGTGCAATCTTTCTTGCAATACCTACGTTGTTCTCGAACACACGACCATTGAAACTTATATTTTTCATTTTTCATTTTACTCAAATTATTGACATTTTTAGATTGCGAAAATTCAAAATGAATCTTTTTTAGTCTGCAAAAATCAGAGCCATTTTGTTTGCGGCGTTGCAGAGTTGCAAGCCGCTAATAATCGGTTTGTTGACGGCGTTGATTTATTGACGCAAAGCCCGTAGTCTTTATTAATATCGCTTTTTAAATTAAATAGTAAAATGCCAAGTCGTGCCAAGCATAATAAATCAAATTTTATGAGTTTCGTACGAATTAACGGCACGCGCTGCCGGAAGATGGCAGCAGGGGCAGCTATCAAAAATGCCCTTTTCAAATTATTGCGCGGCGCAGGCACCACTTTGGCGTTGCCGGACTGCAGTTACTTTTCCAGACAAGCTGGCAGCATCTGTAGACTCCCACGCAACTATTGTACAAAAACAACTATTGGATTTCGACAACAAATGGACCACACGATACCCCCGAAAGAGTACAAATGGACACCAGGAAATCTTATTAGTGACAGCTTTAAACTTGGGTCCAATGGCCATGTTTGCATTGTACTCAATCGACAAATTCAGGTTCCACCTCACGTGGTCAAGCTGTTATGGAAGAACGGTAAATGTGAAAACGTAAATAATGAAAATAAAAGTTTTTCAGATAAGAACATCCAATATTCTGTTTACAGCGACCTTGCGGTGTGCGGTCGATGGAGGATCCAATCACTTGAAAAACTTTATTATATCCCAGACAGACGGTAAGAAAACTAGCAAAGGGGAACCTGCGCCGAGCGACATTGAACCACCAGATCTGATAACAGGCGATTTTGATTCAATTACGGAAGATACGATTGAATATTTTAAGGGAATACCGAAAATTAGTACACCCGATCAGGATGCTACGGATTTTACCAAAGCCTTCACAGTGCTACAGCCTGTAATGGTCCAGCGCAAGGTCAAGGATGTGGTAGTGTTTCACGATTGTTCTGGTCGACTAGACCAGGTGATGGCCAACCTGAATACACTGTTCAAAATGCAGAAAGAAAATTGTAATGTATACCTTCTGAGCGGTGATTCTATCACGTGGCTGCTGCGACCAGGCAAACATACTATTCAGGTGCCCGTCGACCTGGTCACCAGTCAGCGATGGTGCTCTCTAATGCCTGTTGGCAGCACTGCTCACAATGTGACCACACAGGGGCTCAAGTGGAACCTATGTAAGTGTGTCATGAGTACCCGATTGCCCATAGATCCCTTAATGTGCGGTTTTCATTTGTAGATCATGCACAAATGGAATTTGGTGGTATGGTCAGTACTTCGAATACCTATTCCACGGAATTTGTGCAGGTGGAGACGGACAGCAATTTGATATGGTCAATGGGAGCTTATGACTTCGAGGAGAAATTGCGTTCGACCATCAAATAAATTGGCATCGTATGATTTTTTTTTTTTTTCGATAACAATTGCCGCTTGGAGACTTAAAAATTAGTAGAGCTTAAGCTTGTTGTTGGTTAACAAAGTGACAAAAAAAAAACATGTTTATTGTTATGCGACGTTGTTCTGCTATCGCGATCCGGGCATAGGCATCAATTGAAAGCCTGTGCTGGTGCCCGTTTTCTTACCCAACCAACTGGACGCACCGGTGGCAGCACCTCTCCTGGATGCAGCTCCTCGACTGCTGCTGCTGGCACCTCGGGTGCTTCTCACCGGAGTCGCTTTTTTGCGCGGTGATGCGGTGCCCTTGTGGCGTTTGATAGTGGAAGTGGCGCGTCCGCGCCAAGCTCGCTTACGCTTGCCGCCACGCATTCCACCCGCCGATCCTCCACTTCCCTGTGATGCTGCCGCCTGTCCCCAGTCATCATCGTCGCCACCTTGAGCCGCCCAGGATGCACGGGCGCTACTGGATGTTTGGGGAGTCGCTGCAGCCGCTGCAGCTTCAGCAGCCTCAGCGGCCTCTAAATCGTACATGACTTGCAAGCATTCCTTCTCTGAGGCATATCCGCTGGTTATCTCTAGCAGCTTGGCTCCGTATTTATCGAAATTGGCTTTGGTTACGTGTGGTATGGCGCACATATCCTTCTCTGTAGTTGGAAGCTGCTCGGCCATGGCCTTGAGGGCCTGCATATTCATAATACTAGCCATGGTCACATTACGTGCAGCGGCTATAGTGCGGCACAGATCAAGCAGATCTGCATAACAGCGTTCGTGTAGATTACTGATTTCAGTCCTGCCCGCTGCAGCTGGTTCGGAGACGCTGGCCACCGTCTTAGAGCCACCGCTACTCTCCTTGCGCGACAAAGCGAATTCGATTTTCGGTGTACCATTCATAAGTGATGTTATGTTATTGCCTAAATAAATATACGCCTGAGGAATGTCCTTTGTAAAGATAAGATCCTCTTTTAGATAATCCTGCAACACCATATGCCGCAGTAAACGCTGTACATCCGTCTTGTCCCAGTCTTTTAGTGCGCCATGATGCGGTGTTTTATTGTGTCCGAAATCAACAATCTTCTTGATCATAGATCCTTTCAGTACATCCGCTATATGGAGCAGTGTGAAGCGTGACCGCCCGCTGCACAGTTCCCGCACAGCGCACGCAGCTTTGCGGCATTGCTCCAAGGCATCAATCTGCTTATAAGTGCGCTTCTTCAGACAATTATCACAGGCGGTACGCCGATCCTCCAGGCACTGTTCGCTTGTGAAATGCTCACCAAAGTAATCCAGCTGCTGAGCACGGCGGCAATCGGTAATATTCTCACAATAGCCAACAATGCGATTCAGATTCTCAATATGTATCTTCTTCACGTGATACTGAAGGGCTCGATCAGCTGCAATGGAACAAACAGTGAATTTTATATTGTGATCTTTATATTGAAAGTACACCACGTACCATCCATCATCTTTTTCAGGCGCTGCATATCGCTATAGTTATAGTAAAGGATACAGTCGGCTATTTCTCCATCGCGTCCTGCGCGACCCGCCTCTTGATAGTAGCCCTCGATAGACTTGGGCAACGAATAATGCAGGACAAAGCGCACATCGGGCTTATCAATGCCCATGCCAAAGGCGATTGTGGCGCATATTACACGCACTTTGTTCGTTATCCAATCCTTTTGGCGGGACTCTCGAACCACGTCCGTCAGGCCGGCATGATAGGCCAACGCTCGTATGCCCACGGCGCACATTTTCTTCGCCACCTCGTCGCATTCCTTCCGCGAAAGACAATAGATGATGCCGCTGGCGGTCGCAGGTCGTGACTGTATAAAGTTGCGCATATCGTCCAGCGTAGAGACTCCCTTCTTGGGTAACACCTGATAACGTAAATTGCGCCTGTTGAAGCTGGACAAAAACCATTTACAATGCGTCAGATTCAGCTGCTGCAATATGTCTTGGCGCACGCGAGGTGTGGCTGTGGCAGTCAGCGCCATGGTGGGCACATTGGGAAAGCGCTTACGCAGAATGCCCAGCTTCTTGTAGTCGGGCCGAAAATCATGGCCCCATTGGGAGACGCAATGAGCCTCGTCTATGACAAATCGACTGATGTAGTTATTGGCATTCAGTTGGTCCAATGTATCCTGGAAACGCGGAGAGCTGGAAATTTTTTCTGGTGTAACGTATAGTAGTTTTACTAGCGGTGGGTGACCTTCTAAGTCTCTGTATATAGTCATCACCTCCTCCAAAGACTGATCACCGGAAATACTCTTGGCGCAGATCTATAATGGATATAAATTTGATTAAATAAATTGCTTCGCAATGCCCTTCACACTCTACTTACATCTAGCGAGGACAGCTTGCTGACCTGATCAAAGATCAGAGATTTTAGTGGACTTATGACTATGGTAACGCCCTCTGTGAGAATCGCGGGTAGCTGGTAACACAAGGATTTGCCGCCACCCGTCGGCATAAGGACAAAGCAATCATTGCCTAGCAGTGCTGCGTTAATAACCTGCAATTGATTGGGTCGAAAGCTCTTCAGACCAAAGCTAAAGCTAAGTGCCTGCATCAGCCGTGTGGAGTGCTCATATTTCTGGCCATCGAATTCGCCAGTAATGCCATCGTTATGTACATTGGAATGGAAATTAGCCTCGATCTTTTGAGCTGTCACTGCTACTGGTGCACTTGTAGCTCCGCTTGTACTAGTCGTGGCCTGGGACTTGGCTTTGACCATTGCGTTGGAGGTCAAGTCAATGGTTTGCGACGCCAGTATATGGGCCTGCTCAAATAGCGCCTCATCGTATTCGGGAAAGCCGTCATCATCAAGTACAACCGTTGGAGTCTGGCTGGCAATTTGTGAACTCTTTGCTGGCGGCTGCTTAATAGCTTCGAAATCAGCATAGGCATAGTTATTGAATTCCGATTTGCGTCCCTTCAGCGCCTCGTGCTCCTCGCGTATTTGCATCATTGTGTCCTCAAAATCATCATCGGACTCAACGGCTGTGGGCTTATCTGGGACAATTAAGGCAACAGGCGAGGGGCACTGTGTGGAGCTGAAAATTTCGCCCTCATCGAGTCGCATGGTCTGAGCTAAATAATCATCCTCGTCCGACTCTGTCATTGGACCACCTACAGCCACCAGTTCATCCAAATCATCAGGTGGACCATTTGTGTAGTTTGTATTCGAAGATGTTTTTGTTGATGTGGCTGTTGTTGTTGTTGGTTTTGTGGTAGTCATTAAGACCAAATCGTTTAGCTCCTCCTCGTTTGGTTCCTCTGACGGACCAGTTGCATGGCTGTATGGCGTTTCTGGCGGAGTGTGACGCTGTTCCGCCTGGATCTCGCGCTCCTCTTGTTCCAATGCATCAAAGTCTGGCTCTTCAGGCTGCACATTGCGCTCCTGACGTCTACGCTCTATTTGTCGTTCCAGAAGTTGGGTACGCGCCTTAAACTTTTGACGCATGACTTTCAGCTTTAGAAAAGTGTTTGCCTCGAAGCCATCGATTTCATTGAACTGCACCGCGGGTATCTGATCAATCACCTCGCAGTACTTCTCCATTAACTCTATATACTTGCTTTTGTACATGCCCATTGTGCTCCTTAGCATTGTCTCATTCTGTTGTCCAATGTCGGTCTTAGCCATGCCTATATCGTACTGGCCCAAATCTCGCAAATAGTCAGCCAGGGTATTATCAAATACTATCTTAAGTCTGGGCTTGACCGTTGCTGGCTCAGCTGATGGCTTCTCTGTGTTGGCGACTAGGGAACCAGGAGTATTCGATTCGGCTGAAGTAGGTTTCGGCTTACTGGGCAACACGAATGGCTGAGTGGGTGTGTCAGATAGGGGCTCTTCTTTGACGACTTTTTTCACCATTTTATCAAAACTGTCGTCCAGAGTGTTACTGGAATTTGAGCTGTTTAAATTCGATGTTCCAATGCCATTTATTTCGGCGCATTTGCTTGGGGATTGCGACAGAGAAAGTGTTTTGCATGGCGACCCAGACAACTTATTCATATGGCCATTGAGCTTTGATAATGTCGCTTGGTAAGATGCATCCTGCCTTAGAACCTCATCAAAGTTATCAAAGTTCAATTTCAAACTCCCAGTCAAGGTAGCCTTCGTGGGCGACTGCTGCTTGTTCACAGAATTTGTTGGCAGTGGAGCCAGTGGCGACTGGTTGGCATTTTGAAAGCTGTACCTTTTGATAAGCGCACTGCCATTGGCATCTTTTTCAGGCGCCTTATTCTTAACTGTAGTAGACGATGGCACTTGGCTTTGAGTCTGTGCATCATCTTCATCGGATGACGATGAGTCGAGATAAATGGGATTATAGAACTTTGCCTTTGCTGTCCTTGCTGCTAAAATATCTAAGACAAAAATACAGTTTCACATTGTTCTATACATTTGAAAATATATGAAATACTTTTTCTTGCGGGCTTCGTTAGTTGGCTCGATTGACTCTGGCTGTTGTTGTCCAGACCAAGGAATGCAGACATTGTCAGCTGTTTATTCTGATTAGCGGGTTTTCTAGACATTATGTTAGCTTGTGCACAATTTTAAGCATTTATAAAACTAAATTTATTGAGTACGAATATGTAAACAAACATATATAAAATAAAAAACGCGGGCAACAATCATCTTTTTATTTTATGTAAATAGAGTTGCCAGAATTTTGCAATCAGCGATATAAGGATAAAAATATATCGAAATTCAGTAAGTCAAAAAAAAAATAGTTTTATTTTTAGTTGTTTGCAGATAGGACATTATATAATCAAAGTGCAATCGATTTTATTAGAATAAACCAGCTTTAACGAATAACAGAGGTGAAAATCTTTTAATAACCAATTTGGGAGTACTTATCGAAAATTGCGCGGCAATTCATAAATCGATATCTGCGAATCAAGATGAAATATTTACATATACAAATGACGCTTGATAATGTGGTGTTGATAAGTTCAGACGATCTGTTTATACCAGGATTGGTGCATCAGGTTTTTAATAAGTATAAACGCGATAATGGTATAATTTTAACTAAAGGTAATCACTACGGTCCGTTTTCTTGTACTTAGCTACAATGATTATTTTCATTATAGTGGAACGTTCGCAGCTATTTTCAGAGTTGAGCGCCTTGTTGGGAGAAGGTCTTCTACATCGCGCACTACATATACTTGATGAGTGGAACTTTATTACCTACTACACATCAGACCGCTATCGCAGTATAGTGGAATTGTCTAGCAAGCGAAACTTGGCGCATGTTGTGCGGGTTGTACCTGGTGTCAATTATTGCAAGTGCCGCTACTTCCAGCGTTTTGTTTTGCAATTGAAAGAAGCAGGAGGGAAGGAACAACGACAGCAGGAGCTGAACAGTGATCAAGATTCCTTCACGTGTGAGCACGTATTGGCACAGTGTTTGAATCAGTTGCTACATCCAGAGCCACGGACACAGATCTTGACGCTTGATCAGTTTAGATATTTTCACATTGATATCTATGAGGATTGATGCAGCATTCGAAAGTGCTGTATGAGAAGGGCATCATTAAAAACCGTAAAATGTTAACACAATCACAATATGAAAACTATAAGCTGGTGTGTCGCTTGGAGCACATCAAGACCTTATACTCATCCATCAAGTCGATTTGTTTTAGTGATGTAAAAAAGTCTACTACTATTATATTTATACATTTTTCATCAAATATTTTATGTTACAGTTCGGTACTTTGCAAGCCAGTGAAGATGGGATACTCATCACGGTGGAGCAGGGCAAATCCATACAGGCCACATTGTTTATAGCTCAATCATTTTTTGCCGAATTTAAAGTCGACGGCTCGCCGAGCTTCAGTGTGAAGATCAATGTCTTGGCGGAGTGTCTTAGCCTGTTTGGTCTCTCAGATTGCAGCATTAAAATGTTGTATAAGGGTGAAGGTGCACCATTGCTGCTGTTGTTAGATCCTCACGACGACGATCAGGTTAGCACAGAGTGCTCCATTAAAACTACCAATGTGGAGGAGCCAATGGAGTATGATCTGGATGCAAATAGTTCCAGCTTGAACACCATATTTATGCGTGGCCCAGATTTATCCAACATCTTTCACGAGCTGGACAAAGCAGCCGATGAATTTGAGTTTACCATATCACCGTTAAAGCCACACTTCAAAATCACCACTTTGGGTGTAATGCAAGCAGAATCCAGCGTAGAGGTGGCCAAGTCAAGTGATATGGTAATATTATTCAACTGTCGCGCGACAACGGTGGCGAGATACAAAAGTCAACAAATAAAGCTGACAAACAAAGCCATGCAGGTGGCCTCAAAGGTGGCAATAAAAACAGATGCCAGCGGGCTGTTGGAGATGCATTTCATGATGCAGTGCGATAACCAGGAGGAGATGTATGTTCGGTTTTTTATAACACCATTGTTAGAAGTTGAAGGCAATTGAAATAACGTTTTCACAACTATCTGGCAACACTGTAGGGTTCTATTTTTTTTTTTGTTTAAATACCCTGTATACAAAATGTATGGCAAGGGCAAGTGATAGCCTGAGCTTAAAATGTGTGAGTATAATAAATATGTACATAATATTTAAACATCATTCCACGTTAAATAATATTAAAATTCATTCAGCTGAAATAATTCAATAGTTCTATGAACACTAATATCACATATTATCATGATGGCAACTGTCAGGCCTTTTGGAAACAGTTCCATATGTGAATACAGGGTGTGCCATGGCATAAACTGTTACTTGTTGTTACCATGTTACTGTTGCTGTTGTTGTTGCCATGCCATCAGCTGTGAGCGCCAGGCATGTGTTTTGTTGTATGCCATGCTTCCTCTTGCTATTCTTGGGTTTGGGTTGTTCTGGCGGAAAAAAGCGTGCTCAGTCTAATAAAACCAGGAAAATTTTGATTTTTGGTGATTTCTACTATGCTTACGTAAGTATTTAGTTATTCATCGAAGAAATAATGCTAAATTCAATAAAAATAATAACGCATGTGATTCACAGGCATGAGTATTTCAAGACCCCAGCAGATGAAGATGAGCTCGATGACATCGATGACGATATGGTAGTTGGTGTAATAGCTGAAATTGAACAGGAGGTGCTGAACGAATCCGAAAGCGACGACGACGAATACGATTTGGCAGACATGGGGGCACCAGAGCCAGAAGGAAATGATGGTAACATCAGTTCTAACGAGAGCATCAGCAGCGATGGCAGTTTCGATCCGAATGCGGAGGACACTGATTCCGATGATTCAATGATGGATGAGGCTGCAACGGGTGGCGCAAGCAATGCCAAGCGGCGCAAGGAGCAAAACGTAATTGATGGAGCGGGGCCCAGTGGTTCAGGTCCCAGTGGATCTGGTGATTATTCACATTTGGATGAGGACGATGAGACGGATGAGACTGTCCGTGCTATCATTGCAGCTATAAAGAAACCACGCAGTGCTCCCCCAGAGATTAGACTGGAGGATTTCATCACAGACATCTGCTTCCATCCAGAGCGAGATATTATCGCCCTGGCGACCATAATTGGTGATGTACATCTATACGAATATAGCAACGAGGAGAATAAACTGTTACGTTCAATTGAAGTGCATGCTAAGGCCTGTCGAGATGTTGAGTTCACCGAGGATGGACGCAGTTTGATTACGTGCTCCAAGGACAAGTGCGTCATGGTCACCGATATGGAAACGGAGAAACTGAAGAAATTGTATGAAACAGCACATGATGATGCCATCAACAAACTGCATGTGCTCGATGAGCGTCTATTCGCCACCGGGGATGATGCCGGCACAGTAAAGCTTTGGGATTTTCGCACTAAAGATGCCATATTCGAACTGAAAGAGGTAGAGGATCAGATAACCCAAATGCTAACTAACGAACAGAACAAACTGCTGTTGGCAACCAGTGCTGATGGCTATTTGACCACCTTTAATATTGGTGCTCGGAAATTATACGTGCAATCCGAACCGTATGAGGAGGAGCTCAACTGCATGGGCATTTATCGGGGCAGCTCTAAGTTGGTGGTGGGTACCTCTAAGGGACGCCTTTACACCTACAATTGGGGCTACTTTGGCTACCATTGCGACATGTATCCGGGGATCAAAAGCCCCATAAGTCTGATGATACCCATTACGGACCGAATTGCCTGCGTAGCTGGCGAGGATGGTAACATACGTGCCTGTCATATTGCTCCCTATCGCAATCTGGGCGTTGTGGGCCAGCACAATATGCCCATTGAATCGCTGGACATCAATAGCAGTGGTGAGCTATTGGCATCTTCATCGCACAACAACGATGTGCGCTTCTGGAACGTGAAATATTTCGAGGACTTTGGCGACATTAAGTACAATGAGAAGCACAACGCCTACAAGGATAAGCGACACAATTTGCCATCATCGAAGTGCACAAATGCGTCTGACTTCTTTGCCGATATGACCAAGGAGCAGGACGATGACGAAAATGACGACGGTGGAAATAACGATCTAGCAGCTGGGCCTAATAATGTTACCTAGATGCTCTTAGTCATTCAACATTTGTAGCTCGGCATTATAAATATATATCATTGTTGTTAAACATTTCTTAACAATTTTTAGCTATAGTATTGTAAGACCTTGTGCTGTAAAGGCTTAATAAAAGTTAGCATGTACCTAAATACATACCAGTTCATAGAATTTTTAAATTGATAAATGCATACATATATAGAAATATATCTGCTCTAAAATGTGTTAAAAGCTTGGACTGGAAACCGATTCTAATCGATTTTATTTAAGTGAGCTACATTATTTAAATAAAAATATAAAACAAAAAATACAAAATAAATAAAATAAAATTTGTAAATCCCCATAGTAAAAACTGGTTGAAATCCATCATGAATATAGTCCTTCATATCTAAATAGAAAAAGACGTTTTAATTTTTGTTTCATTTATTTGATTTGCAATTCAAGTTTATCAATATTTAATTATATAAAGGTCTAGTATCCTTTTTAATTGGGTTTTATATTACTATTATTTTTCTTGGATTTACCCAAAAGAGAACTTAGAGGTTAATTAAAATTATTTCTTTTTAGTGACTGGCGTCACACAACGTTTCAGATCAGACCAGGTGAAATCAACCAGAAAAACGATTACATATATGTATATGGCAACAAATAGAATTCAATAGAGGATTAAAATGCAATTGAATTGAATGCTGAGTTTTTGTTATTTTTTATCGTTTTCTTTTTTGTTCATGGTACCACACTTTTTAATTTCGTGACGAATGTAAAATATGTGGAAGAGAGAGTGGAAATCGTCGGGGGTTTATAATAACAATTATTGTTTAGTACATTAAATAATTATTAATCATGGGAGGCGGCATTTCACAATTTAACAATACGTGGTACATGTGTAAATCACAAGAATTTCGTTTCATAAAACATGGACATAATTTTATAGTGTAGGAATAATAATGATTAGGTGATTGTGCCAAAAAAGAAAACACCTATCAATTTATATATATTATAATATATATATATATATAAATATATGTACGTAGAGTTTGAGCCAAAGTTATTTGGTTTTTTTTTAATTTTTTTTTTTTTTTTTTTTTTGTCCTTTTTATATATATATATATTATTCACATATATATATTTTAACGCAATGCAGCAAATTTTTTACACCTGATTTCGCCTGTTATGGTGGGTTCACAGTTCCAATTGGCTGACGTTTGACGATTTGTTTGTTTGTTTGTTTTTTTTTTTTTTTTTTTGGTTGTTTTTTTTTTGTGATTTTTTTTTTTAGTTTGTGAATAAAAATAATTTTTGTGATTTTTTTTATTGGCGGCTGCCGGCCTGACCCATGCATAACGAACATGACGAACTCAGGGAATTTAGAGTTGATTAGATGCATCGCCCCATATTGCGTTTAAATGGGGCAGCGTCATCAGCCGCAACACAACACCCATAACTTGGGTTTCCGGATGCACCAGTTTCTCCATGGCATGCAATATTATTATTATTATTATATTAAAATTTTTTGGTTTGTTAAACATGGTTTCTCAGTGGTTATGATTCTTGTTGCTTTTGCAGCTGCTGCGCCCTGCTGCCGGCCCTGACATGCATGTTTAGCACGACAAGCTCAGTACAAAAATCATATCCTTTTACTGCATTTTGCAGCGAATTTAGAGCCGATGTTGTGTTGGTTGTTGTTGTTATTGATGTCTTACATGAATAAGCCATGTACACAATGTCATAAGGCGGCAGTGCCAGCTGCAGCAGCCGCGGCAGCTGCTGCAACGCCACTGGAGCTGGGTACCAGTGCATCCTTGGCCATATGCGTTTCAATGTCAACGCGACAAATTGGACAGTGCTTGTTGGTGACGAGCCATTGATCCACGCAGTCAGTATGGAAGAGATGCATGCAGGGCAAACGTCTGAAAGGCAACGAACATATATATATATATATATAGTGACTGATAATGAAGCGACCTAGTTTCCATTACTCACCGCACATCATTCTCAATCTCAAAGAGCGACAAGCAAATCGCGCACTTTTCTGCATCCTCATCAGATTCGCTGGGTCGGCGCACTCGACGATATTTGTGAGGCAAAGTGTTGCGCTCAATAATCTCCTGCAAGAATATAATTCATTCAATCAAGTTGCAATATTTCAGATTGTTTTGTATGCTTACCAATGTCGCGCCACGATTTGGTCGGGGCGGTCCAATCAGTATGCGCGAGGAACCCAGAGCAAGCGGCGTGGCCAGCCCAATTTCCAGGTGTAGCGGTGAATAATGATGGAACATGTGATGATGGACTGCAGCTCGACGGCGCTGCTGTTGATGTTGCAGTTGCTGCTGTTGTTGTTGGTGTTGTTGTTGCTGCTGTTGCTGCTGCTGAATCTGTTGCTGAATCTGTTGCTGCTGCTGCTGTGGCTGCTGTTGATATTGTATTCCCAGTGGTGGTGGCGGCGGCGGCAGCGGCGGCAGCGGCGGCAGCGACGTCGGTGGCTGATGGGCATCGATTGGCCCAGTGACCGTGGAACTCTGCTGGTGTACAGCTGCGTCATAGGCCGGATAATAGGCAGGATCGAGACTGGAGACGGGTCCATTGCGTGCATGTACACAATTGCAAATGCTGTGCAAATAACGAGTGCGCAGACTGCTCGTCAGATTCAATGGATTCGAGGAGAGATCAATGGGCGTGGGTGTCATGTGACGACGGTGCAGCTCCTGCATGCTCTGCTGTCGATACCACAGATTCTGATGCACCGGATACGGTGGGGCCGGTGTCAATGATGTAGCCACAAGCGCACTAGCCCGATGTGGCGGATGTATGTGTGCATGCATTTGGTTCTGCGGCGCCTGGTGGCCTTGATGTGGCTGCGGCTGATAGTGCTGGCGATGATTATGGTACGCATCTGAGCGGCGTATGCTAAACGGTGGGGAGCCGCAATACTGCATTGTTGGCCGCCCGGAATACATCTCCAGCGGTGGCGGCGGCGACACAGCGGCCGCTACAGTAACTATGGAGGACATCACCGGCGGTGGGCCTGCGGCAGTGGCAACAGCAGTGGCAACAGGTGTAGTTGCACGATTTAGCATTGGGCTACGATGATGATAGTTATCCTCCATGCTATTGTTCTCCATGCTGGTGACTGGGGATGCCAACGATAGCAGATCATGGAAGGATTGCGCTTGAGCTGCGGCCACAGTAGCTGCCACAGCAGCAGCGTTTAGTGCGCCACGTATTGAGCTCCGACTGCTGCCCGTGGAATTGGCCAGACCTCCCTGGTAATGTGGATTGGTCACCGGTACCGGCGAGTAATCGCCATTACTCCGGCTGGCCGGTAGTGTTGTGATTGTATAGTGCGGCACATAGTACGGCTGATAGCGATGGTAATATGTTGCGGGACTGTTATGCTCACTTGGCACCGCCTCGGGTGTCGGGGCCACTGGCGTTGCAATAACCGGACCCGCTGAAGTATGTTGTACGTAGGAGCCCGCATTGGCACTGGGCGTTGGCGGCAGTGCCTGTGGCGGGGGTTGCCCCTCTGGCAACGGCCCAAAATGCCATATGGGTGGCGGCGTGATGGGCTGGAAATAGCGTTGCGAATGCGCCGCCGCTGCCTCAGCTTCCAGGCCAGGACATCGTGTGGGCATCAGACTGATAATTGGTCCCATGGCGGCCGGCGTATGATCATAGCTGCTATAGTTGTGATCGGTGATGGCGACGCGATCCGTTAAAGCGCCAGTATAAAAAGCAAAGGAGGTGCCCGCCGCCGGACGCTGACGTCGTCGATCCTCGTACTCGCTGGCCGAATTCGGACGCGGTAGGAGAGTTGCTGATACGGAGGCAGTATTGGAACCAGCTGCAGGTGGATTTAAGCTTTCGCTGTTGGATGCCGTTCGACTGGTCAGCGGATCATCACGTATAAGCCGATGTAGTTGTTGATGCGTTAGCTGCTGTTGCTGTTGCAGCTGCTGCTGCTGTTGTTGGTGTTGCTGTTGCAGTTGCTGCTGCTGCTGTTGATGTTGCTGCTGCTGCTGTTGCTGCTCCAGGCGATGACGATGGCGCGTTTGCTGCATTTGCTGCTGGATCGCCGCCTCGTTGCTGGCACCAAAGCCATCATCATCGGATGTCAGATCGATGGAGAGTATCGGTTCGCGTGTAGAGTGCACAAATACCACATCATCATCATCGTCATTCGAATCGGAAGACCAATCCAATAGCTGCAGATCCGGCGCAGTGAGCACCGCATTATCCTTGTTATTAGTGTGTGAGCCAGAGAGTTGCCGCCTGCCTGTCGAAGTCGAGGGCAGGTTGGGCAGCTCCATTGTGCTGGGTGCTGCTCGGCTGCCATCTGTATCACGGGGCCGACCCACATAGGTTATTACGCAGGAACCGGCGCTTGTCTGCTGACTCCTCGGCTGCAGCGTTTGCGCCATAGACTGCTGGGACTCCTAGATTACAGACAAAAGTAGTAAATCAGTTATTAAGAGGGATTGAATTCGAATTCCCAGTTGCTTAAATACCCTTGCAGACATATGGCGAAGTATTCTAGTTATAATAATGGATTACTTCACCTACAAATATTACTCAAGTTTGTCAATATTCGTATAATCTGTAACGTCTATCATACCAAAACGAAAAAAATAACAAAAATGATAATATCTCTAAACGCCTATTTTGTATTAAAAAATCTCAGCACTGACATAAAATTATTGAAGCATTATCGTTCACTTACCTGTTGTTCACCACTCCGGGCCAACTCCGCATAGGTGCGATGCCGATGACGACCTGGCTGAAATGCATAGAAGTTCGTTGGCGACAGACTGGACATGGTAGACGAGGAGGAGGACAGTCGCACATCATTATGGGATTCCAGACGTGCCAGCTTCTTGGGTGGCTGACACAGACTGTGATTACTGCTGCTACCGCTGCTGCTAGCCGCCGGAATAGGCTCATCCATGGAGCGTACACGGGTGCGCACAATTCTGCCCGAGCCAAAGCAAAATTTAAGCACAGCTGTTGTTCGTGGATGCTGCTGTTGCTCCGAAATGGGTGTGTCAACACCTCTATCGGTGGTCAGAGGAACGGCACAGATTTCCCGACCATTGTAGTTCCCGCTGCAGGTGGTGTGAGTAGCTGCAGAGCAGGATGCAGAATTGGAGCGCCTAAAGCTGACATCTGGTGGCGGAAATGGTAGCATTGGACCACCAAATGTATAGCCACGAGTACTGAAATACGTATGATCCGTATGGCGGGGCTCCAAATCGCTGTGGGTGCTCTGCGGCCGTCCAGCTGTGGATTCAGTTGCTGCATTACGCATACGAAGATCCCAGCCATCGTCGCTGCTGTTGTCGCCAGCAGGATCCAGCTCGCTGGGATACAGTCGTTGTCGATAGACATGACGGCTACGATGATGCTGTTGCGCTTGAGCACTGGTGCTGGGCGTAGCGTCCAGGTCAATAACCGATGAGGAAGCCGCCGCGGAAGCTGTACCATTTCCGCCAGCAGCTGTTGAATTTCCATTTCTATTTCGACTCGATTGATGCTTTTTCTTTTGCAGCGCTGATGTTGTTGTGGTTGTGTTGGTGGTGCGCGTATTGGCGAACTGCACGTGCTCCGTATCCGATGCACTGGATGTGACATCATCAAAAGCCGTGGCATTACCATTAACCAGATGAGAGTTAATATTATTATTACTGTTGCTGCTGCTTGCCTCAAAGGAGCTGTTTGTGCTGCTGCTGTTGTGGGAGCTCAAGAGCGAACTGCTGGGCAGCTCATAGCCCGACGATGATGTACTATTTCTAGACTGCTGCATTAATTGCTCATCAACAGCATGGTCATCCATGGCAGCTGTCCAGATGCTACCCAAATGCGACACACTGTTACTGCGATTTATGTTGATGTTGTTGGTTCTATTGTCATACTCTTGATGTTGCGTGTGCGACGACTCACGCTGCTGCTGCTGATGCTGTAGTTGTTGTGACAGGACATCCACTTCAGTCTTACGTTGCGAGTGATTTGGAATGAATGAGCCGCTATCACTACGGCTGTTGCTGGTATTGCTATTGCTGGTCGCTGACAACGTGGATGTGGCGCTCGCCGTTGATGTTGAGCTGAGTTCAAAGAATTGCGTTGGCTCACCTGCGCCATTGCCATTCGATTGAGTGGAATGCACATGCTCCATGGGCGCCGCATAGCTGCTATTGCTTTCTACCAGCCGGCTGCAATGACATACATCGCGTATGACATTACATTTCCAGCACTTGTTGCCAGTTGAGCTTGCGGGCTCCGCATAGGACTCGCGGTTAACACTCCTGGACGACGGCTGATACTGAAACAGGGGTACATAGCCACCATTGGGACCACCACTTGCACCAGCACCAGCACCAGCACCGTCACCACCACCACCACCACCATTACTACCAGCTCCACCAACAGAAACAGTTGTAGTCGCTATTTGCGACTGCTGCGATGTTGCTTGGAGATAGGAGGGCACAACTACATAACTGTCCGGCAGCGATTCACGTGGCTGTTCAAAGTAGACGGCATATGGTGATCGTTCTAGAATACAATCAAATCAAATCAAGTGAATCATATAATAGTGATGCCATTATTCTATTTAGTTTGCAAGTCCACTTACGGGCTTCTCGGGAGCCAAGCTGTAGCATGACATCAGAATATCCAATTGGTACGCCGTGATGCTGGTTACGATGCTGGTCCTGCATGTGCTGTCGATGTCTGAGTTCATCCTGTTCATTTTCCATGCTTACGCTTTTTTTTTTGTTGGTTTTTTTTTTACTTTTAAAGAGAAACATAAATGAGAAAAATGATTAATGTGTCTACGCGATCACGTAAATATGAGTATTATGAGAAAATCAAAACAACAAATTTTGAATATGTCTATTTTGAAAAAGCCTACTGTGACTATAATCTACCATTAATATTACATACATATGCAAATCCTGTCTAATAAATTACCAAAGCTCAACTAAGCCTTTTTGCAATATATCTATCTCTAATTTATTAAAATTATGATTTTTGCTTCATATTCAAATTTTAATATAATAAAAATGGCTGCGCTTGCTTATAAGCAGAACACACTATTTTTCACTATACATAGTACGACTCAGTCTCTGCAAAAGGTGCTTCCTTTGTGGTACCCGATTTTAACCTGATTCAACCATTGCTAATTATTACACACTTTTAATTTCCTGGAAAATCGGGCTGGTGTACTAAAACTTTTATTTGTTTTGCAGAGAGGTCTCTGATAAGAAGTTGAGATCTTTCCCAAAAACAGCTGTGAGTGAGGAATAAGACAAAGAGAGCAAAATATTTTGGTAGTCAATGAGAATAAGTAAGTAAGAAAGGGAGGGAGCGAAATAAAGAGAGCTGCATAATTTAGGTGAGCACGCAAAACGGAACAGAGGGAGAGCGAATGGAGCTTACCTGCTACCCGAAGCCCGTCAAGACACCTTAATGGCAATGTAAGGGAATTGCTAATTTGCAAATAACGCAGTCATTTTTATAACGTAGTTTTATTTTTAACACACGCGATAATTACTCCAGCACCGTTTTACTAATATTAAAGTGCGATTAAACCCTCGGGAACGTTGTTAAAATTTCATGAATAGCACAAAAATATTAACGTCGTAGGGAAAAAATCACACACACACTGACTGCTATGAGTATCGATGTATCGGTACTTCAGCATTTGCAGTGGACGTTATCGATAAGTAAACGTCAAAAAGTATGAATATCCGTTATTTAAAGCTTTTTATCAATGCAGTCTTAAGAAAGCTACATAATAGAAGCTGATTTTAAATTTAAATTTAATATTAATAGTTTTCAATTGCAAAAATTGAATAATAAACTGAAATGCGCCACATATATAGTGTTGCACAATGACCAATTACCAAACGTTGAAAAACACTAAAAAAATAGATCGAATCACGAGTCTATAAATATCGATAGCATATCAACAACCCTACATTCCGCAGGCATGAAAAATCTAAAAGTTAAAGTAATTTGTTTATAATAAAAGTGCCAGACATCAAACGAATTAATATTACCAGCACTGAAACGGTACATATATGTGTTTATATATATGTCATATGCTTCAAAAACGTATTATTTAATGCAACGCATACGTGTATTCAATTGACTTATCACACAGGGGCGGGGTGTGGTTTGTGGCTTAAAATTCGTGTACGTTAAAAATATGTTTGCATATAACAAAAAAGGAAAAGAAGCATGAACAATACCCGCCGACTAATTACTTATGCCAAACACAAAAACCCGAGCTATATTAATTGAAAGCTTCAATTATTTGCAGTATGCAAATCAGTTTGTGGCAGGCGGCCAAAGCGGTTGGCGATTGCGATTGATGTTGTGTGTATATGAAAACAAAAGAGAAATACAATAATAACACCAACAACAGTATTGTTTTATTCGTTCTGTGCTTTTACTTTGTAGATTTGGCAACGTAAAAATCCGAAACATCAGCCCAACCATACACTTACACACACACACTCACAAACAACTACACTCACTCACACACATACAGCAATAACAACATACTATAAGAGTCACCCAGTTCCCCTCAGTTCTAAGTTAGACTGCAATGTGCAGCTGCAGCGTAAGCGTACGAGATGTCCCGGCTCGCTGATTACTTTGTAATTGTTGGCTACGATAACGACAAAGAAAGTGAGTGTCGCATACATGCACAAATTTATATATACATATATTGAAATATGTATGTGTACTTGTTGGAATATTATATATGTACATATGTTTTATTTTTTCTGCAGAAACTGCCGGCAATGTCTGCGGTCAGCCAATATGCGGAAAAATTGTGCAACGCTTTCCCGAGAAAGATTGGCCCGACACGCCCTTCATCGAGGGCATCGAGTGGGTGGGTATACAATGTTTTCACACACATGCCCACACACATTATTTACCCAAACTTATAATTGTAGTTCTGTCAGCCGCTCGGCTGGAATTTATCGTACGAGAAACAAGAGCCGAAATTCTTTATATCCGTGCTCACCGACATCGATGCAAATAAGCATTATTGTGCATGCTTAAGTTTTCATGAAACTCTGGCGATCACCCAGACACGCACGGTGGACGATGAGGATGAGACTATTGCCAACAATAGCAATGGCAACTGTGGCAATCGCGGATTGCTGGGCACTCCTCCCGCTGAGTCAATAACACATCACAGCATTATGTATGCGCCCAAATGCTTGGTGCTAATATCTCGACTGGACTGCGCAGAGACGTTTAAGGTAAGATTTAATGGTTAAAGCTTTTATTTTATTACATTGTTATTAAATGCATCTATTTATTGTACAGAACTGTCTGGGCACCATCTACACGGTGTACATTGAGAATTTGCCATATGCCATGGAGAATCTTATTGGCAACATACTGGGCTGCATACAAGTGCCACCGGCGGGTGGGCCGCAGGTGCGGTTCTCAATTGGAGCCGGTGACAAGCAATCGCTGCAGCCACCGCAAAGCTCCTCCCTGCCAATGACGGGCAGCGGTGTTTACTTCCTGTTCAAGCAGCTGGGCATTAAGAATGTGCTGATATTGCTTTGCGCCGTGATGACTGAAAATAAAATACTCTTTCACTCCAAATGCTATTGGCATCTGACGGACAGTTGCCGGGCATTGGTTGCGCTTATGTATCCATTTCGCTATACACACGTCTACATACCAATACTCCCCGCCCCACTCACTGAGGTTCTGTCCACGCCAACTCCTTTCATTATGGGCATACATAGTTCGCTGCAATCGGAAATCACAGACTTGCTGGATGTCATTGTGGTAGATTTGGATGGTGGTCTAGTGACCATACCAGATGCACTAACACCACCTGTGCCCATATTTCCATCACCATTGTGGGAACAAACACAGGATTTGCTCAGCATGATACTCTTTCCCAATTTGGCGCAAGCTGATCTCGCCTTCCCCAATAATGAGCGGCCCAACTCAACTATGGTGAAGACCGAAGCACAAATTGACAAGGAGCTGCGCGCCATATTTATGCGTCTATTCGCACAGCTGCTCCAGGGCTATCGCTCTTGCCTGACCATCATACGTATTCACCCCAAGCCAGTGATAACGTTTCACAAGGCTGGCTTTTTAGGTGCTCGCGATCTTATCGAGAGCGAGTTTTTATTTCGCGTTCTTGATAGCATGTTCTTTACCACCTTTGTTAATGAACGTGGACCTCCTTGGCGGGCTGCTGATGCCTGGGATGAGCTATACAGCTCGATGAATGAACTGCTCAAAACGGAGTCACAAAACCGGAATCTCGTATGTAATAAAAACAATACAGATTTATAACAACACTAAACCTTGTTTATCTACCGTTGCAGATACTCACACATATCCAAGAACTAGGCCGCACACTGTACGAAAACGAGGCATCTAATGCTCACACAACATATGCCCAAAAAGTGCTCAAGCCGCCGCAAGGCTCTTTTCAACGCATTCACCAGCCGTCATTTCCACGTATTAACGTTGAAAAAGTTGAGCAAATCATACAGGATGGCATACGGAAGAATGGTCAATCGCAGCGGTTTCATGTCACCCGCAATCAACCCCGAATAATACCCATGGGTCCGAGACTGCCCGAAGCCCTGGAGCTGCGACCCACAACGGTGCACAATTCAGCCCGTCGCTTGGAGGTGCTGCGCACCTGTGTCTCATACATATTTGAAAATCGCATTGCGGATGCGAGAAAGCTACTGCCTGCCGTAATGCGCACACTAAAGCATCGGGACGCACGTCTCATTCTTTGTCGTGAGCTGTTTGGCTACGTACATGGCAATAAAGCGGTGCTGGATCATCAACAATTCGATTTGGTAGTGCGCTTCATGAACAAAGCGCTGCAGAACTCATCGGGCGTGGATGAGTATACTGTAGCAGCTGCGCTGCTTCCCATGTCGACCATATTCTGCCGTAAGCTTTCTATGGGCGTGGTACAGTTCGCCTATACGGAAATACAGGATCATGTCATATGGAAGAATCTGCAGTTCTGGGAATCCACTTTCTTTCAGGATGTGCAGGCACAAATCAAGGCACTGTATTTGTTGCAACGTCGCCAGAACGAGCACAACAAGGAAGCCAACTGTGTACTGGACGAAGTGCCGCTGGAGGAGCCAACGGCGCTAGAAATTACCGCAGAACAGTTACGCAAGAGTCCCACCATCGAGGAGGAGAAAAAGGCTGAGCTGGCCAAATCGGAAGAGTCCACGCTCTACAGCCAGGCCATACACTTTGCCAATCGCATGGTATCCCTGCTAATACCGCTCGACGTCAATGTGGATGCGGCCAGCAAACCTAAGCTACCCTTTCGGCTCGAGGAGAACCAGAGCGTTTCCAATAGGTATTTTAAATTAGGTCGAACAGAACGCATTTTTCTTTAATCGACAATTTTTCATTTCTCTTTTCAGTATTATGGGCTCGCATAGCCTGAGCGAACATTCCGATGAAGGTTTCGAGGAGAACGATGCCTCTGAGATAGGCGTTACTGTGGGCAAAACAATATCTCGTTTCATTGATTGCGTTTGCACGGAGGGCGGCGTCACCTCGGAGCACATACGCAATCTGCACGACATGGTGCCGGGCGTGGTGCACATGCATATTGAATCGCTGGAGCCAGTTTATCTCGAAGCCAAGCGGCATCCGCACGTGCAGAAGCCGAAAATCCAGACGCCTTGTCTACTGCCCGGCGAGGAATTAGCGAACGATCATTTGCGTTGCTTTCTCATGCCCGATGGACGAGAAGATGACACCCAGTGCTTGATACCCGCCGAGGGTGCGTTGTTCTTGACGAACTATCGCATCGTTTTCAAGGGCTCGCCCTGTGATCCGCTCTTCTGCGAGCAGACAATTGTGCGTGCCTTTCCCATTGCCTCACTGCTCAAAGAAAAGAAGATATCGATGCTCTATTTGGCCCATTTGGATCAAACGCTGCCGGAGGGCTTGCAGCTGCGATCCAGCTGCTTTCAGCTGCTCAAGATTGCCTTCGATACAGAGGTTATGCTGGAACAAATCGAAACGTTTCGCAAAACCCTAAACAAGGCGCGCCATCCATTTGATGAATTTGAGTATTTCGCATTTCAATCATATGGAACTATGCTACAAGGTGTTGTACCTTTAAAAACCAAGGAGAAGTACTCAACGCTTAAAGGCTTCGCAAAGAAAACGCTGTTACGCACAGCCAAAAAAGCTGGCTTCAAGCAGAAGGTCCAAACGAAACGCAAATTGATGCCGGAGTACGAGATGGGCAGTGGCAGCACAGATGCACTTGAAACCCACTCCATAGACGATGAGCTGGAGGATGGCGACGAGTTTGAGACGCAGCAGAACGAAGCACTGCCACGTTTGCTCACGACCAAGGACATCGAGCGCATGCGGGAGCGTAGCTATGTACGTGATTGGAAACGCCTGGGCTTCGATGCAGAGGCACAGCTCGGATTTCGCATCAGTAATGCCAATGCCAACTATGCCACATGTCGCACTTATCCGGCCATCATAGTAGCGCCTGTCCATTGCAGCGATGCGGTCATGACGCACCTGGGTCGCTGCTTTAAGAGCCAGCGGATACCTTTGCCCACATGGCGGCACAATAATGGCTCGTTGCTCATACGCGGTGCACAGCCGAATAGCAAATCCGTGATTGGCATGATCAAGAACACCACGGGGGCGAATACCATGGCGCATAATGATGTCACTCATTATCCGGAGCAGGACAAATATTTAATGGCACTGATCAATACTATGCCCGTGTTGACGCCTCTCGACGCACTCAATCAGTATACCGATATGAATCTCTCGATAAACTCACTGCTCGGACATGGCGAAGATCATCAATCGTTAACACCAGAGTTTATGCGCAAACAGCGAACCAATTTGAGTATGACGGAAGGCAGTAAAGCCAATGTCGGCGGCAACAAAGGTGGCACCATGAAAGGCAATGAAAGGGCGGCGGCGAACGCCTTTCGGAAGATGCGGCTCTATGTTCTAGGTTGGTTTTCATATGCCAGAGCTGAACTCTTGTAGTGTATAATATATTTTCGTATTTTTCTATGCAGGTGAAAAATCGCAAGCCAAATCGAATTTGAATGGTGATTTCTGTGCGGATTTTATACCCGTGGACTATCCGGATATACGGCAATCTCGATCAGCCTTCAAGAAACTGATACGTGCCTGCATGCCCTCACATAATATCAGTGAAGCGGATAGTCTGAGCTTCGCCAAGATGGTGGAGCAATCAGATTGGCTGCAACAAATCTCGACCCTGCTGCAGCTATCCGGTGCCGTTGTGGACCTCATTGATTTGCAGGAAAGTAGCGTCATGCTTTCACTGGAGGATGGCTCCGACGTGACTGCCCAGCTGTCGAGCATCGCACAACTGTGCCTTGATCCTTACTATCGAACCATCGACGGCTTTCGTGTGCTGGTGGAGAAAGAGTGGCTGGCATTCGGACATCGTTTTGCCCATCGCAGCAATCTGAAACCATCTCATGCCAGCACAAATATTGCCTTCGCGCCCACATTTTTGCAGTTTCTGGATGTTGTTTATCAGCTGCAGCGACAGTTTCCCATGGCCTTTGAGTTTAATGATTTCTATTTGCGTTTTCTGGCCTATCACGTGGTCTCATGTCGGTTTCGCACTTTTCTCTTTGATTGCGAGTTGGAGCGCTACGATTCCGGCATTGCGTCCATGGAGGACAAGCGCGGCTCACTGAGCACCAAGCACATATTTGGTGGTGGAGGTAGTGCTGCGAATGGCTCGGATGACGAATGCAATGTGTATCCGCTCGACATACGTAGTCCACGTACACCTAATCAAATGAATCGCATTGGACACTCCATTTTCGACTATATCGAGCGACAGCACAACAAATCGCCAATATTCTATAATTTCCTGTACTCCGCCAACAGGGATGTGGTACTGCGTCCGCAGAATAGTGTGGCTGCGTTAGATCTGTGGAACTTTTATACCAACGAGGAGCTGGCACAAGGACCGCCCTACGATCTGGAAGTGACCAATGTCGATGATGAAATCGATCTGTCTGAGATCAAAGGCAAACGCATGGTGATTAGCGCCGGCTATGACAACATTGAGAAATGCAATCCCAATGCCTATGTTTGTCTGCTCAGCGAGGTGAAACAGGCGGAAACGGAACGTGGCCATCTCCCACAGAAGTGGCAGTTGGTGTGGAACAATATGGTCGTGCCACAATCGGAGTCCATATCGCGAAAAACTTCAATGAGTAGCATGCTGGTCCAGACGCATCAGCACAAACGCTCCACGCTCGAAATAATAATGAAGGGCCGCTTGGCTGGGTATCAGGATAAGTTCTTTCATCCGCATCGCTTTGAGAAGCATCCCTATACGACGCCTACCAATTGCAATCATTGCACTAAGCTGCTCTGGGGGCCTGTTGGCTATCGTTGTATGGACTGTGGCAACTCCTATCATGAGAAGTGCACGGAGCTCTCCATGAAGAACTGCACCAAATACAAGGCCATAGATGGTACGGTGGGACCGCCCAATGTCAACATATCCCAGGGTGATACCGCCAGCATTGCATCCAGTGCAGCGACCACCGCACGCACCTCCAGTCACCACTTCTATAACCAGTTCAGCAGCAATGTTGCCGAGAATCGCACACACGAAGGGTAAGTATTTTATACTGATCCAAATTATAGATCTTTATTCATATTATCGATTCTATTCCCAGACATCTCTACAAACGTGGCGCTCTGCTGAAGGGATGGAAGCAACGCTGGTTCGTTTTGGACTCAATTAAACATCAATTGCGCTATTATGATACATCCGATGATACAGCGCCGAAGGGTATTATAGGTAAAATTGTACATATTTTGCAATCAGTAAACATGAATGTATTCATGACATACAATTCTCGTATTTCAGAGTTGGCCGAGGTGCAGTCGGTGACTGCCGCACAGCCCGCACAAATTGGCACAAAACGCGTGGATGAAAAGGGTTTCTTTGATGTAAGTACAGTTATCGCATTAAGAGCAAAGAGAGACAAATGTCCAGAGCTGAAGTCTATTAGAATATTAATAAAGAGGATTTCAGCTCAGCTCAGCTCAGCTCAGAATTTTAACCTTGTTACCTAAACCCGATTCATTCAATCTCTTACAGCTTAAAACCTCAAAGCGCACCTATAACTTCTATGCGACGAATGCGAACCTGGCGCAGGAATGGACAGAAAAGCTGCAGGCTTGTTTGCAGTAAACCCGAAATTCATCCAGCAGCGGCAGATATCGTTTGTTATCCTGGCGATGTATTTATGCTTCTATTCGCCGCGGCTTCTACAAAGGCTTACGTTCAATGCGTGTTCTGCTCCTCTTCCTTCTGCTATATATATACACATATATATATATATTTATATATATAAATTATGCTGAATGTTTTGTTTTGTTTTAGGACAATCCAATTAACGTTATTATTCTTATTATATCCTATACATTTTTTTATGTGATAGAGTATTTATTTGTGTACGCGTGTATTACTCTGGATCTGTAGTAGCTCTGTGTGTATTATTTATAACCGAAATATTTTTACATATATAAGTTGAATTAGTGTCAAACGTTGTTTATTAACACTCGCATAATGCATAAATTACATGAATATTTAGCAACAATTAACGTAGGCGAAAAAAGCTAAACAAATTATATAGTAAAATGAAAAAAGTAACTACAATTAAAAAAAAAAAAAAGAGAATATTACTCTAAATGTGCATATATATAATTATATAAAAGGATACTATAATATCATGTGATTATACGTATAATGCTGACAAGAATGAATGAACAATGGAAATGGAAAGGAAAGCCACGATAACAACTTTTTATATACATTTATACATATTTATATTTATATATATATATATAAATACCTACGTATTTGCTATATGTCTAAACTCTACATACATACATAATTATATAGTAAAAATACCAAAGATAATTCCACCTTTGTTGCGCAATTAAAATGCATTTCTTAATTTCTTCCTTTGAATTAAATTTAATTAATAAACGCCTTCATTTTATTTATACAATAAAATAATATACCATATATGTTATATGTATGTATATTATGTAATTTACTTGCAAATTCGTTTGTGGCTTACAAGCTATATACATTTTTAAACAAATGCGTTTTGTATTATTATTGTTTTTAAAGTTAACACTAGAAGTGCTCCTCCACATGGCTCTATAGAAAAGTCGTCCAGTAAACAATGTTGAGTATGAAGAACGAGAAGGGGAAGAAAAAACGCGAGAATTTATCAATATAGATGGCGGTGGCATGGCCATGACAGAAAGTATCATATTGTGGCTCTATTATGGACTCCCGATGATGATGCTGCAAGACACACTACACGGTTTCAGTTTCAGCCTATTTGGGAAGCGATTAGTCGATGACCAAACTCACCTTCAGGTCATCCAGATCAGTGATGTTCTCATCCGAATAACCCTTCATGGCTTTGGTGGCCACCGGTCCCATATAGTTGTTAACTACAGCAAACTCCATTAGCGATAGAAATACGAACACCGAACACGATGACATCCAGACATCAATTGCTTTCACATAGGACACCGGCGGCAGCGATTGCTGTGATTGTGTGTTCTGCGTGGCCAGCGTCAGCAGCGAGGTAACGCCCAGGGTAACTCGGGCCGGTATTGCCTCTGGCTTAATCCAAAACGATATCCACGACATCACCACGATCAGCGCCGAGGGTATATAGGTGTGAAACAGATGGTAGCCGAGGCGTCGACGTAAATTGAAGACTATGGCCAAACAGGTGAAATTACCTGAGGGAAGAGATACAGTCTTAGATTGAGAATAGAATCGGATTAATAGGCAAGCTTACCCGTTGAGTACTCGATGGTGCAATCAGTTGTATAGTTGTTTGATATGTCCAGCTGTGGCAGCTCGATTTCAGCATTCACCACCAGCGGATCGGTCATGTTCCAAATGAATACCAAATCCTCCACAGTGTGGGATACTAGAACAATTTAATATGTTAAGCATATGTCTACCATTAGGAACAGTCCACTTACAACTCTCTATCATCATGGAACAGATTTGTGTATCGTGCGGATATGATTCGAATTTCATGGCACAGGAGAGCACTAGCGTCAGCTTAGACATATAGAGCAGAGTCTTGTCGTGGTAGAGCCAAAGATAGTGATTGGGTATGCTCATCTCGTGGAATGTCACCTTTTTGGCATTCTTGAAGAAGCAATCGGGACGCCAAATGCTGTGCAGCCAATCCACATCCAATATCCGATACTGTTCGCTCATGTTCTCCGGCAAACGCAGACGAGGATCGCGCCAGCTTTGTGCTAAAAAGATGTCCGTCACGTAGGTCTATGAAAATTGAAAAAACCAATTACGGAAGTCATAAAAAATTGAGTACCCTGGACTGCTCGATTATCATTACCATGGACTCCTCATTTATTGAGTCTAGGGAAAGTACGGTGACGTGGAAGTAAACAACGGTCGGCTGGCCCAGCAGCTTGGGTGCACGATTTTTGTCATATGTCTTCGATGGTATGGGCAATATGTCTGGCAGCGATAGACTTGATTCATAGTGAGATACCAGTTCGGCACTCTCTGTATTGTTTCTACAGGTAAGCGAAAGTAAACAGCAAAAAAAGAAATATTATATATATGTATGCATTTATTATTTAAGGTTATGTTAATATATTCTCATCAGAGGCATTGGATGTTATGGTTCATACAACTTGCATTATTTTACTTGATTTATAAAATTAAATCATAACGCTCTCTACACTGATTTCATGAGATTAAGTAAAAGTGAGGAGAATATTTGATTATTTTTCTGTTTGAGGTTATGTTGCAGCCATGTCTGATGCAATGCGTTATTTTTACTGTTTGCCAGCTTGGCAAATGAGTTGTAGTTAATTATTATAAACTATTACCTGTAACCATGAACACAATCACATAATTGAATTGATTTTTCTAGTATATGCATATAGATTGCAACTGCAATCAAGAAATTATGTTGTTTCAATTGTCTAAATATGTTTGGCATTTGCATTTTGAACACACGCCTTTGGTTATTTTTTTTCGTTTCCAATATAAATGATTTTTTAAGTAACGGCTATTTACTACATTTATTTATGTTGCATAGTTTTGCGCGTTTTCCCGTGTTGTTTTTTGCGTTTATATTTCAGTTTCATAGCTTTACGGCACATTGTTCTGGTGTGGTTGACATTTTTCGATTGAGCAACAGAACTGGAACATTTTATTTAGCTCGATTGACGCATTCGAATGATTTTTATTGGATTATTTAATAAATGCAAGACGATTTTTTTGCTCGTTCTTTCCGTTTATACGGCAAAGAGGTAACCAAAAATAAATATAAAAGAGTTATATACACGTTTGCCGTGCGCCGCTCAAGGTGTGATAAATTCAATTTCTATGGTTTCATTCGTTTTCATTGTCATTCCTCTCTTTGCTATTGTACTTTTCAAAATTGACATGCCTAAGGTATGTGCAAAACAAAGACACAAACGGAATGCGTATTGGGAGAAACCGATACACATATACCCCTCAATCCCTCACGCCTAGCATAGATTGACTGAGCTCTGAAGCCCAGTTTCTGGTGTGGCGTCAAACATGTCGACAAATTCGATATACCCGCTGTTAACTAGAAAATGCGTAACGCCTGACATATAATTGATATAATCTGTGTATGCTCTCTTGCTAATGCAAAATAAATACGTTCACATTAAAGAATCCGAAACTAAATGTAGGCGCTGCTTCAGTTTAAATTCATATAACGTACAAAACTGTGCGCCAAATGTATACACCTGTTGTAAACAGCTGATAGCGCTGCCAGACGTACGCATAACTACACACAGCTGTGCGCAGGAGTTGCCCATAAGTTGGGCCTTTCAACTTGTTGGCAACGTTGAGTTTTTTATGATAATTATTGATTTGTTTTACTTGTGTGTACTTGTTATTTTAAAATGTAACTATAAAAAGGTGGAACTCAAATATATTGTAAAATCTAAGCTATTTAATTAATTAAAAACGCCGGGCACAAGTTTAGCATGGAATTTTCGCAACAAATTGAAGGTGGGTTCGTGAAAATAGGCCGTTAAAATATTGCGGGTGTTGAATTGGGGCTGTTTTGTTGGGTTGAACTAAAAAGGCGTGTGGGAGGCGGGGTCGTGGGGTCGTCATCCGTGTACTCCTTTGTTGCACAGTGACGTGATGTGACTGCGGCGCAGTGTGCAATCGGTGTTAATATTGATTACTTGCCAGAAAACCAAGATACCGAAAAATGGCACGAAACTAAAGAAAATAACTAATATAATAATATCTGAATATAAATGTATGTATATATATATACAAAGTTGTCTGTTTTCTCATTATCATTAAAGTGCGTTACGAATTGGCATAAAACCAATAGGCAAATTCTCGTTAAAAAGTATTGTTACACAAAAAGGTGATATACAATTTAATCAGCAGAGACGCTAGTCGAGACATATGCATACGATGTCGTAATGGAGTCACCGCTATATCCCAAGGTCAACAACAATCTGAGTGCCAAGGTCTCGCCCGGCGGTGGCGGTGACAAGATGAGCCTGAGTATAAATACCAGTTGTAGTTTAGAGGAAGACACAACACCCAGTGACTCAGGTGTTCAAATGCTGGATAGCGAGAATAGCGACATAATGCTGGAATCTCTCTGCTCTCAGTCGGGCCTGGAGTTCGAGGAGCCAGTGAAGACACAGATTTTGGCTATCAGTCAACCAATCGATGGAAATTCAAATGTTGCTGCGGAAGACAACATGACAGCCAGCGCCTGTTCGACCTTTGACACTGCTGAAAAGATCGTGTACAGACGCAAAGTGCACAAAACTTCATCCACGCCCAAGGCGCCCAAGAAGCGCGTCTCATTCCACGAAGACATCTTAAAGAACACACGCACTGACAACATACACATAGAGCATGGCTTTATCACATACAAAAACGGACGCAAATTGGCCGTGATGGGCGGCAATTCAGCAGGGGTGGCTGGTGCCGCTGGTCGTTATTCCTGGTGCGCCGAACGGGACCGAGCGCAGGCGCCCACAGAGCTGAGCGCTGCTGGCCGGGATGCAGGAGAACGAGAAGCTGGAAACGGTGCTATGGGTCACAATCGTCGTCTGGTCTATCGCAACGCGTGTTCCGATGTCCTAGATTATGGCAATACAGACATCTATGACACTAATGAACCGGTTGGACTGCAATATGACAATTCCGGCGTGTTTGAGTATGGGCCCAGCGCGGCGGACACTAATCGCCGGGATGATCGTTTGCTCTATCGCTGCGCCTGTAGCAGCTCCAATTCGAGTCTGGACTCGGATGAGCAGGACAAGAACTCCAACAGCAACTCCAATAGCAATCGCAAACAATATGAGCAGGCCAAGAGCAGCTCCTGCGATTGCATTGGCATGAGCAATGCCAACAATAACTTAATTGGTGAGTCTTCTACTCTTGCCTTTCTGATTGTTATATAACATCTTATATTCACTATTTACAATAAAATTCCAGGCGACAACTGTTACTACTCAGAGCCGAATATTGGGGATGCCGGCAGCCCCAAGCAGAAGTCTGTCTGGAACAAGGAGAAGAAGCCCAAGTCAAGCTGCCTGAAGAAAACCAAACGTCACACAAATATTATTCACGAGCAGGATCTCAATGAGCGCGTCAAGAAGTTCAATGTGCACGACATAAAACATCAGCTGCTCGACAATAGCAGCAAAATGATATTCGGTTCGCTGAAGAGCATATTCACGATGCCACTACCCGAACGTGGTGTGCCCGAGGGCTCTGAAGATTTGCAATCGGTGGTTGAGTGCGTGCCGGAGCTGGAGCAAACGCCCGAGCACAAGCCGAAGGCATATGCGCAATGCGAATCGCCCGACTCTCCGCCGGTCAAGGCCAAACCCTTTTTAAGCAAGAGTCTTGATGGCACTAAACAGTCGCAGAGTGTCAAGAAATTCGTGCACAATGTTGACGAACAGCTGCGACGCAAAAACGATGAACAAAACAGCTCAGCCGAGGCGTCACCCCTAGAGCAGCAACCACATGTGCTGCGGCGCCAAGATGAGTTCGATAATGAACCAGTCGTTGCGGCACCAATTGTCACCAGCACACAGAGCGAATTCCGCAGCAAGTTTATCATTAACTGCGAGAGCACAGTCTTTGAGCACACAGGCGTCTCCTACGAGACCAGCAGCGAGCCGCAACAGCAGTCGGAGCTGCAGTTATCCACCACACAGCACAATAGCGTGGCCGGTCTATTGGAGCGGGACACACCCATTGCACAGCCGGCGAGTCAGCTGCGCAGTTCGTTTATGGGTGCACCCATAGCCAAGACATTTAGCAACTTCTTTCGCAGTCTCAAGGAGAACTCCAGCAGTTCGGCAGCTGTAGACAAGGAACAGCAACAGAAGCAGAAGGTCGAGCAGCAGCAGCAGCAACTTGCAGCCACCGATAGTTACTTTGGTATGGAATATAATGAATTTTAAGTCAATTCTATGTAATTCAAATCAAATCTCTCTCGCTTAGCTTCAAAAATGTCAAAAACGCCACAGCAGTCGCATCAGCTGCAGCAGCAACAGCATCAGACTTTGAGCACTAAGCTACCCACTACTCAATCCTCATCCACCATATCTGAGCTTAGCTCAATCAGCAACAATACCAACAGTAATTCCACATCGTGCACTAAACCACAAACTCCTAACACACACAATGTCCATGGCTTGATGTTGGGCAACATGGAGCGCCAGTCGCGTCATTTACCATCGCCCTTAAAGAAGCGCAGCGGACAGCCGCCACGTTATGGTGAGCCGCCTCAGCAGCAGTCAATGCACAGTCGCAGCCTGCACAGTCCGAGTAGCTATTTGGGCAGTGCAAGAGGTGGTGTGGCAGTTGGTGGGAGTGGACGTGACTCGAAGAGCACCATACTAAGTGAGGAGTTCGATGATATACTGACTATAACCACCACCACGGATACGGCCAATGAGCGACCTTCCACAGAGAGCGATCTCGTTATTGTGGACTACAATGACGTGGACTATGCGCACCTCCTGAAACCGCCTGTGCCGCCAGCTAAAACTTCGCTGATTAATCGCTTTCTGCGTAATGTGACCCAGAAGAAAATACTCGAATCGTCCATACGAAAGAATGACTTCTTTGCGGACAAACTGCGCAGCGAGCATAAGCATCTTGGTTCCAATCTCTATGTGCGCGGCGTGCGGCCCAAGAATTATGAGCTCATCGACGATTTGAATGCCGAGATTGCCATGGAGATTGAAATGTCTGGCGCCAATTCGCCGCGACGCGAACTGGCTGTGGGTATGGATCTGGATTTGCCGGGAGATGTCTCCCGCTTCGAACTAGGCATTGGCGAAATATCCATTGATATATTCAATGGCAAACATTTGCCTATGCTGCGTGAGCCCAACGAGCAACTGTTAAAGGTAATCATTAAATTAAGAATATGTATTTTAATAGTAACTATTTATGTATGTCAGGTCACTACCTACTAATTAACTTCATTTTGTATTACTCAACTTGTCTGTGCAGGTCTTCAAGCTGTATACGGGCTACAGTCGCGAGGGCTTCATGACACCGGTCTTAGTGCTACTAACGGATAAGACGCTTTATGTTACGGATCTGGTGCGAAATTGTCTATGTGCAAAGTTTGTGCTTGCATACAAGGACCTGGATGTCATATTGGTAAGCTACAATACCTTTTGAGCCCAGTCTATATAATATATAAAAAATCATCCGCTACACAGATGGGCCCCTTCGGTAATACGGTGCTACTTAGCAACAGTATGCGGGATATGCAGCAGGTGCTGCTAGCTGGCGGACCATATCCAGCGGATGCACTGGTTGCCAATCTGGAGTTGTGTGCTCGTCGTAGTGGCTCAACGTTGCCCGCTGTGGGCCAATTGACGCTGGAGCATCTGGCGCCGTTGCAGGCTTTTGTTCGTGCAAACAGCTGTGTGGGCAAAGACGAACGCTGGATGTTCTATGCGGTAGTCAATATGCCAGCAAGCGGTGCCCTGGGCCGTGGTTTGGATGGTGAACAGGAGCCGTTGGGGCCGCACATCAAGGGCTTCCTCATGCATCGAAGGGTGCGAGAAACGACCACAGCGAACGCGGCGGCTAAGATAAGCTGGCAGCCTGGTTACTTTTTACTAAAGTAAGGTTTAGTTATAAAAATATTACTTGGTACATCATTAATATGTTCCATATTGCAGAGCTGGTGTGCTGTACATGTTCCATGACTCCACACAAAAGTTGCCCAGCTGGGCTATGGCCTTGGCCGAGTGCCAGGGCGCAAGGCGTGCGGTCAAATCAGCGCGTCCGCATTGTTTTGAGATTATGCTTAAAGGCGAACTATTGCAAATGGCTGCACCGGATGAATATGTGGCCTCCGAGTGGCTGCAGGCGCTGCTGCAGTCAGCAAGTGGTGTAAGTTATATGATAGCCAGCCAACAGTTAGCATTGTTTAATATCAAATTCTTATTTTTTGGCAGCTCTTCGAGCTGCAGGAGCGACACAAGGCGTTGGGCTGCACTTTGATCGTCACCCAGAATCATTTGATTACGCTACGCGAGGACTTTACAGCGCCGTTGCGACAGTTGAACAGCCAATCAGAAACACCGCCAGCTGCTGCAGAGCAGAAACAAGTGCTGCGGGATGAGGAAATGTTGTGTATCTTCGAAACCAGCAGCTTGGTGAGTAAAAATTTTGGCTATTAAATCAGCACTTCCTAATATATCTCTGTCTATCCTTAGCTGAGCTCCACCATGAGCACACCCACACGTGGCACACAACAGTCCTGTTCCTCGCTCAACTCGACACCCACCAAGCAATCGCTGGACACATCCAAAGCTGTACCAAAGGGACAATCACATAATATGAGCAGTGTTTACGGCAAAAACTCGGGATTGGAAATACTCACCTGTGCTGACATAAAGGCAATGACAGGCATTAAAATACCCTCGCATAGTGAGACCTGGTGGTGCATATTGGAGTTCTCCTGTCAGGAGGCACCTCTAGAGTGTCTTGATGATTTGGTTATATTCTTTGCAAGCAGCACGGAAATGCAACGCTTCTTACGGCTGCTTGAGCAGCTATGGCAGGCCAAAAATGTGAGTATTCGATAATTGCTGCAACTATTTAAAATTGGAAAATAATCATATTGTGTATCATTGAAACAGAATGATCTCTTCCCCATAACTATATTGGATGATGACGAAACGCTCGCTGAACAGTGCACAATGCTATATTTGGATATAAATCGCGCTTGGGAGCCACTATTATCAGCTGCCCTTGGTTATCCGCTATAAGCCGTGCTACTATATTATTTAATATATCTATATAAACGAAAATTTGCTAGATCTGCGCAACTAGAAGCCAATGCTTAATTAATTGTAATACTCCAGCATATTTGCTGAAAAACCAACAAACAGAGCTATTATATGTGCTCTATACTTACATATATCTCTCTCAATATTTATATATGCAAAATCGATATTCATATACCTTGTATTCTGATTTGTAATGTGAACATTCGCTTAAACAATTCATTCATTTGCGCTGTTATAAACATCTATATATACTGATTTTTGTGATATTAACTTTTAAGTTGCCAATTAACACGTTTATTTTGGGTTTACAAAATTTGCTCTAGTTTATCTTTACATTTTGTTGAGTTTGTTCTCTGTTATTTTTTAGACAAACACCGTGTAGAAATATGCACAAAAAAACCCCAAGGCTTTACAATATGTAAATTATATTTTGATAAATAATCATATATATATACGAACATATATATATAATAATAATAGTATATAATATTTTGTAAACATTCGTTAGAAACAAGCAAGACAGAAACCAAACCGTTAGCAAATCATTGATCATTTCAATATATTATATATATACTCTAGCTAAAAGATATTATACGTAAAATATTCTATATAAACTATATATACACACTATTTGTACGGCAATGGTATGTCAGGTCGTTATTTTTTTGGTGCGTATTGAAGGGAATGGACATAAAATGACATTGAAAGTATTTACTTATATATTGTAACCTCTCAATATACAATTATACTATATATAAATCGGAAAATATGTACGCATTACAATTATATGATGTTTTCATACAGCACAAACTCAAATGCCTTAATTTAAGTTTTTTGTAGAGTAATTACTAAATAGTATATCGTACCTTTAATTTGCCAAATATGTATGTATGTTATATAACCGGACAATATATGATTGTAAGCATCAGGTTCTTTGAAAATGCTTAAATGGGGATTTCAAACAATGATGCCCCAACTCAAAAAATAATTTGCTTATGCAATTTTCAATTAGCAAGGCTTAAGACCATACCTCACACAATATCTCAACCCAGAGAACTGTATGAAAACATCAGATAAAAGCTCATAATAATTAATAAAATTGATTAAACACAACAGTGAGGTGGTATTTTTTTATTTTTAACACTAAGCTCCCTGATTGATGACCTCCCTTTTCAAATTCTGCTAGAGAAAAGTTTGTGGGAGTTCTCCTGCCTTTTTCGCTCTAAAGGAGCAAAGATAATCATATTAACAGCTCTTTAGAGTGCAGAAAACTAATGTGGAAGTGGCAAACAACAACATAAATATGTATGCATGCATGTATGTATGTACATACGTATGTATATAATGTACAGACAGAATCGATGATGACATGGGCTGTGCCTGTGATTAATAGATGGAGGTCGCAACCAGCAGCATGAGAAGATGTTTGTGTATATGAAGATGTATGCGTAAAAACAAATAGGCAAAGCATGCTTGCATGTGCGTATAGCTACCTACATACATACATATGTATGTACATACATATGTTGTTCTACTGCGCCGTCAAATGGGTTATAATTATAAAATAGCTAATAATTAAAGCACCTAATAAAAACATAAAGCACATCTTCACATACTTATACAAGCATGCACACACACATTTGCACATGTGGTCGTGGAGTAAACGCGTAATTGGAAAATGTGCATGGAAATGAAAGATAAACACACATGTAACAATAAGAGCTCTGAGAGAGATGCAGCCTAAACACAAAGGCACTGCATTGAAAGAGACACCAACGACAAAGACAACAACAACAAGATGCACAAAAGAGGGAAAGAGAAGCGCAAGAGATTGAGCGAATATGAGTTAAAAAGAACGCATGGAAAGTCAAAAACTCCAACCCTCACAATAAGTCAACGAATAGAAGACCAGAGTAGGAGAAAAAAGAACAACAACAAAGGAATACAAAAGAAGGAAAACGCTTCAGCGATTTTAGAGTCTATGCGGTAGTTTGTTGCGCTGCAAACCAGTTTATTGGGAAGCATACTTGATATGTGTATTTTTGTAAGCTACAAAAAAGTTCTTAAGCTTTAAATTTTAATTCTATGTATGTGTCATTTTATTTTGTTTCTATTATTGCTGCTGTTGTTTACGCTTTGTGCGGTGTAGGGCATCGGTACAATAATACAACACTTGCACGTCAGGCACAGCCACAAGCACAAAAACAAATACATGTGAGAGTGCTGCTGGTTGAGAGACTGCTGCTTCTGCGAGCAGCGGCTACTGCTCTCTTATTAGAGCGTCCCGTCCTCGCACACACGCATACAGACAAGTGCTTATGCTGATGCTGCACTCACTTTCATTAACACAAGTCCCAAAGGCAGCGCCGGCAGAATTAAATGCAGCGACTGCGACTGCGACGCGCCTGAGAATGGTGCTGTGCGTTTCTAGACATCCCAAAACATACATACATATGTATGTACCTACATGCATACAACACACACAATCACATAAACGTACGTATGCAGCGACGTTAATGCTTACATATAGACGCGTGTATAAACAAACATTTATGCATATGTATGTATGTATATATATACAATCACATAGTACATATATAAATGCACTGGCCGTTCGTTGCGGCTGCGACGGCCAGGCCACACAACCCCAAAAGTTGGAAAACCAAATAAAAATACGACTACAAGGCACGCTGTTTGTGAGTTTTCTGGTTGGTGATAGTCCACTTGTGAATGCCCTGTACCTGTAGACTTTGTACGAGTCTGGCAGCTCGTATATCATTTAATTAGTGTAATACGATATAATATTCTAAACATAATTATATTTAAGTCTAATTCATTAAAACTACCACGCTTAACAGCAAATTTAATATTTATTCTGTTTATAATACTCACTATTCACATCAATTTTATATAATTTGTATATGAATATGATTCAAGGATTTAGTTATATCTTTTAAAACGTTAGTGATACTATATAATACTTGAATTTTTAGCTAATCAAGTGTAGGGTATGTGTGCTGTCATATGACCAGCCAAAAACGCATTGTAAAGAATGTACAAATAAACGCACATTTTCCAGAGAAGTAGAAAAACTTCCACCCTCAAAGCAGCGCACACAAGCACTGTACAGTGTACACACATGCACACACAAGCATACATACATATGTACGTATGTACACACATATTAGCGAACTAATACAAAAAAAGAGAGCTGCGCTGTCACTGTCATTTGTCCATTGCGTCGCTGTGCCGCTGGCGTCTGTGTTTCTGTTTCTCTGTCTCTGGCTCAGTCTCAGTCGCAGTCGCAGTCGCTGCCTGCGCCTGATTGCCGTTGCCTGCCCCAGTGTTTCCGCTTTCTTTCGTTGTAATGTTACTTTTAGTTTGATGTCGGAGCCTCGACGAGCCGGTTGTAAGCGTGACTTTCGTTTAATTCTACTTTATTATTGTTGTTGTTCGACGTCGACGTCGTCGTCGTCGCGCTCGACGTTGCCTCGTGTGTGATTGTGTGTGTGTGTATGTGTGTATTCGAGTCTACTGGTGTTGTGTGTTTTGTCTCTGTGTGTGTTTAGTTTAAGCGAAATTGAAAGTTGTACATTTACTACCCCCAAAAGCAAAGCGCTGCATACAATCGCGCGCTCATACAAACGTGTGTGTACGCGAGTGTGAGTTTGTGTGTGTTCCACGCCACGCCACGCCACACCAACCAAAAACCAACCCCCACCAACAAGAGTAGCAACAACAAAAATAACAACAACAGCAGAAGCAGCTACAACAACAAATCCTGCCAAGTAGCACCACCCACTGCTAAAAAGCGCCGCATAGTCATCGTCATCGTCATCGCACATCGCCTGTTTCTGCTTCTCTAATTCGATCGTATTTCAGTTGCTCAGGCTCAACGCAACGTTTATGTTACAGTTACAGTTGTTGTTAGTGTTGGCTAGTGCAATTTGAAAACAACCAACAAAAAAGCGAAAGTGTTACACAAGCCCCAAAATCAAATAACGGCTAGGGAGTAATCTCTACAAAAAAGAAAGAAAAAAAAAAAACAAAAGGCAGCAATTACACACAGGCAGCTCGGCTCCTGCCTGTGTGTGTGCGCGCGTAAGTCTGCGACCTGTGCGTGTATGTGTGAAGCCCTGTTAACAACATAAAACTGTCATGATGAATTTCTCCGCGTTCGGCGGCCCCTTCTCTGGTATTCATCAGTTTGCTGCTAAATTTGATGCACAAACACCGGGCGCATTTGGTACGCCGCCGGTGAACGCTGCAGCCGCTGCAGCGGGCAGCGATAATCATGTTCAGCGCTATCAGACCAATGGCAATCATTTCAATCAGAATGTGCCCAACGGTAAGTGCATGCATTCATACGAATTGATATACATATACGTATAAGACTAATACACATATGCACATTTCTATATATGTATGTATACACATGCATGTACATATGTAGAGACATGTGTGTGCATTTGTGTATACAACATAATCACTAAAAATTTATTTTATTTTTATCGATTTATTTTCGCCTGCTGCTGCTGCTGCTGCCGCTGCTGCCAACGCCGCTGTCGTTCGAGTCGCCAGCGACGCCATGGCTGGCGTCAGCAGCAGCAGCAGCAGCAACAACAACAACAGTAACACAAGTAGCGGCAGCGATTTGCTTTTCCCTATCCCATCCACTACAATTCGCCGTTTGAGGTCTTATGAACACATGTAACTAGCACAACATTCATGTTTTGATTGTGAAGAAGAAGAGCGTTGAGGATCAACTTGAAGACTACCAAAAGAAAAAAGCCAACAACTGCGCATGTATAAGAGCATTAAATGTTTGCATTGCTTTTGGTTTCGTTGTGCGCATCATACGACATGCTATTGGTTAGAGCGAGAGCGCAAGTAAACAACAAATCAGCCGCTTAATGATTCGTTTGCCGCTCACAGAACTAGTTCGTATTGAAAAAAATGCATTATAGCCATGTTGCGCTTAAAAGAGAGTTGCCACCTGTCAAAAAACGGGTTTTTATTTGAAAGATATGCTAAAAATCTAAAATTAAGGCCTACGATTCTAGTAAAAAAGATTTTGTTAATATAATATGAATGTATTCATAATTAATAGTGAGTGCTTTAATTTTATTTAACTTTTATTTATATTCCATTTTTTTATTTCAATTTTTATTTATAATTATTATGCATATGTATTTTATCGTTTCGTTTCCATTTGTAGAATAGGCTGTTGTTTTTAAAGAATATGGTTATTCCTATTGCAAGTAGTTTTTAATATTGAAATTTACAAAAATTGTATGCGAACCTTCTTTGTGTATATTAATTTAGACTGAAATTAATGAGTTCACAGGGAATATCATACACACGCTCCTCCTCTTCTGTGATATTCTACAATTCGTGGAATATTGAAGAGGGTGTGCCTGTCATCATAACCGAATCTAACGATTTTTCGCTGTTGTTGTTCCTGTTTTTTCCTTCGCTTGCGCTATGTTTTGAGTCATTACCACCCACCCCCATTTGGCAACGAATACACGCGTGTATGTGTATGTGTGTGTCTGCGTGCGTGCCCGCTACTGCTGCCAGTTTTTCTCGCTCTTCTTGTCGTTTTCGTTGTTGTTGCTTAGCTTCGCTTGAAAATGCAATGAACTCAAATAACTTTTGAATTTGCTGCATTTTACTTTGTATAGCCCTGGGGGTGGGTTTTACTGTCGTTAGCTACTCAACACACACACACACACACAATTAAATGGGGGAGTTTGAGCATAAGTATGTGTATGAGTGTGTGCGTGTATGCGTGCGCAGTTTGCAACCCCAACCCCCGTTTGTAAACGGGCAGCGTCGCTGCCTTTTTAATTGCACTGACTTCCTTTTGGCCAAGCTGCAACATTTTGTGGCAGGGTGACTGCCAGCCCAACCCCTAAAATGCAACGCAACGCCTTGTACATAAGCTGCTCGTCCAGATAAAGTTTCTATCAACTAATCTGCAAACTCAACTGAGCCTGCATATGCATAATATATATTTTACATTTTATTTATTTTATTCATATACAGTTACAAAGAAACTCCATCTAATATTTTCATGCCCTTCTGATTAAGGTTCAATTGAATCTTTATATAAATTGGCTAATTAAAAGATTTTCATATATGGTTTGTTTTTAGTAAATTTTGATCAGCCATTAATATGTTTCAGGATGTTTATCTAGTTTAGTTTAATTTAATACCTATTTTGTTAATCAGCTTTCTGTAGGTATCATACGCATAGTTTCGTTGTTTTCAAGGTTGATTGGTACACACATATATCAACAGGTTACTTGAGCCGTAGTATACTTCAATTTTTATAGTCATCATTTCAGTTGAAAATTGAACTGGTTTACAGTTGAGCCGCTGACTTCTCTAAATTCTTAAGCGTTTAGCTAGTGCCCTTATAGAGATAGAGAACTGACTGTCTGTCCCTTACCTAAGTATTTGACTCGCTATCTCTACCCATCAGTAACTCTGCCAACCCTCTTTGAATACTGCCCAGCTATTGTTTATATTAATTATAATTAGTTGCATTCACTTGCATAATTAGTTGCTCATTCTACGCATTTATTTTCATTTTGAACGCATTTCGCCCCCAGTTGAAGAACGCAAAACTCAAACCTGAACTCCCTCAAACTCGAATTCGAATTCGAATATGAACTCAAACTCAAACTCGAACTCGAACTCTCATACGCGATGCCATTTGCCACTGTTTTCTATAGTTCATTGATCCCAGCTTTTTTAGCTCTACGCATTACATTTCCCATTTCCAGTTTAGCGTTTTATTTTATTTCATTTTGGTTTTTCATTTTCATTTTATTTATTTCTTCTTTTTTTTACCTGCAACAACGGGAAAATGCGGCTATGCGTGTGCCTGGGTTGTTTGAGTGTGTGCGATTGGGTCTTTTATCTATCTATATGCGTGAGTGAATGTGTGTGTGAGTGTGTGTTTGTGTATGGCTGCAGCTAGCCCATGCAGGTAGACTGCTGTCACTCCGACCTCTACCCGCTCTTCTGCTGCTCATCCAGCTACCACATTTTCTTGTCGCTTATTAGTTACCTTATCAACAACAACACCAAGAGTCCAGTTTTTTTTTTTTTTTTTTTGGGTAATAGATAGAGCTGACGATAGCATTTCTTGTTTCATATATCATCTGAGATATCGAATCAGAACAGACAATCTTTGATTTGTTCAATTCTTTCTATTTGTGATGATTAAAGTTGGCATATCGGCATAGAATATTAGTTGATTATGAGACATAAACAACTTTAGGAAAATCCCAAAACATTTTATTTGTAAAGAATCTATATACAAATCCTATTTATAGTTTAACTAAATGAGTTAGAAAGTATTAAAATTGGGTATACATACAGTAAATATTTAAATATAAATAAATATTTGTTTACCTAGGAAGATCATCGAATGACACGAATCATAAATGCTACAGTCATATTTGCTTATAAATTTCGGTAACTTTTACATGTCTATTTTGTAAATATTATAAATATTGTTTGCAACTTTGCTTAAGTTGTCCGTATGACATTGGCATTTATTTGCCTATGAATTTCTTTCAAATTCAAGCACCTGATGTAAATCTTTGTTTACTTTCTTCTTTTTTTTCTGTGCACAATTTACATAATTCATCAAACCCTCGGGCAACTCTTTAAGTGAATATAAAAAATGCAAGGCAAATACAGGATATTCTTTAGCAAAATAAAAAAAGTAATACAAAAAAAAAAAAAAAAAAAAACACAAAAGGGGATACGAAAAAAAAGTAAATAAAAGAAATCATTTGTGGCTCATTGATTTTTCCGTTTAAACGATGACAAAGCGTCGGGGTGGTTAGAGGGATGAGTAGAAAAATATACAAAAATACTGAGAGAGTGAGTGTGGGAGAGTGGGAGAGCTTCAGCTTGGGGTTGGGTTGCTCAAAATTAACCATGTGCTTAGTTTACATAGAATACAAATCTATTAATATGATCATTATTATAACACGATCCGTATGTCCGGCAGGTAATTCTATATGCCATGCAAATGACCAGCCAGGCATGCGAGTGTATGTGATAATATTGCGGTTTGTCAAAAGGGTCGCAACCCCCCATAAATTATTTGCACTTATGTACTCATTTCTATGTGTACATAACAGAGGATATGTGGGTGGGTGTGTAGATGTTTCTGTGTGCAAGAGAGGAAGTGTGAGTGCGAGTGTGAGTGTGAGCGTCTGCTGGCTGGGTTTACGCCCCCACGAGGCAAGCAGCGCCTGGCGCTATGCAACACTAAAAATGCGCGTTCTTATAGGTCTGTCAGACGTTAGGTGTAGATATGTACTTAAGCACATACAGTAAATACTCTAAACAATAGACAACAATGAAAAACAAGATAACTATATGCTCTATATTATATAAATATTTATATAAACGCATATGTATGATAAAGCAGTAACAAATGAAATCAAAATAATAATATATACAATTTCAAAAGTAGTTCTGACAAATTCGTTATTAGTGCTTTCACTGCATATTTATACATATGTATATATGCACATATATAAAGTTAATACATATGAGCCCAATGAGTGTGCACGTAATTGAGTTAGATCTACCCTTGCCACTGTCTACCCCCAAAGCCGCTCGAAAAAGCAGGCAAGTGTAAAACAATAAAGCCAAGCGAAGCTTTTTCATATCATATGGCAGCTTTAAGGCTTAAAGCTGCCTCTGGCAACTCTGTTGTGGTTTGAGTGGCTTATTGCTGTTGCTGTTGTTGCTGTCGCTGATGACTCAAACTCTGGCGACTGGCGCCGCGTCGCGCTACATACGCCCAAACCCCGAGCAGCGGGCGTTAAAATCCCCAACTCTAATAGGGGTTGCAGTTTTTGCTAACATCGCACGCTCTCTCACTCTCTTCTTTGATATATATACATATATATATATATGTATGTTGATATATACGTACATGTATATATAAACATATAGATATATACATATATATTTTTTTTATTTTATATATTTCTATATTGCTGTTGCGCGCGCGCTCTTTCTCTCACACAGTCTCTCTCACTGCTTTCACTGTGTGTGCCGGCACTATAAACACACTTAAAAGTAGGCACACAGAGCGCAACGCCATGTTTCACATTACGTTCTCCAAACCCAGCGAATTCCTTTCCATTTTGTTCCACTTTGGATACACCACTCAAATCTAAGGCAGCCGCCATATTGTGGGTTGGAGAGTGTGCGCCCAATAAACACACTCTCTCTCTCTCTCTCTTTGATTACACACGCACACATAGAAAAGCGCGCGCGCTCTTCTCTCACTCACTCTCTGCCGACACTCACGCTCTTTTCGAGTTGGGCGAGCTCTCACTCTCGCTTGGCCGTGTTTCAGTTTTCACCGACTTTAACTCGTTGCTAGGCAGCAGCAGGAACAACAACAAGCGAGAGTTTCATTTACCGTTTCTCTAACTCATGCGATTTTGTGCTCGTCCTGCCACTATTTCTGCCGTTGCTGGAGCTGGAGCTGGTGCGCTGGTGCTGCTGCTGTTGCTGCTGGTCGTTGTTGTCGTGTGGCCCATGTGAAAGTGAAGTGAAAAGTGAAATGTTACAACGACAATGCCGGGTATGCTGATGATGGAAAATGGAGCGCATGCTTTCAGTTTTGGTGTGTGTTGTCAGTGGCTCGACGTAGCCATGGCTCCACACAGGCTTAGCCCAGAATTTCCGTTCGTCTGTCAATTCTATTCTTCTTTTCTGCCGCCTGACTTCAGTACCCGTTCCATGTTCCATTTCGTTTTTGTTTTTTCTTGACTTGTGTGCGTGTGTGTGTGTTGGTTTTGTTATTTCGTGTTTTGTCATTTTTATGGCCAGTTGGTTATTTTCTGTCACTTTTCGTTGTCTACATTTCGGGACATGCTGTTCGCTCTGTGCGCTCTGTTTAGTTGATTAATTACCGCTACATAAGTCTTGCATTTGTCTAACAGCTTACATTGTTTGCTTATGAGGATGGGAGAATTTAATTGCTTGGATAATATTTGATTATCTCGGCCTTTTTACTTTACTTATTCCCGTTCCTTTTGCCGCACTTCGAGATTTTTGGTGCTTAGGATTAGATGTAAATCGATTTTTCGTGCGTAAGCATTAGGTTTACCCTAAATAGTTTTCGTATTATTCAAATAAACCATTTGAATTACTTATTTGACATGATATCTTTGTTGATCTAATTTGAGCAAATGGAATGAAATATGGACATAGTAAATTGAGATTTTAATCAAGTAGTAAAATGCAGAAAGTTTTTAAACCTGGTATATACTATTTTGCCTGTTAAAATGCAAATGATAGGTTCATTTCCAATTAGTCCGTCTAATTAAAGCGAATTTTTCTTTTGAGCATACTCTGGTTCGTGAAATAAATTTTCGTTAAGCTGCTCCTTTGGAAGGATGTCTTTTGGGTGCCTTTTATGGTTCGCTGGTCAATTGTTTCAGCTTAATCCTCCTTTCGGACTACTTTCCTTTATTAGATCCCATTAGCCGGTTTCCTTTATTTGCCCAAGCATGGCAATTTCTCTTCCTCTCACAACATCCGTCTGCACACATATGACCTGGCTAATTGAGGTTAGCGTATTAAATTCGTTTACCCCAAAAGTATGCTCATATTATGAGACTGTGGTAACGCTGCTCACAAAGGGCATTAAAGCATAAGAAATGTGTTGAATTATAATGCAAGGTCACAAGTTAATTTATACGAGGGTCTGCCACCCGTTTGACTCGCACTCACATCCACACACACACTCCTACAAATATACACACAAAAAAAAAGGGCATAACCACAGAAAAACATACATATATACATTGCTTTTAAATATTTCGGCTCTTTTTATTATTATTAAATTTGTAACCTTTTTAGTTACCACTTACCCTGCTGCAAAGCCAAGCTGCATGCTCTGTGTCTGGTGCTTTCTCCCTGTCTCGCTCACTTTCATCAGGAAAAAGGAAGCAAATATAAAGAAAAATACTAACAAAAAACCGGGCCAATTGGCAACAGCCAGAAAATATTTATTAATAAAAACGAGCGCCCGGCAAATGTTGCTGCAAAAGGCAATGCCGAAAAATAAGCACACATACACGCGCTCACATATACATATACATATACATATATGTATGTGTAGCATACATTTGAGGCGCGTCGGTAGGACCGGCGTTTTCAATTTTAATTTCCTTTTTCCTATGTATGCGTGGCCCGCACGTGTGTGTCTCTCTCTGGCTCTGGCTCTGTGTGGGCGCTAAATTTGGCCTTGGCAGACGGCAACGCGGCGACGAATAAAGGAGGCAGGCAGACATGCCCACAGCTGCCTAAAAGTAACAGCAGCGGCTAAAGCAACAACTCACGCATGTCAGCCGTCAGCCAGCCAGTGTTGCCAACTACTAGGAAAGCGCGAACAAACACACGAACACACATAGGCACGCGCACGCATACAAACGCAGACAGGCAGTAACTTCATGTAGGTATATGTATGCAAACTCAGACACACACACACACACCCGCACACCCACGAGGTACAAATCGTGCGGCAGTGGGACACTGCCAGACATCGTGCATAAAAACGAACAGCCGTCCGCTTTCAGCCGGCACCCGATCCTCGTTCGTGTGTCGCCGCTGTCGCTGCCAGCTGTAGCTGCTGCTCAGCCAGACGCCAGGCCTCAAGTCAGTTGTAGTTAGTCGTTGCTGGAGCTCGCTTGCGGCGACCTCGTACTAAACAAATTTAACAAACAGCTGGAGTACACATCAAATATACTAAATACATATACAAAAATATATTGACAAATTTATATATATAAACAGATACTTATAAAGTAGCTAAATAAGGCTGTGATTCTAGCGCAATTTCGAGCATGTGTAAATATATAAACTAACCTCACAAACCAACTAAAAAAATTTCCTTTTCCCCCAATATTCAAGTTAACCGTTTCTAATGTTACTCTTTCTCTCTCCTCTTTCTTTTATATTTTACAGTTTCGGCGGCCAATAATATGCAATATGGTCAAAATATATCCATACCATACTCGCAACCGCAGAGTGATCTGAACTTTTTGAATGCGGCCGCAGCAGCGGATCATAAGGGTAAAATCCATCCAAAAATTGAACGAGACCGGGAAGAAGGTGAGTCGGCGACCCAAGCAGCTGGATGGGGATTTTTATGGTAGCCGGGGGCAGAGGGCCTAATATGGAGGGGGGCCGGAGCTTCATGCGCTTCACGTTTCCTTCCCTTTTTTGTGTTTCCTTTTTTTCCTTTTTTATTTTTTTGGTTGCTATCTGTTATACGGCCTGAAATTTCAAGGACGCACATTACACTTCGTGCACACCGGCCCCGTCCCGCTGTCCAGCGTTCGGCTCGCATCGGCTCAACTGTTATTTAAATAAAAAGGCAAAACGAAAAGAGAAAACTTGAGCCCTGTCTGGATTGAGATTTTGGACCGTTCAAGAACTTTTATCTGCGAACAATTTATGAACCCACTGCGTGTGTGTGCGTGTGTATTTCCTATTAGCAAGTTTTATGAAATGGTGTTTACTTGTTGTCGAACAGAAAGTTTTCGCACACGCATTGACATTTTCCACGTGGGCGTATTAACTTTAAAGGAGCAGCCAGAAAGCCTGTGCCTCAGCTTCATGGAGCAAGCAGCGGGGGGCCTGGGATGGGCTAGAAAATTAAGGTTAGAGATGCGGCATGTGAGCTGTGTCCTTGGCGCCAGTTACTGCAGATGTAGGTCTGGGGGGACGGCCTGGGATTTTCAAGAAAATAGAATTCAGCATATTCGCACAGACCCACACACACACACACACACACACACTCAGTGCCTCACACACCCACGACTGTGTGTTGCCAAGCCAAAGCTTTTTGTTGTTGGGGTAGGTTTTTTCTTCTTGTGGCGTTGCTTTTCGTATTTCATATAGCAGGAAAATTATCCAGGAAGCTATTAGATAATGCATGAACTGCTAGCGTTGAGGTGGGCGTGAACATATTTAGTACAAATGCCTGTTGTCTGGGCGTGTTGTCGTGTGTGTGTGTGTGGGGGGGTGGGGGGAGGAGGAGGAGGGGATAGAGTAACAAATGTGAAAGGAAGAGCAGCAGGGCTGGATTTGTGTCCTGGGTGTGTCCATTAGCAGCAGCAGCAGCATCATTATCTGAAAACAGCTAGAACATGAAAAGTCTTCTATTCTGAATCTATCGTAGCTAAGATACCCTAGCAGGAATATTGCATCAAGACCCCGTCGGAACTCTATTGTAGCTGAAGAGATACAACCCAAGGGACTCTGACTGATATTATTTTACTAAACTAAATAATGAATTATAATAATTATATTATGCTCTGATTACAACTCAATTGTATTGGAAAGTTTTTAATTCTGCAGTGATCTGCGGAGAGTTTCCTCCAATAAGGAATAAAATAAAATAAAATTTAACTCTCTCCTAGTACTAAATAGTGTAAATAATAAAATAAATATAATGAATTCGGACCATTCTGTACTCACCTTTAAGTGATTGTAGAGAAGTTCTAAAATTTCCATATATATAAATATATATTCATACACATATATACTCACATGTTTTCCAACTGTCTTTCTCGCGCGCAGTGCTCAATCAGCAAATCTTACAGAATGTGAATCAGTCGTGGCAAACGCTGGCCAATACGGCCAACACGGTCGACTACTCATCCCATTTGCTATCCGCAACACTGCCAATCTCCATACAGCACTTCCTCAAATATTCGGAAACAATAAAGAAGGAGTCCACCGGCGATGTCCTGAAGAATGGCACCAATTTGGCCAGCTTGGCGCTGGGAGGCGTGGCATTGACGCCCAGCAATAATGGCGCCAATGGTGGTGGCCATCATAATGGGCTGGTGGGCATGGACCACGGCGGCCACATGACCAACATGACAGATGCGAATGGCGCGGGTTTGGCCAACGGCGGAGCCACCAACGGCGTCAATGGCAATGCTAATGGTGCGGTCAGCAATGGAGCCGCCGTTTCCAGCAGCGGAGCGGCAGTGGGCACCACGAATGCCGCTGGCGGCACCACCACCACCGGCAAGAAGACCAAAAAGAAGAAACCCCCAAAGGAGAAGAAACCCCGCCCGAAGCCCGGCGAAATACGTGAAACGAAAGCGTTGGACGGCTCCACGCTCTACTGCTGCCCCGAATGCCAAATGGCCTATCCGGACCGCAGCCTGATCGAACAGCACGTCATCTCGCATGCCGTGGAGCGGCGCTTTGTCTGCGATATCTGCAATGCGGCGCTCAAGCGCAAGGATCACTTGACCAGGCACAAGCTCTCCCACATACCGGACAGGCCGCATGTGTGCAATGTAAGTGTTGATCTAATGCCTCGCATTTAGTGTTGATGAAATTAATCCATTGTTACCTTCGCCTATCGCCCATCGCCCATCTAGATCTGCATGAAGTCCTTCAAGCGCAAGGAGCAGCTCACCTTGCACATTGTCATACACTCGGGTGAGAAGAAGCATGTCTGCATCGAGTGTGGAAAAGGTAATTCCAATGTGGAAATAGAGAAATCAATCTGAAATTAATAGTTAACTAGCAATTCACTCCATCTAGTGCTAGCTTATATAATTACGAATCAATTACTAATATCTACTCTTTCTCTCTGCATTCAGGTTTCTACCGCAAGGATCACTTGCGCAAGCATACGCGTTCGCATATTGCGCGCCGCGTCAAATCTGAGGTCTCAGCACAGAATGTGAGCGGCAGTGGCGGCGGCGGCGGTGCCGGTGCCAACAATGCGCAAAATAATACGCTACACGGTTCCTGAGGTTCGTACAAGGACTTTTGGTAAATTCTTAAATATATTTCAAGCCACAAAGGGCGGCTAAATTGTTGCCAACAGATATGTAAGCTGTTAGCAACAATTTAGCTGCTTTTGAAATGTTTTAAGAGTTTACCGGAAGTCCTGCTGAGCGTCACCCAAATCCAATAACCCTCTCAACAACAACAACAACAACATATAAAAAAAGAAACACAGAAGAGAAAAGTTTGAATACAATACAATATATGCAAAGTATTAGTTGAATTTTGTTTTCGACACTTTCAGTTCTTTAGCTTTGGTTCTTTCAGTTCACATTTTCGCACAAACAGTTTAACAAAGTATAGCAATTGAAATGTACAAATGAAAAACAATGTAAGCAAAGGAAAGGGAAATAATTTCGAGCTAGAGGTTTTTTGATTAAGATTTGCGCATAGTTGGCTTTCATTTTTTTTATGAGGATCTGTGATCTTTGCTGCAACAACAAAAACAAAAACAAAACAAAAAATCAACACACACAAAATATTACAACAATGAAAGCCTTTAAATGTAAGCGTATAATTCTTAATGGAAAACAAATTAATGTGCAATTTTCTTTTTATGTTATTCTGCTTTGAGTTTGAGTTTTCTTTTTCTTTTTGTTTCGTTTATTTCTTGCAACAACTTAAATAAATGTATCTAGAATAAGTTTCAGAGTTAAAAAAAAAAAACTAACAAACACACAAAACAAAAAACAAAAGGAAAAAAGGAATTCATTTGATGCGCATATTAATTAAGTCAAATTGTGACGGTATATATATTTATATATATCTAGATATATATATAATTCTAGTCTTATACTTTATTTGAACAATTACGAAAAATGTCGTGTATTTTTAAGAAATTTTAAACTTAATGTTCAAAGCGAGGCAAACTCTAAACAGTTGAATGCAATACAAGCTAGCATCTTTGTATGCCCAACTTCCAGTCGTCGTTTAAATCAAATTAACTATCCATTAAAAAAGATAAATCCAAACTACTATACACCATATAAGACATACTCTACAGTATACTCTACAGCTATAGCCAACCTCCTCTACCATGCTTACCAAACGAAAAACAAAATACACAAAATACTATTAAATACAGTACCACAGATCTATACATACTATTGATATATATATATATATATATATATATTTAACCACTACAAACCAACAACAAAATATCGCTCTAAAAGAATGCAAAATAGTAGAAAACAACAATAAACAAAACAGCTAACCAAATACAATAACTGCAATAAAACTCAATAAACAAATATTTTTATATAAATGCAAATGAAAAAAACAGAAAAACTTATACCAAATACACAAATAAGAAGAGAAGAGGAGATTAGAATGTGGATAAAGTATATGATGAATGAAAGGCATAAAACAATAACCGAAATAAAGTGCAAACACTTCATGCAAGTGAAAAAGTAATTAACTGTTCAAATACATAGCATTTTTTGAGATTAAAGTAAAGATTAATGTAAAGATCTAAACAATACCAATATACGTTTTATCATATGATGTACCAGCATATTTACATATAGTTATACGGAATGCTTCAAACGAATATACAATGAAAAAAAAAAAAAAATGTAAGAAAAAAACAGAAAAGAAATCTTAATACCAAATAGTTGTAATGCTTTTGTTTAGCATTTACTTGAATTTCCACATATATTATAAACATTGTTTTGAAATATCACACAAATGTGCTTTGAGCAACAAGTTTTTGATAAAGTATATTAAACTCTTAGAGCTTTTATAAGAACAACTCTTAAATCTAGATATGTGATAAAAGAGAGTGTGTAAACAAAATTTTGTATAACTAATTTGAAGATGCAAAATATTTCCAAGCTTACTGAATATAAACAAAGTAAGGAAAAAGAGAGAGAGATACGAATATAGTGTATAGAAATTGTAGATTGTGCTCGCTTTCTGTTTACAATATAAGACTATTGGCAAGAGAGTACTCTTATATTTTAAATACAATTAAAGTCACACAATATAATTTTATTATCTATTCTCTCTATCTCACATACTCTGTTGGCCTTTTGTTGACTTTTTGCTCTGATAACACAATTGCTGAAAGCTTTTAAATACTAATAACTTGTTGCTCATTGCAGCATTTGCACATAATTCGCAGTATTTTGTTTAGATTTTGTTTTCTTATGCATATCCAATTGAATGTAGGTTCATACTTTGCGTAGTTATCAATGTTCTAGCTATATACAATATATATATATATATGTATGCTAATTAAGTTCCAAGCATATATATATGTATATACATATATATTTAAAGTAATGTGTACGTGATTGAAGAATGCAGCAGCTTAAAGGATATGCAAAGCAAATGGGGAAATTCTTCAAAGGGATTCTCGCTTTTTTTGCGGCTTTGTGCGTTGCCATGGGATAATTCAAATACTTGCAGTAAAGTACAAATACTAATTATAAATACAAAAAAATGAAAACACAAAAGCAGATGATAAAGAAAATGCAGCAGCAGCCACTCAAACCATACAAAAGGCAATTCAGCCAACAAAAAGTATTAGCCAAACGTTACATATAACAAATAGCCAGAAAAAAATGTAAAAAAAAACTAAAAAAAAAAAAAACAACAAAACTTAAATACAGTTAATACTTTATAGTATATATATACATAGCACATTTTGGCTACACTTACGTAGTTGCCCAACAACAATTATGAAGCGAATCAAAAGTGTGTCAAGAACTGTAAGAAAATCACTTCGCAGAGCCCATCAAGAAATAAGCAACCTTCAAAGCCCACGCAGAACTTATCTAATTCGCAATTGTTTTTGTTCCGTTTAGCATACTCTTGTAAATCACTCACATAAGAAGTTATAAAACAATAAGTTTATAAACGAAAAAAAAAAAATGCAATAAATGACAAACAAAGGAAATTAAATCACTCAGGGATGAAGCCTCCAAACAAAAAAAAAAAAAAAACTTAAACTAAATACAAACAAATATAAAGTAAAATGCAATATTTTAAATAAAACTAAATACGAAAAAAAAAACAAATTAAATTTATAAATAAATGCAAAAAGGTACATTTTAAAGTTAAAAATATTTTAGTATAAAGCAAGAAAAAAAAAAGTGTAAAAAAATACAAGAAATCTAAAAGATCATTAGAAATTTGCACAAATTTTTGGCATTTTATAAAGAAAACAAAATGAGCATAAAGCAGCATAGAAAACATAAACAAAAACGAAAACTGATAAACAAAACATATTTTTCCAAATATTAAAATTTAACAAAATTGATTTAACGAAGGTATAAACGTCAGCAAAAGAAAATGAAATTAATTAAATTATTTAATAATGGAAATTGAAAAAGAAAATAAGAAAATATATATTTAACACAGTCCGTGCAACTCTTAGTGAATTTAAATGAAATGTATTACAATTTACATATTTACAAACTAACGGAACGGAACGGAAAGTTAAACGGAAACGGAAGCGAAAGCGGCCAAAGATGAGGTTAGAATTGTAGTTAGAAGTACAGTGAAGCCGATGAACATTATTCAATTCAGGCAGACAGGCAGTTTATATTATGTAAACATTTTTATATATACCCTAACTAAAAACAAAAAGAAAAAAACGAAAACTTAAAAAAATATGATAAATTAATGTATGTCTGCATTGTACTGTATTTATGTTTAGTGTCTGCAGCAACTATATTAAAAATTAAAATGAAAACAAAAAGAAAAAGATAACGATAATGATGAGAATTGAAAACATAAATTGAGAAAGCTTAATACATTTTAAGGTTAGGTTTTCTGCGAAAGGACTGAAGTTAAGGCAACGTAGCGTTTAAAACAAAATTGCGAGTGTTATGGACAAGGATGTGGACGACAACAAATTATTAATAAAAAAAATAAAAAAAAATTAAAAAGAAAAAAAAAAAAGAACGCACGCGGAGACGAAATTGGTTTAAGGTTAGGCATACTTTCGAGCTAAAAATATGAAAAACAAGAGAAAACTTAATGAAAAATAGAGAGATTAACAAGTTACCAGCAGCAGCTACACTATTTTTATAATTAAACTACTTCTTTGTTTTAACTATGTTTAATTCAAATACAAATTTTCGATTCGTTTAAGACAAATTTACTGTTTTGTGATCCAAAAAAAAAAAAAAAAGAAAAAGAAGACAAAAAATGCATTGACTTTAAAAGAAAACTTAGTTGGAAAATTCGCTGTTGTACGGCAATAATAGAGCAAGAATACAGTAAATTGTACTTACACAAACACACACACAGCCACAGAAAAAACATACACACTTTGAATTATATTTACTTGAATTAAATAATAATAATGAGTATATATAACTTTGTACTTGAATAATATTTTATTTATATATATACATATATATATATATATAAAACTTAAGTCAATAAAAATTCTAATAAATTATAATCACCTAAAATATTGAATCGATTGTTTGTTAATTGGAATTTAATTTTGAAGTATGCACAATTCGAGCGCGGGAAAATTCATTTTTGGAGATTAATAAATTTCCTATTTTGGGACAAATCTCTAGTTCTTTTGGTCTGTTCCAGTTCGATACCTTATGCAGCAACAAGTTCGTAAATAATTTAAATCGATTTTAATGAAATTCATAAAGATAACTATGCATAGTGATGGCAATTCAAGTTATTTATCCCTATTCTCAAATTGATTCATTTTTATTTTTAAAAATTTAATAAACTACAATGCGATTCGTTTTATTCGATTTTTAACATTATCTTTTATTGCAAAAACGGAATCAATGTAATATAAGTGAATTGACTGCAGTAAAACAGTCAAAACTAATCGTAAAATTAAAACAAAATGTAATTACACAATAATTTACTTTCAAATGCAAGTAAAATTTTGCTTGATTTAAAAAATGTATTTTCATTAATAGATACATTAAAAATACTGGTAAGTTAGTGAATCATCGTGAACTATGTTAAGTTAACAGTGAACTAAGTTGATATGTACAGTGCCAATCGAGTGAAGTTTCTCATCGGCTTTACGCCTGTTTCACAGAAATTTTGATTAATTTTTGTTGATTGTTAGCGGCGGTCGGACGTGTTTTACTTGAGTCAAACCAAGTTGCACGTGTACAATAAACGTGGTTGTGTTGACTTAACTCTGGGATAAAATAAATATAAAAACAAATCTACAAAAGTAAAATGGTGACAAAGAGTGAGGATCAGATGAAAGCGCTAGCGCTTAAATTGTTTGAAATCAATGCATTCAAATTCGGGGATTTCAAAATGAAGGTCGGCATCAATTCTCCGGTTTATTTTGATTTGCGCGTTATAGTGAGCTATCCAGATGTAATGGTAAGTGAGAGGGGAACGGATGGATGCAATTTGACAACTGCTTTACTCATGAAATTATTGTAGCAAACCGTTTCCGATCTGCTGGTGGAGCAGATCAAAGAGCTAGAACTGAGCTCCAAGCACGTCTGCGGTGTTCCCTACACCGCTCTGCCGCTGGCCACCATTGTCTCGCTGCAGCAGAAAACGCCCATGCTGGTGCGTCGCAAAGAGGCCAAAGCCTACGGCACCAAGAAGCTCATCGAGGGCATTTTCCAGGCCGGTGACACCTGTCTTATTGTCGAGGATGTGGTAACATCGGGCTCCAGTATTTTGGAAACTGTGCGGGATCTGCAAAGCGAAGGCATTGTGGTCACCGATGCCGTGGTTGTGGTCGATCGGGAACAGGGCGGCGCTGCCAATATAGCCAAGCATGGCGTGCGCATGCACTCCCTCTTCACGCTCTCCTTTTTGCTCAACACGTTGCACGAGGAGGGACGCATTGAAAAGTCCACGGTGGATGCGGTAGCCAAGTATATTGCGGCAGTGCAGATAAACACCGATGGATCGTTTATTGACGGCGATAAGAAAGAAAATCGTAAGTAGAAGCGAGCTCCAGATATGAGTCCCTCATATACATATACAACCTATACACATACATATGTATATATCTTTATGTGTGTATATAAAAACATGTGCGGCGCGTGTGGTAATTTAGTTTATGATTACGTTGACATCCCAACCAAAATCTCAATGCTATTTCCCCTTCCAGCTGTTTCAATTAGGGCTGATTCGTATACATATATCTATAATATGTATTTTTGGCTGTTATCCCCAAGTCATAAATTCGCCAATTTTCCTTAATTTGGCGGGCTTTAACATGCTAATCATATCAGATATGATAAATGACTGTATATAAAATTTATGATAGATGGTGTTATAACTAATTATATTAAAGTTTCATTTAGGCGTCGATTGAATACTGATAGATTTATGCAATTGCTTCATTGATTTTCATACGCTATTTTGTTGAAATCGAAATGCAAATATATGCAATATATATACATATATACTATATATTTAGCACTTCATTTAGATTAGCAAAATACCTGATTTGAAGTTCAGTTTGTTGTACCCATTCATAGCTAAATGAGGCATATTGTTGGTATATAGATGTTTGTTCGATATCAACTGCTGATAGCTAATCGCTCTATCGTTGTCTTTCAATTTCAGCCAACGAGCTTACCCGCACTAAACTGACCTACGAAACTCGCGCTAGCATGGCCAAGAGTCTACTGACCAAGCGTTTGTTCAATCTAATGGCCACAAAGAAGACGAATCTGTGCTTGGCCGCCGATCTGACCAAGACCGATGACATTCTGGATTTGGCCGACAAGTGCGGACCGTACATTTGTCTGCTGAAAACTCATGTGGACATTATTGAAGATTTCAGTGATGCTTTCATTACCAATCTTAAGGTGGTCGCCAGGAAACATAATTTTCTTATCTTGGAGGATCGAAAATTTGCGGACATTGGCAAAACGGTGTCTCAGCAGTACGGCAATGGCATCTATAAGATAGCCAATTGGGCGAATCTGGTGACAGCGCACACGCTGCCCGGACGCAGTATTGTGCAAGGTCTGAAGGCTGGGCTTAGCAATGGCAATGCCAGCAAGGAGCGCGGCGTGTTCCTCTTGGCCGAATTTTCAACCAAGGGAAATCTGATTGATGACAAGTACAAAGAGAGTAGCAAAAAAATTGCCACTGAGGGCGGAGATGTGGATTTTATATCTGGCATTGTCTGCCAGTCGTCCACCTGCTTTGATTTTCCTGGTCTTATACAGCTGACGCCGGGAGTGAAGATTGACGAGGGCACCGATAATCTGGGTCAACAGTATCAAACACCCGAGAATGTAGTGCAGGAGCGTGGCGCTGACATTGGCGTTGTGGGTCGTGGCATACTGCAAGCTCCGGATGTGGAGAAAGCGGCGGCTACCTATCGCGATCGTCTTTGGGCAGCCTACCTGGAGCGTTTGGCCAAATAGAAGAATGGTTTCATCAAAAACTATAATATCTAACTTACCTCCATTCGGACGTATTTGAAATGTTTTCCATATTTTGTACCGCTAGTCGGTTATATTTTAAGCGAAGTTAAGACACAAAAGAATTTTAAGCATTTAGAAGACAAATAGTTAAGAGTTTGCACAAAAACCGTTTAATATTAAGTTAAATGTTTGCTAAAAAAAAAAACGAAAAATATAACAAATGAAAAATGTTAATCGATGTACTATATTTAGTATGAAGCCAAACACTGCAGCACGTAGCTGTAATCGCCGGATAAATCATCCTGAAAATGAAACGGAAAAAATTTGTTTTTTGATTTAAAAACTTGAGAATTCTCAATGTCATACTTTGGCTCTTTTTATTTTTTGTTAATTGCACAAGCACAAAATACTTTTATGTACAAATAAAATGTATACAAAATATATTAAAATGGATAAATAAAAAATTAATAATTTTTTGTTCGCAAATAGCAAAGAAATTTAAACGTTAGACGTTATTACAGAGGCTGCATTTGGGAAATACATATTAATACAAAATAGAAATCATATTTCAATGAGAATTATAAATGGAATTGATACATTTCACAACACTAATAATTTCAGGTTTTTATATTGCTGACTTCGAAAATGCATTTTTTTGGCATTTCTATTGCACAGTTGTATAAGTCCCTACAACTCTTATATTTGGGCAAACCGCGCAGCTCTTCTACCAAGCGACGAGCGTCACAAGCAAATATCCAATTTCACTGTTTGCATCCTCCTGTGGTTTGTTTGTGTGTTGAGCGATTGCGTGAACACGTCGAAGAGAGAAGCGTAAAAAGAGCAAGAGCGAGAGCGTTAAACGCGTTATTTTGTATACATTTTAATGTTGTTGGTTTAGTTGCTTTGTGCTTAACAAAAATAACCGCTGGTCCCGTTTTAAATGTTATGTTAAGCGCAAAGAGCGCGCTGTTAGTAACATGGCAAGCAAGAAAGCATTGCAGAGCTGCTCCTGTACATAGAAGCAAGAAGAAGCAGCTGGCATCGGCAAATGCAATTCAAATTTTAACAGTATAAAATGGCGCCTAATTTAATTTGATTTTCTTTTATTGTTGTCATTAAGAAAGTTTTTAAGAATATTGTAACTTAAATATTTTTGCAAAATGAAACTCGAGACATATAGTATAAAAAACAAAAACCATAAGTTACATACATATATACATATGTATATAATGTTATAGTAAAGAGATAAAACTATGTGCAATGGGTGTGCATAAGACTATGTATAATAATAATTAACATGTGATGCGACTGTAGGCCTCAATAAATGCACTGCGTTGCTAGTAAAAATTTGTTCCAAATTTGCATTAGTCGATTATTCTATAATATAATGTATATGCGTTTCAACTATTATATAGTCAAATTTTGTACAATATGTTTGTGCTTAAGGCATGGAACAGACACGACAGTGACAATATTTTATAATTTCTTATTAATTTTTGTTTGTTTTGTATTGTTGGTTGGGGCATGAGATTTCTGTTTTATTTTTTAGAATCCAACAATAGCCAACAGGGCACGCTTATAATCGCCAGATGTATCGCCCTAAAAATATAGAATATGGCAAGTTTTAATGTTTTATGCAGCACACAAATGAAGTAAGTAGTAAAATAAGCGAATCATGAGTGAGCAACAAATGAGTGGGAACATTTTGGAATAGAAAGCTCTGTTAATTTATGGCTATGTAATTAACAGAGCGCTTTTGGCTAAAGCTTTTTTTTTTTAAAGTTGACTGTTAACTGCTTTCAAGCACTAACCAGAGAGCACATAGATGAGACAACTAGTGTAAAGCGTTTTGCACGCTTATTTGCGAGAGTAATCTCCCAGACACTTCGTATTTGCTCGGCTCTTCGCTTTTTGGGTTCAGGCTACGAAAATATGGGAGGACAAAATCATTCGTCTTCATGCGCTCGACCGAGATGGTCGACTATTGAACAAAAGAATTGTCTATGCTCAATTTTTTTTCTTGCTCTCTCTCTCTCTCTGCTTTTTACTCTCTCAAATGTATATATCTATGTGTGCATGTGAGCACAAGCAGCAGCCCACAAAAATTGAAATTTCTTCGCAGCAAGAACCCATGTCTTCCCTTCTGTGTGAAGAGTATACCGAACTTTTTAAGCCGTTTGCCATGCTCATGCAAAATGTTAGCTTTATCATTATTATTTTTGGGAAGGGTATGCGTTGGTGCGCATATTGGCAATGTTTTCACGACGACCCTGCACACACATACACTTCAACCCCTTGCTACATGTGTGAGCATTATTTGTATGCGTGTGTTTGAAGCTCTAGCTGCCTGTAGCAATTTTAAAGCCCAGCATTTGCATTTGGTCGATCTTGTGAGGTGCTCACACTTACATACATACATATATAAGTTTGATTGTGTGTACGCATGGGAGGCGATGATCACAATTATGGGATATCACTTGTAGAAGCATTTGTATGCCTGTGTGCCTGCCTTTGTGTGTGTGCGTGTGTGTATGCTTTCTTTGTATGAATGGGAGATGAATATTGGCGTGTGCCTACCACAACTTAGAATGATGTGAACGATTTTGGGTTCGAATTGCAGAGGCGCGCTTAAACATATTTAAGCGCCTGATTTAATTTCAATGATCGTGGGTTTGCCTATCAGAATAAATTTATAAAAAATGTAGTACCTGATTAAGCCTGATTAAGATGCGCTTATAATTAATTAGCTGTCTAACTAAAGTGACAGGTGCACTCCCCAATACTTTTTATAAGTTTTTTAACGTGCATGATTTTTGAGACATCTTGACTTGTATATGTATAAAAAATGTAAATTTCACTTGTATATATGTACATATGTATGTTTATGTACATATACATTTTGCCACTGAGCTTAATCAGGTACTACATTTTTTTATAAATTTATTCTGATAGGCAAACCCACGATCATTGAAATTAAATCAGGCGCTTAAATATGTTTAAGCGCGCCTCTGCAATTCGAACCCAAAATCGTTCACATCATTCTAAGTTGTGGTAGGCACACGCCAATATTCATCTCCCATTCATACAAAGAAAGCATACACACACGCACACACACAAAGGCAGGCACACAGGCATACAAATGCTTCTACAAGTGATATCCCATAATTGTGATCATCGCCTCCCATGCGTACACACAATCAAACTTATATATGTATGTATGTAAGTGTGAGCACCTCACAAGATCGACCAAATGCAAATGCTGGGCTTTAAAATTGCTACAGGCAGCTAGAGCTTCAAACACACGCATACAAATAATGCTCACACATGTAGCAAGGGGTTGAAGTGTATGTGTGTGCAGGGTCGTCGTGAAAACATTGCCAATATGCGCACCAACGCATACCCTTCCCAAAAATAATAATGATAAAGCTAACATTTTGCATGAGCATGGCAAACGGCTTAAAAAGTTCGGTATACTCTTCACACAGAAGGGAAGACATGGGTTCTTGCTGCGAAGAAATTTCAATTTTTGTGGGCTGCTGCTTGTGCTCACATGCACACATAGATATATACATTTGAGAGAGTAAAAAGCAGAGAGAGAGAGAGAGCAAGAAAAAAAATTGAGCATAGACAATTCTTTTGTTCAATAGTCGACCCTCTCGGTCGAGCGCATGAAGACGAATGATTTTGTCCTCCCATATTTTCGTAGCCTGAACCCAAAAAGCGAAGAGCCGAGCAAATACGAAGTGTCTGGGAGATTACTCTCGAAAATAAGCGTGCAAAACGCTTTACACTAGTTGTCTCATCTATGTGCTCTCTGGTTAGTGTTTCAAGTATGCAACCGTTATGCTAGACAATTTTGAACTGAGTAAATGTAAATGTCAAATATCAGATTAAGTATATATGTCGCTTATTCCGAAATGATATACAATATAGACTGTACAATCTACAGGTGCATAGTTCGTGCCCAACACCACAAATGCGGTTAACATGCTAACACATATATAAATGTATGTATATACATATATAGAGATATATAAATAGTTGAGGAGGGGTATTTACCTTGATCCAGGATTCCAGGCTCTTGCCATACTTGTTTTGGAATGCTTCCTTGATATCTCCCAGATCGATCTCGGAGCGGCTGACAATGATGCGTATCAGCGTCTTGTCCTTGGTGCCCAAACCGGCCATCGCATCATGCAAACGCTCAGCGAAAAAGTCAATCTTGGACTTGCAGCACTTGACTGAGCAATTGAATATATAATATATATTATTTGAGTACATGATGAATCATTATAGAGATGACTCACCGATGGCCAGGAAACCCTTCTGTACAGAGCCGCTGAACTCACGCTTGATGGCAGTTTCAATGTCGTTTCCGGAGAGATTCTCGTATTCGATTAAGATCTGACGCAGCTGCTGATACGGCCGGGTGATCAGAATCGAGTTGAAGGTGGACTCATCTGTGCCCCACTTGCCCTCACCGGCATCGTACAACGCCTGGGCATCGGCAATGGCAGCTGCCTGATCCACACCCTGGTTCTCATCTCGATTGCCCTGCACCAGAGAGACGCACAGGCGCTTGAAGTGCCCACTGGTATCGCCCTTCAGATCGGACTCTAGGGACTTGCCGAAGCTCTGCTCGTAGAACTGAGCAATGGTCTTGATGCCATAGTTGGACAGTGTGCACAATATCTCAATGATGGCCTCCTCATCGGTGCCCACGCCGGAGATGGCATCGTGCAGCTCTTGGGCATAGAACTGGGGCAGCGGCGTCATCAGTGCCACAATCACATCCTCGAACTTGCCGCCCAGCTCGGACTTCAGGTCCGAAATCAAGTCCTTGCCATAGGCAGTTTTAAAGGCCTCGGCGATCTCCAGACGCTGGACGATGCCGCGACGGGCGAGGATCTCAATGATGGCCTTCTCATCGGTGCCAAAACCCTTCATGGCCTTGCGCAGAATAGCGGCATCCTCAACGGGATCGAAGGGATCAGCGGGGTAAACGGTGGGTGTGCACTGCGAATAGCGAAATGAGTAAACGTGGCATATAAATAAATCTTCTGGCTAATGAAATGAATACGTAATCAATGCACAAATATTCATGATTAATCGTGCATTTATATGCGGCTACAGCACGTACTCTACAAACAATTGACTCAACAAAGTTTCCTTATAAATGTAATTCGAGGTTTACGCACTTGATGATTGTGCCCACGTATTCATATCCAGAAATATTGTAAAAATTCTACTCATATGCAAGGTTCGATTACTGTGTGAACAAATATATTAGCTTTCTATGATTCAATAGATTCTTAAGTTTCTTTGAGAGCTATGTATGTATTTGTTATCTGGTTGCTTAAAATATTATTAGGTATATACTACAAAAGTTGTCACGTAGAGCACTCGAAACAAATCGATTAAACATAATACAATTATCAATAATGATCAATAATTGCGTTCATTCGTCAATCTACGTCTAGCGATCTTCAAAACTGATGTATTATATATTGGCACTCACCTTGAATGGATAGTACTCAGCGGAGCTCATGATTGCTTCTTTTTAAGTTTGTTTTGGTAGTTGTTTAAGATCTGTAAATGCAAAGCAGACAAGGAAAAACATAATTTATAATGATCTAATGATTAAAGTCGAGGCGCGATTATTACAAAGGGAGGCCTTTGGCAATTGGTTTGCGACAAGGCCGCGCTATACATAAAATAGCTATGGGAATGTTCAGAAACCTGCTGCCCGAATGACATCACCAAATATGAGGGGCAAACCTGCCGTGCCGTGCTGTGCTTCATGTTTGCGGCTATTACGCATACGCCTCGCAGTATTTGTGGCGCCACAAAAAAATCGACATGCTTTTGCTTTCCTATGCAGCTATGTATTTTTTATAGAGGTCAACGAACAGAGTTAGAGTGAAAGTTGTACTACAAAAACTAAGGCTTGGGCTAGCGTTAGTTGATAAATTTAACAATTGTGGGTGCAGCCAACGTTGTGTATGCGTAAAAGTACGTTTCTTGATGGATACAGAACCAACTGGGAGTTCGGATGAGCTCATTCTTTGTATGCTATAAAACATGCTGAAAATATTCCATATTCTATTTTACTTGCCGATTTTGAACACAATAAAATACTTTTGTTGTTCTAATGTTAAACATAGAAGTAGCTGGCCAAGTAATTGATATGATAAATTACACAAAAACAAATCGCAGTAGGAAAAAAAATCGCCTGCCCAAGTTCCAAATGGAAAATCAACAAAACCAAAAAAGACAAAAAAAAAAAAAAATGACGTGGCAGTGTTTAGAAACCACTACAACTACAACTACGCCTCTTCACAGCTACAAATAAAGAAAAAAATATTTTGTCTGCTTCCAAAAGTTGGCGCTGGAACCGGTTCAAATTTAGTTTTACATGCAGACACGCACTCACACAGAGGCGCACGGCACATAGAAACATTTGTTTGTCTGTTTCTCTTTTGAGCTATAAATTAGCATGCTATTGTGGAACACGCAGCAAAAACAACAACAACAAAATGTCTTGGAATAGTTGGAAAAGTTGTTTGGAATGCTTAATAACAACACTGATGTCTCATTCTAGGCATTTTCGAAAATATGTGTGTATGTATGTGTGTGTGTTAGCAGTATGAATTGAATTCTAATAATATAGTTATTAATAGTCGTACATTCATATGACCACAGCTCATCTAATTGAGGCTGCGTTCGTGAATCATAATGGGCATGAACTGATTGCCAAGCGCGCTTTAGTGTGACGTCAACGTGGCTTGAGGTGCGGGCGATGTGCTCTGCAAATAGAGCATATGACTGGAACTGGATGTTCTGGAAAGTTGTTTACGAACCGCAAAGTTTTACTTATATTCGTAATATAGCTTTGTTTTTAATTTTTTTTATGTAGCAGTTATAAACTCGTGACCTGGTAGAAAATGTGTGAATAAATTTTGCTTATAAAATTGTATTATGACTGACTGTACCTCTGAAGTTATTATATTTGTGCTGTTTTAATTTGTTACATTTTTCTACTAGCAGTTTTGCTTTAAACCTTGATGACGCACCTTATAAATGCATGCAATTATATCAAACATGTTTGTTTTGTGCGGAATGCTTTTGCGCTATATATGTGCAAAGGTTTTACTGTGGCCAAAGCAGCCTCGCTAAAAGCAATTGAATTGATTGCCACTAAAGATAGCAGAAAAAAGATGGAAGCTCTAAGTAGATAAATTCAATTATAATTCGCCAGTGAAACGTCTATCAAGTGCACACACATGTACATACACATGTATGTATGTGTAATTGAAGGAAACTTTGGTTGGAAAAGTCACACGCGTCTGCGAATGAGCAGACATACAGAGACCTACAGAGAGACAGACAGAGAGAGAGAGAGAGAGAGAGAGAGAGAGCTCGTACTAAGAGAGCTCCAAAACGCTAAAGTTCGGGCAGCTTCAGTTGAGCATTTGATGATGTCATCTTTTTTTTATCCAAATCAATGTACCAAATTTATATGTACACAAGCACAAAAGTAAATGCGTTGTAAAAACATATTCCTATATTTATATGTACATATATATTTGTATGTCTATTTGTATTATCGAAAATAATACAATTATGTTATATGTATATGTACATATGTATGTCTATACATAATTTGAAAACTTCTTATCTGCCGCGCCCAAAAATTATTATAATGTTAAAAACATTTTATTTATACACTTTGTTTGCACTCTTGATTACTTTTCACTTGAATTTCTTGTTCACTTCAACCTTAGCAGATACGACAGTGTGACATCAATGCATTCATATATATATATATATTTATATATGTACGAAAAGGCACAGTGAAAATAAACAAAATAGTAACTAGAGAAGAATGCAAAAAATTTACCAAGTGATATTCTCAAACGTACAAAGTGTGGTCCGTCAAACGTTGCGAACTCGTAGCGATGTGAAATAAATACTGAACTCGCTGCTCGGTGCTCAGCTGGTTTTATATGCGCTGCAATAGCCGGCGAATCGGATCTCAGAGTAATTGCAAAGAGCGCACCGGTGCTGTTGGAGTGTAGGTGTTGGCAGGGCCACACAGAGTGGAACTGTTGACTGTCGTTTATTTAGTTCCTCTTTTATATGAAGTCGGGTTTCTCATTGCAAAAAGAGCTAGTAACTATTTTTTTTTTTAATTAAACATAAGGTATAATAATAATTAAAAGTTAATCAATAAGTAGTTTATTTGTTTGAGGAGCCCTGATAATTATCTCACAGTAAAAGCTTAAGAGAGTTTAAAAGGGAAGAGCGAGTCGCAGACCCATAATTACGTCATGAATATTATAGCAAAAAGTTCTCTTAATTTTACATATGTATTTGTACGTATATTTGTGATGTATTATTTTATTAGAAACTCGCCCGCTCTTGCTATTTTAGATCTCAGCTTGCGACTCATACAGATGTATGTATAAGCATATATATTAATGTAAATGTATATAGCAAATAACTACAATTACGTCAAACAGCAATGAGTGATTCATAAGAGTGGAAGCTGAAAGTAGCTGATAATGATCTTATCAGTAAAAGATAAAAACGATGCTTTAATACGGAAAAATGAGTATTTTAAAAATATTTTATTCTTGGTCATTTAAACCGTTACCGCGCAATTTGTATTATATCGTTGTTTAACACTGAATTTGCGATGGACGATTTAGTTCACATGAGCGAAAATAAATCGATTTCTTAAGTTCGATTAGTCAGCCGGTTCATTAACAATAGCTCTTTCGTTTTGTGCATTGCATTTAAATTAATTGTTTAAAGTTTTAGTTTTCTTCAAATTAAAAGTGTTTAAAAATTATCTAGCTGCTGCGTAACCCTTTTAATATACTTAGCATATGTAAGTTACGTGTAGAAAGGCCGCCATTCACACTCCACAGAACCAGCCCCTCCCTACACTATAATTATTTTTCGAAGAAAAAACCTGTCATTGTTTTTTTTATCTTTGGTGCCAACGTCGAATGTAGATAAGAAGTAGCCAGTATGTGGAAAGCGACTGCCGGTCATCAAATACAGGCAACTAGCGCCGCTGAAGACGATGACTGGGAAACGGATCCTGATTTTGTCAACGATGTCAGTGAACAAGAGCAAAGATGGGGCTCCAAAACAATTGATGGCAGCGGACGCGACGGGGGCGGCGCCATTGAGTGAGTCACTTATATTTAGGTCATTGCACCATTAAAAAATCTTGATATTAACATTAAAAATGAATCTCAACAGCATGAACAAGCTGCGCGAGGAGACGGAGAAGTCAGATTTGAACAAGAAGAAACAATTGCTTAAGGATCAAAATGCTGGCTATGGATACGGTGGTAAATTTGGCGTTGAGAAGGACCGCATGGACAAGTCGGCGGTAGGCCATGATTATCAGGGCAAAGTAGACAAGCACGCGTCGCAGGTGGACTACAGCGAAGGTTTCGGTGGTAAATACGGCGTGCAAACAAATCGCGTGGACAAATCTGCCGTGGGCTGGGATCATATTGAAAAAGTGGAAAAACACGAATCCCAAAAGGGTACATTGTTATAACTAAACTGTATTGCATATCTTATAACTATGTACGTTTTGCAGATTATTCCAAGGGCTTTGGAGGAAAGTTTGGTGTGCAGGAGGATCGCAAGGATAAATCGGCATTAGGCTGGGATCATATCGAAAAGGTGGAGAAGCACGAGTCGCAGAAGGGTAAGTTTATGTTAATTGGTCTTAAAACTTACTGACTTTGATCCATTGCAGACTACTCTAAGGGCTTTGGTGGTAAATTCGGCGTACAGGAGGATCGTAAGGATAAGTCTGCCGTCGGTTGGGATCACATTGAGGCACCACAAAAGCATGGTAGCCAAGTGGATCATAAAGTAAAGCCCATTATTGAAGGCGCGAAGCCCTCAAACTTACGTGCCAAATTCGAGAACTTGGCTAAAAACTCTGAGGAGGAGTCACGCAAACGTGCCGAGGAGCAAAAGCGTTTGCGCGAAGCTAAGGACAAGCGGGATCGTGAGGAGGCAGCAAAGCAGACGGTTGTGGAGAACACGCCACTACCATCTGCCGAGGAGGCACGTGCGCCGCCGGTCAAGGGGAGTCGTACAGCTATACAAACGGGGCGTTCCGGTGGTATTGGCAATGCCATCAGCGCATTCAATCAAATGCAGTCGCCGGTAGCTGAAACGCCACCGGCACGAAAAGAACCAATTGTCATACCTAAGGAGCCTGCGCCCGTAGAGGCAGCAAAGCCTTCCGTGGTTGAACAGCCTGTGGCTCCGGTAGCTGCTGTTACGAAAGAAGTTACGGCAGCAGCCGAGCCGAAAGTTTCTGCACCACCACCAGATGTGGTGCCCCAAATTGAGATAGAGACTGTAGCCACGCCACCTTCAAGCGAGCCCCAATCGCCAGCTCACGTCGCAGCTGTGGAGCAGACGCCCGAACCCCAATCGCAGCCGCCGGTACAGGTGCAATCCCAGCCAGAGCCGCAAGCGGAGCTGGAGCAGGAGCCGCTTTATCAAAACCAGGCAGAACTGAAATCTGTGTCCCCATTGCCAGCTGCTCAATCGCCAATACCAGCAGCAGGAACAGCTGCACCAGCTAATGGCACATCGGAGGAAGCCATCTATGCAAACTCTGATAACTTGGCGGACTATTTGGAGGATACTGGCATACACGCAATTGCATTATATGATTACCAGGCAGCTGATGATGATGAGATATCCTTCGATCCTGACGATGTGGTTACGCACATTGAGAAGATCGATGATGGCTGGTGGCGTGGCCTGTGCAAGAACCGTTACGGCCTATTTCCTGCCAACTATGTTCAAGTTATTAATCAAAGCTCCTAATCTAAATACTAAATACTTCCATTTGAAATTATTTTCAAGAACAAAATCAAATTACAAACTAACTATTTAATGCAGCGAAGAAACCAGGTTGAATCAAAATACTGAGTCATAATTTACAATATAAAAACTCATGTTTCCACTTGTAACTTAGAGAGGTTGATTGAATTAACTAATTATTGTAACTTTTCATTTCTGTAACTTTTCGGGTTTCTGCAACGCTCTCTCATGTCACATGCAATATATATTCCATTATATATATATACTTATACATATATTTTTATCATCATTCATAATCGATTTTTAAAAATGTTTAACATGTTTATTTACATTCTTCTGTATTTTTGTGCGTATTTTTAAAAAAATATGCTAAAACCATAATTATTTATAGTCTTTTTATACTACTAGCAAAAGCTGTTTTTGTTTAAATTGTTCAAATTTTTAAATAAATGTAATTGTATGTGTTTTGGATTGTGTCTGAAATGTTTAAGTAAATGTGTCAAAAGTATGCTCACTTGTATAAAGTTTATAAATGTTTTCATTAAGAATGTTAGACACTTGAACAAGTAAAAGTCTGTTTTATTGACAAAGAGATGCAAAATAAAGTTTATTAGTAACTATAAAAAAACAAATCAAAATAATGTTATAAATTATTTCAAACTTGTTCAATCAATAGCGTAATGTTTAATTCATATCCCATATTTATTTATTTCAGAGCTATCACGAAGTAGGATTTTATTTCATAAGATATGGATATCAAGACTTTACTGTTCTACATATATACTATATATGTAATTCTATATTTTTCATTCATTTGTATATCGGCATGATTCGGCTTTCATCAGTTGTGAAGAGAGTGAATCATATCTGGACAAAGAAGTATGTGACTGAATGAATTACATACATATGTATGTATATGGGATTCTTTTACATTCTATATACAAACATATAGACCCATGCATAAATATATTTATATAGCAGGTATATCTGTGACACAATATTTACGATTATAAATAATTTAAATGGAACTTTGATATACTAAATTATTATTGGTATTGATATGGATCTGATCAAACAACTGTCAGTGCAAAATAATTGAGAGTTGTTGCCTAGTAGATGTTGAGGGGGATTATGATAACAAGTGCGTGTCTCCAAAAACGTTCCTGCTATCAGGTATGAGTTGTCCGTCAAAATACAGCCCAGATATAATATATACATACATACGTACATTTAAATATAGACTTGGAGAGAGACAAGCAACATGTATTGTTAAGCCCGCTTAGTGTTCCAGCAAGTATTCCGTTACAAATATACCGCTATCAGTAAACACTTCCAAGCTATCACACAATTCGCATAGGATCTTGTAAATCATTGTAAATATAGATAAGTAACAATGTATGCAATGTTAAATGCAGCTTGTCTGTGTGAGTCCTTTCAAGAGAAGCGTTAAGCAAGCATAACGAATCTGAAATTCCCCTATTGGACACGACGGACTTGCACTCTCCCTGTACGTACGTAATCAGTTAGTCTCTTTGGCGAAATATACGCTCAGTATACTATGTATGTATATTTGATACATATGCATATATATATATAAAGAGGCATTTGCTAACTTCGGCAGTCAGTCACTCGACGTCAAACGACGAAGACGGAGCTCACGACGGTTGGTACACGCTGCTGCTCACTTGGACTACGTAAATCGATGTATCGATATATTTATTGATAGCACATATCGTTGATTGAGTCGAATTTGTTCTACGTGTGAACAGCTGATATTTTTGGTGTAAATAGCCTAAGCGTAAGTGCGAATGAAAAAGAAAGCAGTTGGGTGCGTGAAAGAAGAATCAACAATGACAATGTTGCTCAATATAAATTAAAAGAAAACAAAGAAATAATATATCAGAAATATAATAAAAACAAACAATTGACCGCGTTGTGTATGTTGCGCGTACGATTGATTGAATATAACTCTCGCAAAATTAACAATTGTCGAGTGTGGCAGACGCTACTCAAGCTTTGACGCTGGCAAATCGTTCCACAAGCTGAGCCGAGCAGCAAACGGTCAACGTCACCGAACTTGTAATTGGTTCCAGCACACAAAGAGAATTACGTACAATCGGCTATGTATTGCTGAGAATTAAATTGCTATTTTGCTCGCTTTGCGGTTCTGTGTTAAATTAGCAACTGCATTTATTTACTACCACAAATAGTCTAAAAGGACGCTGTGTAGTTGTTAATAGTATAATTTTTACTGCCGCCTACCAATCATCGAACTGTCGCAAGTATGTGTCGTTTAAGTAAATTGTTTCATAATTATTTTTAGTGTTTTTGCACATCATTTTAGAGCTAATTTAAGAATATCCCAATTGCTACCTGTTCACATTTAATGATTTGTGAGTGTTTTGTTTTTTAATTGAAAATTTGGTTACTTTTTCAACATGTGTTTGATGTGACTGTGTGTGAGTGCGATGACAACTCTTCGAAGAGTACTTAAAACAAAACACGCATACACCGGCTAACTAGAGTTAAAAAGAAGGGAATGGAAGTTCAATTAGAGAGAGTTCCAGTTTAAATACCCTTGCTAAAGTTAAAGTTATTTTCACTCACATAGTGTAGCCATTTCAAGTAAATAAAGCAATGAGACATCTGAAGAGATGGCATCTCGTAGAGGGTATTTAAAGTTCGTTAACTGATATCATATTCAGTCTGTGTTGTGGCTGCGTAGCAATTGCCAGGCCTTCGGCTGTTCGGAGCTGTTTAAAAATTTATTATGTTGATAAGTATTGCTATAATCTGGAATATCATACCTGAACAATAGCACAAATTCCCAAGTGTATAAAATGAATGTAATCATTGCGGTATTCGAATGAATAAGTGAATTTAAAAATGATTTAATACAGCTTTAGCTGCAATTGCTCTCAGGTGCAGGAAATTGTCAATTAATAATTAAATATGACTAGAAATAAAAAATAGTATTAACAAAAAAATAAAAAATAAATAAAAATAATAATAATTATTCTTACGTCTCCGCATTAAGTGCGCAGGTATAAATAATAATTCTCTAACTTTTAAATTAATGATATTTATATAATTTAATTACGATGTTTTTATAGCATGACATGCTTTATATATGTATGTATATAAACACCTTTTTGCTTAAAATTTGAAATATACTAAAATGGAAAGTTGGGTATTATACTTGCCCATTCTACAATACTATATTAAAATAGTATGTGTGAAAATATGTCACAAATTGTTTATAGCCTGTTAGTTGATTTAGAACTAGCTATTATGCATAGGTTCAAGATTGTTGATACACTTATCGGTATTTATGAACCGAAGTTGATATGATAACTCGCTTTCATATCAGTTTCGCCAACTGTATAAACAATGTTGTATATAGTCAGACAAAACATATGTGTTCCACTGAACTTAACAGATGGAATTGTCACAATTCACCATAAAATGAAAATCCTTTACTCAATTGAGTGAACAGCCGAGGTCTTAAATTGGCGCCAAACATAATTAGACAATTCAACGATTCGATGAAGCGATGAAGTGATGTGGAAGGCAGCTGCAGGCGTAACAGAAACGCAACGTTTTGTCAAGGTGAACCAGACAACACCTCGTGTTTCCAACTAGCTTCATACCTGCTCGAGGCATCTACATATTGATATACATTTGTATATACACATACATATGTATGTTCAAGATGTGCTGAGCTCGGCCATAAAATGTCTGTGCGTTTGCTTTAAAGCCGCAAAAATCAGCGATAAAACTTATGCATAAACCTTTTAGGTTGAAAAAAAAAAAAAAAAAAACAATAGCGATGTTATAAGTGTATGTAACATATTTGCTTTTTTAGCAGGTTATTCACCTGTGCAACCTGTGCAACAGGTAACTATAGTCGTGTTGGTATGTTTTCCTTTTGTTATTGTTGATATAAAGATTTTTCGTATTATCGGCGAACACAGCTGGAATAATGACCAAAAATACCCTAAGACAGAGTTTCGCGAATTTCTTTTATTTGTTTATTGTCTTATGCATATTCAATTTCGTTATTAATTATAACAATAAAATCAATTTTCGAATTTATTTACTGATTGTGCTTAAGTGTTTACTCAAAATTCTTATCAATCAACATTCAAAAACTTCAATAATCTAATTGAGGCGAAACAGACGCAAAATACTTTTAGTTTCCTTATGCGTACGTACAGTGAAGCTTTGCTACAGTGGAAGATCATTCCAGACAATGTACATGAAAATGTTGATGAGCAAATGCTGATTTAGTAATTATTGTGTAGTCTTATCTATATCAGTTATTCCAACGTCTGATTTGTATGGTATATTTAATAAATAGAAATATATTTAAAGTCAGTTTTTTAGGCATTGTCAAGTCGACGCTGTTCAGCAGTTCCGATTTATTTATTATTTGGTCATTACTTTTTTCCGTCATCTCATTCTATTTGTGTCGCATATTTTTCAAATGAAGATAATAACAAAATTATGGCATTCGTTAATTTTATATTTGTTTGTTGTTCAGATTTTGATAATATAAATGACGAAGTACAGAGGAAAATTGCACCATCAAATTAGTATGTGCGAATTATATGAAAGCAATGCTAATTTCAGGCAACCTTTTTATTTGCTTATGTTGGAAAAAAAACGTGTATACAAATATTATCTATTTGAGTATTAAAATTGCAAAGCAATCTGCGAAGCGTCACGTGCTGAAATGTAAACAAATACAGAAAACTATAATTTATCTGGATGCATTTTGTAATTTTCTGCTTGATCAGAGCCACTAATTGAACGTGTCACGCACAAGTGTTAAATAAATTAAATACAGTAAATAATCAATTTAAATAATTTATGTATTTTCAATACAGTTTCAGCATGTCTTCAAACGAGGGCTATCACAATAAAATAGAGCCAGGCGGTGGGTCCGCTGGTGATGAACAGTCCTCAAGTTCGGGTGCGCGTGGCAGCCATGGAAGTGCTGCAAGTGCCGCAGCGGCAAACAGTACGCAACTGCATCAGCAGATACTGAATGAGAATACATATCTGAAGGCCTCGAAGCAGGCCTACTTCAGCGATGAAAAGGTGCTCATACCCGACGATGATCGCACAAATGTGAGTAAAAACAAGTAAGAAAGCTCTAGTCGAAACTGCTCGACTAGGAAATCTCATGAACCCTTCGGAGAGCTGATATTTCAATAATTCTTCGCGTTTTTCTGCTTACAAAAGAAACACACACACGCAAACACACATACATGGACACACATAAGCACGCACGCATGAACAGGCACGGTCTCAGCATTTGAGAGGCACAGTAGTTGAGTAAAAGTAAAAGCAAGGAGAGTAGAAGTGCAGAAGATCACTAAAGTTGTCTATGTGTATGCAGCAGCTTTCATTTGGTATTTGTATTTAGGTCAAACAAAGCTAGAATGCTCACAGCAGCAGAGAGCGTTTCCATTGGTCACTTGAAGCTCGACTGCAGCGAGCTCTACCTGTCGTCGGGCTCAACATTTGAGAGAGACAGTACTTGAGTAAAAGTGGCCCTATATAAAGGGCCGCAGCTGCAGCATTTCTTCAGTCAGTCTTCAGTCTTCGTCCAGGCCTGGTGGTGGTGTGCGCAACAAAGTGAAGCAGAGTGTGTGATCGATCAGCTAAGCATTAAAGACGTAGAGGAATTACGTAAAGGAAATACGTAGTGGAATTACGTAGTGGAATTACGATACGTAAAGGAAATATGTAGAGCAATTACGTAAAGGAAATAATACGTAGAGAGAATAATTAGAAGAAATAGACAGACGAATAGTGCTAAATCGAATCAACTCGTCACTCTGATCGAGAATATATATACTTTGTGGCGTCTGCCACGCCTCCTTCTGCTTATTACATATATTTCAACCATTTTATAAAGACGATTTATAGTTTTTGCGTATAGAGTATGTTCTCGTCGAACTATATTAATCTGTTTTATTTTCACACACAGATCGGTTTCAGTTTTCGCAAGCTGTGGGCCTTCACTGGCCCCGGTTTTCTCATGTCCATTGCGTATCTAGATCCGGGCAATATTGAATCTGATTTGCAATCGGGCGCCGCAGCCAAATATAAAATACTCTGGGTGCTATTATGGGCAACCGTTTTGGGTCTGCTCATGCAACGCTTGGCCGCAAGGTAAGGGCGTAGAACAATTCGAATAATATATGTATATACAATAATTAATTCTTAAACGTTACTAGGCTGGGCGTTGTCACTGGTCTGCATTTGGCGGAGATGTGTTACAGACAATACAAGCGCTTACCACGTTGGATACTCTGGATTATGATAGAGATTGCTATCATTGGCTCGGACATGCAAGAGGTCATAGGCACAGCCATTGCCATATATTTGCTGTCCAATAAAGTGTACGTTTATCTAGACATTATCAAATGACGAATGATATATCGATTTTGTAATTCCCATTGTAGTGTACCTTTATGGGGTGGCGTACTCATTACCATTGTCGACACATTTACGTTCCTATTTCTGGATAAGTATGGTTTGCGTAAACTGGAGTTCCTATTTGGTTTCTTGATCACTGTCATGGCCATCACATTTGGCTATGAGGTAAGCAGTACTCCTATAAAACATACATAAATAAATAGCTAAACTTTCCAAAATTATTCAATCTGAAAAAGTTCCCCCAGTGCAGTAACTCCCAAATAAGTTATCTGTCAGGCATGCAAATAAGTACGAAATGTAGCTAGACAGAACGCTCGGGTCGTAAATAACAAACGCAGTTTATTTTACCCATTTCCTACGAATGTATTTTAATGTTTTTTATTTTCATTTATTTTTTTTTTTTTCTGTCTATTTCTGTCACAAATTGCAATAGTCAATTGTCAGGCACGTCTGTCAGGGGCGTACTTTACGTTCATATCTTTCAATTACGGCCGTTGAGGTCTTCCATTCTCTTTTCAATTCCTGTTTTAGCATATTTGCCATTTCGTTTCGCTGCTTGACAATGTGTGAACATTTCTTTGTATATCTGTTCAGAGACTATCTCTGCTTGTATTGAATGCAGTGTTTCATTCTATGTGTTGCCTTTTAATGATTAGATAAATGACTTTAGAGAACTACTAGAGAACTTTTATAAACTACTTATAAATATTTGCCTATAGTTGGTGTATGTAAATAACGGAAATGGACCAGAACTATTTTTGATAAGTTGGGGATTATACCCTCGGGGCTTATCTGAAAGTCATTTGCAAAAACCATTTGCCAGGGGGATTTCCATGTGTGTTCAGAGATTTGCACTTTATTTTTGTTTGACTCTTGGCATTTTTGTTATATATTAATTTGATGACTCATTAAGTTGCATTTCAATTTTTTACATTTGTGTTAATTTTTTCATTTAGAAACAGATTTATCATTTTATATATATTATATTTAATTCTCAACACAACATTATTGATTGAAAAATATATTTTTATTTATACTTGTAGTACATTGTGTCTGCACCTAATCAGGGAGCTGTGTTAGAGGGAATGTTCGTGCCATGGTGTTCCGATTGCAACTCGGATGTGTTGCTACAGGCAGTGGGCGTGGTTGGTGCCGTTATTATGCCGCACAATCTCTATTTACACTCTGCGTTGGTCAAGGTAAAGTTGGGTTAAAAGCCAAATGAATCCCTAAATAACATCACAACTACGATTGCATTACAGTCACGCGACATTGATCGCCGTCAGCCAAAGAAAGTGAGCGAAGCGAATTTCTATTTCTTTATTGAGGCCTCCATAGCGCTGTTCGTGTCCTTTATCATTAATCTCTTTGTTGTCGCCGTCTTTGCGCACGGCATGTACGGCAAGACCAACCGGGATGTGGTAAGTGACTTATTGAATATCAATATCTAAGCTGTTGCTAACTCTCATCTCTTTTTAGCTGGACGTGTGCGCCAACCAATCTATGTATGAGGATGCCAAGCTATCGTTTACGGACAATCACAATCTCACGGACATCATCGATGCCGATTTGTACAAGGGCGGTCTGTTTTTGGGCTGCACATTTGGGGCCGCCGCAATGTACATTTGGGGCGTGGGCATTTTGGCTGCCGGCCAGAGCTCCACCATGACAGGCACATATGCCGGCCAGTTCTCCATGGAGGGCTTCCTCAATCTGCAATGGCCCCGCTGGTGTCGCGTGCTGGTCACGCGCTGCATTGCCATTATTCCCACCTTCTGCCTGGCCATGTTCAGCAAAATGGAAGATCTGACCAATATGAATGATATACTTAATGCGGTGATGTCGCTTCAATTGCCATTCGCAGCGATTCCCACCATCGCGTTTACATCTTGTGCAGCCATCATGGGTGAATTTGTGAATGGAATGTAAGTAACGAAATGAAATATTTTAAATATAATCAAAACTGTTTTCTTGTTCTGCAGCGGCAACAAAATCGTTGCCATTTTATTAACCATTGTGGTTATTGGAGTCAACCTGTACTTTGTTGTGGTGCAAGTGGAATCGCTTCAAATTGAAGGCGGCATGCTGGCTCTAGTCTGTGAGTAGCCCAAGTCTTAAATGATCGCAATTCAATTGACTAGCTAATGCTTCTCTCTCATCTTTTTTAGGTATATTTGCTATATTATACATAATTTTTGTTCTATACCTTGTGATACATATGGCCGCATGCATGGGCAACAAGCGGCTGATGAACAGTCGGGTAAGTGACTGAAAAAAATCAACATTACCTTATCAATAGTCGTGACGAAAAGCATTAACTGTTTAGCCAGTCAGTCATAAATTGTAGTTATCAATTTACGTGACTATTGGTAACCACCTAAAAGAGCTTTAGATGTCATATGGCAAAGACAGCTTCATCTAACCTGATGTTTTTTCCGTTTACAGTGGGTGCAGCGTTGGGTGTTACCAAGCCAGAATAGTTTTTCGATAAAGAATGCCAACTCTACGTATGCCAGGTATGTTTGCACATAATAACTCACTCATTGCTTAAATACATACACATTCACTGCCTACACATTCACTGCCTACGTCTCCATATGGGTAACTAATCTACAAATTTAACTCTGGTCTGTACTATCCTAATATCAATTGGTATTTTCTACTTTCCTAGCACTCTAAAAGCTGTCTACTGATTTCTTTTAATAATTTCTTTAGCTCCATTGTGTTTTCTTTCTGTTTCTTCTGTTTCTCACCTTCGTAATACTTGTAACTATTGATTAACACTTAATCGAAAACATTTGCCTATGCTCTTATTCTTTTAATTATTCACAGTGATGTTGCCTTAGTTGTAGGTGATAAAACTAACCCTACTGACAAACCTCTCGATACAGTTTCGGAAAAAGTAGCTAAATAATGCGTTATGCATTCTATTGGCTATGGTTCAGTAAATAACTTTAGGATGTCCTCCACTTTTGTGATATTAACACTAACATCACACGCTTTACAACATTAACAATTCACCAACAAGAATTTACAATACACTGTTCAGCTGTTTGACACTAGCCAATCGTTTCATATCTTAAATAAAATTATTTATAAGTTCTGGTAAGTCATAAGTTGTTGATATTGTGCCCACACAACGCTCGCACAATCGGTATTATCAGGGCTAATAATATAAGCTAGCGCGCTTAGTATGAACAAATAAAGTATGCATTTAATAGCAATTTATGGGAAAAAGTATTTCTCGCCTTTTGATTTATGGCATATCCTAGACATAAGCTATTTTTTAAGTCGCACATCGCAGACTGGAATGAAACGAGGAGCAGCAAAGCCTGGACTTGCCGTACATAGATTTAACATTCATAATTGACATTTTGGTATAACTCTCATCCCTGGCATAAATCCAAAGGGCGTGGCTGAATTAACACAATAAAGCTTCGATCATCGAAAAACGTGTTGCTAATTTGATTTACCCGTTATTTATGTATCATAAAATTCTCTTTTATTATATGTGTGTGCGTGACTACCACCATTTGTTTTCCAACACTGTTCTGTGTGTCTTATACTAAAATACAAATACACACATGCACATCCCCTACTACTCTTATACTGCTCGCCACTCTACTACTATATTCTGTGTGACGTTGACTGCCACTACAAAAAATGTACGAAAATAAATATAAACTATTGGATTGACTGATCTATAAATTTCGGCTAATTGAAAACTGTGCGAACAAATTTTGTTGAAAATCGGCAAAAATGATTTTCTTGGCATTGGTACAAAATTGTTCGAAAAAGTTTGCGATTGGCAAGCACAAAATAATAATAAACAAGCCAAAAAAGAAAAAAAAACTGCTAAATGTGCAAATAAAGTCAAATAAGATTGTTTGGGACCACATTAAAATGGCCAACTATATTAATTAGAATACCGACAATTTGACGCATATTAAAAGAAAAAAAAAAAAACAAAACAAGAACTTTTATTTTGTGTTATCCGAAAATTCAATGCGGCTTTCAATTGTTTATTTAAATCTGGGAAATCGCTGCTGTACGTGCCGGCAAATCTGTTAATCCATTTATACAAATGCTGGCAACGACGAACCAACAAAAACCACCGAACGCAACCCAACCACATATGGATGGCATTCTCTATACAGCGAGCTGACACTGAACGATAATGGAATCTCCATAAACTCTTTCAATAATTTACAGAGAAATGTCGCCTCTTAATTGTTTATGGCTATTTAAGTGTTGATTTTGTATAATAAAGATATTATGTTGTTTGTATCGTTTGCCTATGTCAAAGTGATGTTAATTATAATTGAATAATTATTGATAGTTCTGTAGACGTAACTATTTATAATAAATAACATAACGTAGTTTTATTTTGTAAATAGCTTTATTTGTAAATAGCTAAGAAATAAAAATGATCGTAAAACCTTTTGACCCTGGCTCCCTTTCACAATAAAGAAAATATGTTACATCAGCTATCTCTGCTGGACTATAAGCATGGTTCTTTCTGAGTTGTATTTCTATTTGAAAACCTCAAGTCTTCTAACTGTTAATAATTGTGTCTATATGTTTCGTATGTAGTTCCCTTCTTTTATGTGATGTTGTATTCCTAGAGTTTTACTAACAAATTGTTGTAGATAGCAGCCGTAAAGAGTTCTTTGTGTAGATAGCAAATAGCTCTGTTTGAATGTTGCTCTATGTAGTTTCTAATTGATTTTACTGTTCTTGAAGGGATTCGAATCAGATTCGAATCACAGTGTCTGCACATGCTTTGTCCCTTCTCCCATAGGTCTCAAGTGCACCTCATAATATAAACATATACACACACCCACACACACGCCTACACACCTAGTCATTCATCCAAATTCATAATATCTTCCATTTACAGAATTTCCACCAATGCCGACACAGATGCAGATATCATGGACGGTGAGGATGCGTAGCCATTACTGTTCTGCACTGATTCCGATGGCAGCGAGGAGGTTTGTTTTAGCAGCAATAACAATGAGCTGAATTGCCACAGCAGTAATGTGGATAATGCCAGTAATGGTCACGTGGTCATCAGCTAGCATTCGGCTCAGGTCTGCCCCGATAATAACAATAAACCATCCTGTCGCAAACAGCGCAGCCTATATAGAGACCCTAGTTCATCATATCAAAAATCGGGTCTCGCTCTTCGCGCTGTGTTGAAAGTCGAAATTTTGGGAATTAGTGTAATACGATTTCATAGCATAATTATTTCAACATGATGTACGCAGTATACCAAAAAATCCAAGGCAGATTTTCTTAGCAAAACCATACCATATACATACATAAACATATAACTGTAAAATGCCTTGATATAAGATAAACGTGTGGCATTCAAAATAGATTTAAGTTCCCTGTGCGGTAATTGATAATAATTATTATATAACATAGACACACACACTCACACACACATACACACACATATACATTTATATATATTTTAAACTACATATTACTTATAAGGCTGTGAACTGAGAAACCGTAAACAATTTTAAACAAAATATATGTTAACCTTACCGGGTCCTTTTCGAAAATGTTTTCTCAATTTTTTCAAAAAATATTTCATGTTGTGTGCTTTTATTGAACAACTATTTGTAATTTCTGATCTAGCTATTTATTAATTTGCAATTTAATATATGTCATTACTGGGTAGGGCGCAACTTACAAATTTGTCAATAACATTTTAAGGCACGTTTCATCTTTGTCATCAAATCAAATTGTTTTCTATCGTTGTGTAAATCACTTAAAATAAAAAAATATTATGTTATTCATAAGATTAAATATGAAATGATATTTCTGTCTTTAATGGTAGAGTCTAAATAGAAATATACTTAAAAATATCGTTAATGTTGTATGCATGGCCTTCGTATGTATGTACATATATATAAAATGATAATAATGGTATATTTTCGTTATAAATACGATAATATCGATAAGGCTGCATGCATCAGTTTCGTGTATTGTGGGGTATATGTATATATATCAATTTGTTTCTTTTTAGACGCATCACTTTGTCTTGTCATCAAGTCTTAAATAGATGTAATTGACATTTAAATGGATGATATGCAAACGGAAGCTAAATGATATACCTTTTTAGCTAATGAACCACTTGATAGTTAAGAATTAATTACGGTGTAGGTGACAGACAGAATAATAAATGTTTGCTTAACATTTTATTATAGTTTCCGACTTACTTACGAGGCGTAAACCGATATGACACACATAAAAAGAATGTTAATGTGTAAAGTAAATATACATATTATTTTATTTAATCCCAGAAATCGCTAAGAATTATGTCGCTGCTCCCTTTGTAGATAAGCTCTTGATTACATAAATAATATCAATAGTCAAGGGGATTTCTTCAGTGATGAGAATAATAGTTTCCCTAGATGAGCACTAATTAAGTGTTATTATCTATTACAATCTCCTAGCATTTCGATCAGCTGTATAATCTAGACAAAAGCTGTTCGGTAGCAAAGCTCACCGACCTGCTCTAGACAGAATATAAGCTGACTCTAGTAGTAGGTACTAGAGCCGGTTCAATTACTTTCATATGGTGAGTTACACAAAACAGGTTATGTTAATCGATATGCTTATCCATCCATATGTATATACTTTTATTAGACTAAAAATTAAAAACTATCTTACTGGGTTTTACTTGAGCGCCGACTGTCCAGAACGATGCAAGTATTTGGATTTGCCTAAGATGCGGAAACTTTTGATAGTATTGATCGGGCTGCAGCTGACTCTTAGTTCGGAGTGCTCAACATTACGTGCGTAGCTAAAAAATAAGATTGAATTACCTGTTTGACTGAGGTGTAGATCGGTGATCTATACTTGTAACTCTTAGCTCAGTATATTAAGAAGTGCCGCTTTGGGAATACCACCTGTATTCGGGATACTGCAAATGAGCTGATACGTAGTTTTCCAAAGGGAATACCCTCGGTGGGCTTGAAACCATTGGATGTGGTCCATGTGAAGGATACGGTGCTCATTAATGATCGGCCAGAGGGTGTACTTTGGTATTTTTTCCAACTGCTCAATCAGATCAATTACGGCTTCGAGAATACAACCATAACAGATATCAAGGGCTTCGACGAAGATCCGACATCATCGAAAATAATAATTAAAGGAAAAATACCCAGACTAATATATAAAGGCATATATAAGGCCATGGGCCGATTGCTTTGGATGGTGCAAATCAATTCAACTGGTGAATCTGAATCGGAATTCTTAAATTTTCGTTTCGATTTCACATTGAAAGTGCAAACGGAATATCGTAATGGTAAGCGATATCTGAAGATCTATCAACTGGTGCCCAATGTCTATGTGGACCGGTAAGTAAATTCTATATCGATACAAAAAAAATATTTCATTTTCCCACTTGCAGCTGGATACAATGGCTGGAGAACTTTTTTCCAGAAAATACAGACTTGACCATTGCAATGAATAGAATTTTTAATGCGAATTGGGTGGAGTTTTGGAATGAACTGGAAAAGCCAATATTAGAAGTATTCACGGGTGTATTTTTAAGTATGATCGAAGATATATTTTACAATGTTTCATACGATGATATGTTTCTATCGAATAATGAAAATATGAATTAAAACTTTTCTTCGTTTGATTACTCAGCTATACCAAATATGCACGATAAATGGATATATACAAATATATATATATATATATATATATATATATTTATATATATAAACAAACTCGTATAGGTTAAGATATCGCATTTAGTATCAAATGACATTTCGAAACTCAACATTGCATACTCTCCATTAATTATATGAAAACTAGAATTCACGTACGGAACTTAGTTTAATTCCTTGATTTTATTCAATTCTTACAATAAACCGGTTTATAAGACTATGATAATTGCGTTTTGATTTGCTGATCTTATAAATGTTCTGCTGACAAGGCATTCGCCTTTATTCAATACTTAAACGCTCAAGCAACTACAAGTTGATTATTCTCTAACAAACATTGGACTTTTATAAAAATAAAGTATGCGTACAACATTTCTTATTGTGATTGGACTCCATCTGTTCATTGCAATAAAGTGTCAAATATTACGTGGGTAGACAAAATACAATTGTGTTGCTATCAAAACAAATCTCCTTTTGCTATAGTGCTTTTTATTCTTTACCTAAATTCGCATAGCAAGCAATATAAAGAAATGTCGTTTCGGCGATTCGAAATGTATTGTTGGATCAATGAATGCTGTGATACGACAATATTCCCGCGGATTATCTGCAATCGGTATGAAGCCCATCGATGTTGTGGAAATTAAGGACTCGAATGTTTGGAATAATGCTCAAATAGGTGGTACTTGGTTCCAATTCAAGCTATTCAATCAAGCCAATTATGGTTTTGAGAATACGACAGTAAAGCGTATCAAAGGTTTCGGGAAGGATCCGACAGCCTCCATAATGGAAATACATGGTCAGATACCAAGTCTTATTCACAAGGGTAACTATGTGGCCAAAGGACGGGTTTGGATGGTTGCCCTAAATGCGACAGGTAGCTCAACATCGGATTTTCAGAATCTACGATTCATATTGAAGCTGAAAGTCATACCGGAATATCGGAATAATAAGCGCTATTTGAAAGTCTATGAGCTGGTGCCAGTTGTCAATATAAGTCGGTGAGTTTTCAAAAATTATATATATATACAAGGGTGGTCTGAGAGATTGACATGAAGATAGGAACACCTTGAAATTGGAATTCTTTTTTATATGCAAAAGTACAATATATTTTAGTTAGTCTGAAAAGTTTTCAAACTACCCTCGTACATATTATATGTATTTATATAGTCAAGGCACTATATGATCAAAATCAATTTGACAGCTGGATTGTGTGGTTGGATAATTTATTTCCCGAGAACATGGATCTTACAATTGCAATCAATGAGCTGCTTAACGCCAACTGGTTGGAGTTTTGGAATGAACTGGAACCAGCATTTCTGAACATTTTCAGCAGTGTATTTACGAGTATGATTGCAGATACATTTGAGAAAATATCATACGACGACATGTTCCTCAAGGATAATGAGACTGAATCAAACAATTAACCTAAGCTTGGATTTAAATTAGCTGTGAAAACGTTAATTAATGTAACAGGAAATACATATCTATAGTTTATTTAAATTATATACATGCATTTAACTGGCAATCCGGTTTTCCATATAGTTGACTATAAACTAAACTCTAGCTAAATTCTTGACTTTATTTACAACTGAACATTGGCTAGCAGGTTCTAAGTGAAATCGTGCTGTGATTGATTTTAAACAAATGTAATAGGGAAAAAAATAAAATTAATATAATATTCATAGCAACTCCAAACGTACTCGAATCGGAGATGCATAAATATTCCTTATTGTTCGTCAAATTGTTAATGCTATATAAAACTTCATTGGGGATCGAGCTGCGTGAGTAATCAAGTTTTTGCAGCAATTGTGGAGTTCAATTAGTTAAACTATAGCTATATGTTTATGCAGCCGATGATATCAAGAAATGCCACTTTGGGGACTCCCAGTGCCTTATGCATACCATGAACGATTTAATCAGGCGCTATCCGAATGGTATATCGGAGATTGGTTTGGCTCCATTGAATGTCACCCAGCTGGACGATATCTCGATTGTGAACAGGCCCAATGGTGCTTCAGTTTGGCTATCCTTTTACTTAAAAAACTTAACCAACATGGGCTTCGACAACGCAACCATAACCCATGTCAAAGGCTTCAATAAGGATCCGAGCAATAGCAGCATGATAATCAATGCGTATATACCAAGGCTCGTTCATGAGGGCAATTATAATATGCAGTCTCGTATTTTGCTATTTATGGCAAATGCAACGGGAAATTTTCGATCAGAATTTCTCAACTTTCGCTTGAAAATGCTGATAAAGGCTGTACAGGAATATCGAAATAACAAGCGATATTTGCGAATCTACGAGCTGAAGCCCAAAGTCGACTTGCAACGGTAAGAAAATAGGATAATAAAATATCACACAATATATATAAAGAACTCTTTCTATTTTCTAGGTGGATAATTTCGATTGATTCGTTATATATTGAAAATACGGATATGACAATTATGATGAATAATATTATGAATGAGCATTGGCTAGAGTTTTGGCAAGAGCTTGAGCCAGGTATGCTCAAAACCTTTGAACTCTGCCTGATGTCAATACTGAAAAAAGTCTTTGATAATGTCGCCTACGACGATCTATTTCTGCCAGATGGATATTAATTACATGCTCTGTCCTGTATGAGAAAGAGGGTATATTGGTTTGTTTCTTTACTTGTCTTGCTTGAATTTTTGTAGCTTAATGAAATGAGTTTCCTCTTTCTTGTTTGATGGGTTTAATAGTTTTTTTTTTTTGTAGAAAATAGTTTTAGGTAATACCATTTAGTAATAGAATTTTATTTACAATTATACCTACGGAATAAAGTTGAGTTTGGTTGCTTATATAGCTTATATTGGAATATTTATTCAAGTAGTTAATGATTTCTGATATATTAAAAAGTAGTTTGAATGGGCATAGGTGTTGCCAGTTAACTTCCAATTTTAGCTTTTCCCAGATTGTGGAACTGGCCATCTAGGTGGAGCTCATCGTAGAATATGTGATCGTTGTAGACCTCATCGCGATGGTACATGTGCTGGTAGCCCTTGGAGCTGTTGCCTCGCTTAAATTTCCGATGATCCGCGGCCAGTTTGAGCAGCTTTTGGCGGCTATGCGGCTTTCCGAGATATTGAAGAGGGGTGGCCTGATCCTGCACTGGTGCTGTGTCTTGGTTGTGTCGTTTGCTGCGACGCTGGCGCCAACCCCAGCGCATACGTTTAACGGTTGTCGGTGGCAGTGGCATGAGGTAAGTGCGGGCAGGGCGAAACCTTTTGGACTTGTATCTGGAGTGCCGGGACTTTTCTCTGTAGTGATCCACCACATGGCAGGTCTGCATGTCCCTGGGCTTGGGTATGACGTCGTCCAGCTTGGGCGGACACTGTAGCACATAGTAGAGGCCGGCAGTGGAAGAGTCGTTTGCATGTGGCTTGGCCAAGTCGAGCAGCCGCAAAGGCACCTTGTAGTAGGCAAACATGTTGCGCTCGACAACAATTGCCGATGCGGCACCCAGCAGCAGCAATCCCAACTGCAGCATTGTGCGAGAAGTGTTGGGCTAGTCTTGGGCAAAGTGACGTTTATAAATGTAAATCACTTTTCAGCTTCAATGAGCTGCTTTGCAACTTTGCGGTTTGCCGGCTATAATTTGGCTTTAATATTTATTACGAGTAGTATAGTCAGCAACTGGTTTTCCTAGCAACCGAGCAGGTTGAATGAACCATTGCTGCACCTAGGCCTAGGCCTAGGTCAATCAATAGTCGTAGTTGTCATAAAAAAAATAGAAATAGAAATAGCAAAAGTTTTTGCATACGGAAGTCATGCAAGAAACTGTTGCTTGTTTGTGTTTGAGCAATGTTGCTATGGTTGGCTTGGCAACATTGTTGCGCCGGGCGCAACAGTTATTTGTTTTGGTTTTTTATAGCACCTTGACGCTTGCGCTTCAAATGTGCTATAAACTTGTTATATGTAGGGGAAATTGGGCAGTGTGAGGCCTACTCTCAGAGCACTCCACATTTGTTGCACATATGCAACAGATTTTGGCGTGACTGCTGCGAATTTTCCAGTTCATTGCGAATTCATATTCTAAGCATATTGCGGCTTAGTTTTTGACGGCTTGCCAACACTGTGGCATGCAACAAATCCAGCAACTAAGCCAATTACAACTGACAAGCTGTTATAATTAGGCGCCAGTGGATTTATTGATTTATATATCTCGCGATATTTTTGTGTCACGCAAACGCGAACGTATAATTGCATGACAAAAAAATGACGATATATTGCATTTCGATTGCTCACATCACAGCTTCTTTTATATGAATTGATCACCGATGGAATAATCGATATATTATAGCTCGCTTGTTTATATCGCAGGGGAAATGTTAAATGGCAGCACTTTTTATTTACGTTGAGATTTGTGTTGCAAAAGATTTAATATTGATATAAATAATAGAAAAGTAACTGATAAGTCATATTGATTTAAATAATTTCAAAATAAATTAATTAGCACTATTAACAGCATTATCTTTTGATTTATATAATGACTGTTCATCCAAAAGTTGCTTTAATATGCTAGGTCAAAATATATCGCTAGTCCTTGTGCATTTTCTATTTTTAGTTACGTAGCTAAGTTGGCAATAAATAATTGAATTAGCGCCTAATCAATTCTCAGATTACCTGCCGAAAGCCAACTTTATTAGGCAACGTGCCAAAACGTCAAAACCTTTGCGTGCAATGGCAACATAAAATGGCGGCGCAACAATTGGCCGGAAGTAAGCTTGGCAACGTGGCTGACAACCAAATATTATGGCACAGGGGAAATCAACAACGGCAAAGGTGCAAAATAAACAAATGCCTAGCAACCGGGAGCTGCCACGATCAGTTTTCCCTAGCAGGCTTGAGTTGTCGTCGAAGCACTTCCTTTCAGTCAGCCAACGGTAGTGCAGGTGAGCAGTCGCAAAGCGGAAACTAAAATAAAGGCAGAATATTAACAGAAAATAATAAAAAAATTATGATAGAGTAGTTAAACTGAAGACCAAGTCTTTAAAGTGATTTAAATAGGAAAATAAAAAAAAATTTAAAAATATTTTGTATCATGCAAGAACGCAGTTAATCGAGTTTTTAATTTTGTGTTTAGTTACGCTTACATAACAGTTCAAAAAGTATTGTCTACTATGAAGAAAACTTACATAATCTATAAATTGCAGAGGTATTTAGGGCTTTAAAAGTGTTTCGCTATTACACATAGGATATTTTGATATAATTTTAGTAAGAGTATTGATTTGATAGGATATATATTGATTATATAGTTGTTACTGGTAACAAGGTCAATCAAACACTAACACACACACTCTCACACACAGCCACAACAACCAACAACAACAACAACATCAGAGTTAACAACAGCAAACAAACATCTGGAGGGCGCCTTCGATGGAGCAGCCCTCCACAAGCGCCGAGGCAGCCGCTGCCGCTGCAGCCGGCGGGCCGGATCCACGTCTGGAGTTGATGGGCTCGTTTGTCATCAAATCCCTGAAACTGAAGCCAGAGAAGTGGACGCGTGTCATCACGGTGGAGGAGCACAAGGGCATAATTAAAGAGTTTCTGGATCGAAATACACCAGTGGTGTTAATTATTATATTGACGCCCGCTGCGCAGCTGGTGCCCTCCACTACGTTTCCCCTTTCGCAGCTGAAGAGCAAGGGAGTCTACTTTATCAAACGGTATGCCCAGCCCATACCACGTGAGAATTGTGGGAATTTCATCATCTTTGGCGACCTGGCCACGCGCACAATTGACCAGCTGTCCGCTCTGGTCGAGGAGGTGCTTGTGCCGTTGCTCTCCAATGAGGATAACTACAGAACCTGGCCCATTATGGTTGCGCAAGATGTGCAGAAGCATGTGCACAGCTTAAAGAGCACCGTGCATCAGGTCAAGGGTCAGGTGAGCGGTGAAACCATACTGGCCATGCCTGTGGGCGTTGAGAAAATAGTTAAAGCCGCCAAGGAGCTGACCGAAACGCAGCATTGCCAATTCGATCTCTATCTGAAGAGTGCCATCGAGGGCGTGGTCATCAAGTGGGCGACTCAGATACACGAAGTCATCAAGGAGAGTCCAACGAACGCCTTTGCCAATGGCCAGAATCCCACACCCCACACAGGTGAGTCTCAGCCGTGAGCTCTAGCCATACGTGCATATATTACATTGTTGCTGTTATTTTTGGCACAACTTTATTTATTATTTATTGATAAAATTCAAGTTTTGCAGTTGACGTTTGTTTTGATATATCCTAGCAACGCGCCGGCATTGGCCAAATTTGCATGTTTATTACCCGCGTACCTAGCCTGTACCTGTCTGTCTGTGTGTCATATGGGTAAAAATGTCTTTAAAACTGGCTTTTATTATCTGTTTGGTGAATGGCGACATGCAACATTTCCTTATGTCAAAACTACAATTACTTTTTGGGCCTTTTTATTATCAGTCGACATTCGTTTATATTTTTTGCCATCTTCACTTGAGGGCGGGGACGGCAAAGCATAAAGCGGCTATAGCCTAAAGCCTATGCGATTTTTATTATTTTAAAAGTAACCATACTTGGCATGTTTTCTTTTTGTATATAAAATACTAAATATGGTATCCAAATTATTTAATATTTATATATTGTAGTCATTCATAATATATTTTCCTTACACTCCTACTAATACTTACATTTGTATATCAATCCTTTAATTTTTATCACCCCTTTCGCTTTCCTGATAGAATTTACATTTTGGAACAATCGACTTAAGAATCTATCCTTTATCTATGACCAATTGCGCAATGAGCGCATACGAGCCATGGCCCTTATATTGGAATACTCGTCGAGTGCTTATCATCCGTGCTTTCAGACGCTCTTCAAAAACGTTGTCACGGGTGAGTGCAGTCGATTTAATGGCCCAACAGCATGCCATTGCTATTGAGTAAATATGTATGTATGTATCTTTGCCTTTGGCATGCCAACAAACTGTTTTTGTACTTGATTGGGCAATCGCAGCACTTGCCGAGGCTAAGGATATAACGCTCTATTTGAACCCATTGAAACGTCCACTGCATCAACTGGAGGAAATTGATTTTGCCGAATTCAAGCCTCTGCTAATACCTTTCATGCATACCGTTTGCACGCTTTGGGGCAACTCACGCTACTATTGTCAATCTTCGAAAATAACTGTACTTTTGCAGGAGATATGCAATTTGATTATACACCAGGTACGTACTTATATATATGTATATGTGCAGTATGATTGGCAGGCAATCTGCCAGAAAGTTATTCACTTAGCTGAAAATGCAATCAATCAACAATCAATAAGTTAATTACTTAGTAAACTATTTATCTTTCTATAAAATGGTTTTAATTAAAATTTAAATAAATAAATTCAGTCAACTGATTATCTATCATATTATTCACAAATGTACCTACATTATTTGCTCTCATTTATATTCCAGGCTAAGCGTTATTTGGATCCCTCATCTATATTCCATAGCGACATAGATGAGGCCATGCAGCGCCTGACACTCTCTATACAGATATTGAAGTTCTTTCGGGAACTCTTTGACTATTACAAGGAGCGCTTGGCTGCCTTCTTTACGGAGCCTGAGGAGCGTCCGCCGATTTTGTGGACTTTTCATCCAAATTCAGTTTTCAAGCGCTTTAATGCTTTCCTCGAGCGTTTGACAACAATTCAGTGGTATTTAAAAGCGAAAGCTAATTTGAGTGTAGATATACGCATATAGTGTATTATATTTATGACTTTTACAGGTTCTTCTTTACTGTGATTGAATTCCTGAAATTAGAGAAAGTCGAAATCGGTGGACTGCGTGGCCGCCAGCTAAGCACCAGGATAACCGATGTCTATGTGGAGTTCAATCAATACTTTACGGCATTTGCATCGAAGAGCTACGACGTCCTTGATCCCGATGATCATGAGTTCGATGAGGACTTCAAGGGCTTCCAAACGCGCATTCTGGAGCTAGATATGAAGCTGGCCGCCATACTCTGTCAGGCATTCGATGATTGCCATAATTTAGAGAGTATATTTAAGGTGAGTGAACACTAATCAATTTAGACTCTATTCGTATGCTAAATACTCAGGTATTGCACTCTTTACACAGCTTATAAGCATCGTGGGCAGCGTGCTGGATCGTCCAAAAATCAAAGAGGAATTTACACAGCGCTATGCGGAAATAGTTCGCATGCTCGACGATGAGATGACAGTCTGTGAGAATATTTATGACAAACAGATGGAGCTAACCCGAGTCGGTGATACGCTATATCCGAACTACAACTGTCCCTCGGTGGCGGCCTTCATACGCTGGTGTTATCAGCTGGAGTCCCGCATTACCGCCCCCGTCAAGAGCTTCAAGGCGCTACAGCATGAGTGAGTTACACACAATTCCTGGCAATCTTGGAAGAAGATTCCGTGATCTAGAATGACTCAATTCTGTCTTTAATTATATATTGTAACTATAATAACTCCAAATCTTTCACAGCATAACCAAAACCGAAAAATCGCTGGAAATTGTGGAACGTTATGAGTGTTTAATGGCCAAGTTGGGCGCCTGTAAGAGGCAGTTCTTTGAGGACTGGTCCGTGCAGCTTGCTGCCCAAATTGAAGAGGATCTGAAAAAGTCGCTCATTTCACGCGATCAACATAGTCATTCATTGATCCTCAATTTTAGTTCGACCTTGTTCTCCATACTGCGCGAGGTTCACTACATGCAGCAGATGAAAATTGATGGCATACCCGAGATCGCGATCGACTTTGCAGAGAATAGCGATGTCTTTCGCTCGTATACACTGAATCTTGAGAAGACCATCGACTGGTACAATAGCATACAGGAGGGCAGCTCACCAGTGGAGCTCAAGCTGATTGAGCCCGAGATTAAGATGATTGATGATCTGGTTGAAATTGGTGTGGATCAGCTCGTGTGGAATTCAGAAGGTGAGCAGTCGAGCGTTTTATATTTGATAAATAATCTAATAATGATTTCTTTTCAGATATCATGAGCTATCTGGAGAAGTTACGTCAGCCGGTGGCTGCCTTGCGCAATCGCATGAATCACACCCAAGAGAATCTGCGTCAAATACGGAAAATTATGGAGGTTTGGGCGAAGCAGCCGCTGTTCGAGCGTCGCGATTGCAAAAAGGATTCGGTACTCTCCATAGATGAGCGACCAGATCGGACTGCTAAGCGCTATGCGGAAATCCAGGCCGCCTCTGTAGAGATACATAAACTGCTCCAGGATAATATGCTACAATTTGACATGGCAGATAAGCAAGACGATCCTGTCTGGCTAAGCTATGTGGATTTCGTGGACAATATTGTGTACGAGAACATACTGCGCACAGTGGGCGTAAGTGTGGGCTATCTGGCAGAGAATATGGATCCGGATAACAACTATGCACCGCTATTTGAGTCGCGTCTGGAGCTGGTAGAGCCCAACTTGGTGTTCGTGCCCTCGTTAGATCCCGAGGATCCCATGGGCTTCAACAACATGCTTATTGAACTCATGCGCGACATTATGAAAATGGGCTCGCTTATTAAGCGGCTCAAGCCCAATGAGAAACGTAATTATGTGGAGCTGATCAAGGAGAATCAGGATATTATTGATATGCGACGGGAGATACTCAACGGCGTCGACTTGGTCATGGAGGAGGCGTCGCGCTTCTGCCGTCAATTCGAGCGCTATTCGTACCTGTGGCTGGATGACCGCGAGGAGTGCATGGAATACTTCTTGGAATATGGCCGAATGTTGGATCCAGACGAGATTGAGCTGCTGCAAATGAATGATCCAGCTGCACCGCCTCCCCCACAGCCGTGTCAGCCCACGATAGAAGCTTTCCGAGAGCAAATAGACAACTATGAGTCGCTGTTCACCGAAATCGAGGATATACCCGCATTTCAGGTTTTCAGCTCCTGGTTTCAAGTGGATGTGAGACCCTTTCGACAGGCGCTGCTCAACACCGTCTGCAAGTGGGGCAACATGTTCAAGATGCACCTGGTGAACACTGTGACGTCCAGTCTGATGGATCTCAGTCATTTTATACGTAAGGCCGACGAGGGCTTGCTGCAGACAGTCAAAGAGAAGGACTACGAGGGCCTGGTCAGCATCATGGCCTATCTGATGCAGGTGAAGGAACGTGCGGCCAATACGGATGAAATGTTCGAGCCCATGCAGGAGACTATCCAGCTGCTGAAATACTACGACATGGACATACCCGAGGAGGTAAACGTGCTGCTGCAGGAATTGCCGGAGCAGTGGGCAAACACCAAGAAGATCGCCACAACAGTGAAGCAACAGGTGTCGCCGCTCCAGGCCACCGAGGTGGTTAGCATACGGAATAAGATAACGCTCTTCGAGGCGCATATCCAACTCTTCCGTGAGGTGTTCAAGCAGTACGACTTCTTTCGCTTCGATTGTAAAAATCCCTATTTACTGATGGACCGGATCAACGATGATATGTATCTCTGTGAGCGCGAAATGGGCGAGATACAAAAGTCGGGCAGTCTTTTTGAAGTGAATATACCGGAATTTAAGGTGCTCAAGCAATGCCGTAAGGAACTGCGCATGCTCAAGGTATCTACTGAGATATTGAAGTCATCAACTAATTTTTTGCATGTTTCCTATATAATCCACTAAATCTACTAAATTTTTACCCTATGTACTGCATGCTACACATTTGGAATTTTGAGCTTATTAACTTTTTAACTAGCTTCAAATCCTAACTAAACTTTATAGATCGATCCAAACTCTTGTTAACTAAACTAAAAATATATTATATCAATTAATCGCAGCAACTCTGGGATTATGTGAATATAGTGCAAACCAGCATTGAGGATTGGAAGACCACGCCCTGGCGTAAAGTCGACGTGGAGAACATGGATATTGAGTGCAAAAAGTTTGCCAAGGATATACGCTTGTTGGACAAGGAGATGCGTGTGTGGGATACGTTCATCAATCTGGAGTCGACGGTTAAGAATATGTTGACGTCGCTTCGGGCTGTCGGAGAGTTGCAAAATCCGGCCATACGCGAACGTCACTGGAATCAATTGATGAACTCCACCAAGGTCTATTTTTCAGTTTATTTCTTCTAATCACCTCTCATGAAGAGTTTTCTTGCGATTAATTTGGCATACTGTAAATAATTGATTGAAAATTTCTTTTTTTAATGCTAGCACCAGCCCGTTTGTATAGCAATGAAAATCTAATTCTAATGCAAATAAGTAACTTTCTTATTTTTAATCCTAACTTGATTTTAAAGAGGCCCATGTGTATATATACTATAGAGTTACGCCTCGACTGTACAGTTTCTTGTAAATACCATTTCATTCCAGAGTCTGGCCGCCTTGCCCAAGGAAGTGACCGTAAGTGCTATGCATGTTGTACAGAAATTCATGTAGAAATCGTAGCTCAACCACATACATATGAATACACATTGAGTATATAGTAACTGATAGATCTGATAATGTATTCTCACAGGTAAAATTCATAATGGATCACGAGACCACGCTGGCCGAGCTCCTGGGCTTGAATCTGCACGAATGCGAGGAGGAGGTGAAAAATATTGTGGATAAAGCGGTAAAGGAAATGTCCATGGAGAAGATATTGAGGGACCTGAACTCGACATGGTCGGCCATGGAGTTCGACAATGAGCTGCATCCGCGCACAGGCTGTAAACTCCTTAAGGCATCGGAAGAACTCATAGAGACGCTCGAGGAGAACCAGGTGTGCCTACAAAATTTAATAACATCCAAGTACATCGCCCATTTCCTCGAGGAAGTTTCAGCTTGGCAAAACAAATTAATGATTGCCGATCAAGTTATAACCGTTTGGTTTGAGGTGCAACGCACTTGGACCCATCTTGAGAGTATCTTCATGAGTTCGGAAGATATACGCAAACAGCTGCCGGTCGATTCGGACCGTTTCGATAACATCGATGCCGAATTTCGTATACTCATGGATGAGATGTCCGTCTCATCGAATGTGGTGGCATCAACGAATCGAGTTGGCCTGATCGAACGTCTGGAGCATTTGCAAAAGGAGCTAACGCTATGCGAAAAGGCACTGGCAGAGTATTTGGAAACAAAACGTTTGGCTTTTCCTCGTTTCTATTTTGTATCATCGGCCGATTTGCTCGATGTCCTCAGCAATGGCATACAGCCCGATATGGTTACCAAGCATCTCACAAAACTATTCGATTCGATAGCACGCCTCAAATTTAATCGCGATGCGGCCAATGAGATAGAGACAGCTTCTGGCATGTATGCCAAAGATGGCGAATATGTGGAGTTCAACGAGTTGGCCAGCATTCGTGGCCCGGTTGAAGTGTGGCTAAATCGCATACAAGCGGCAATGCGCGCCTCACTGCGTCATTATGTTACGGAAGCTGTTGTCGCTTATGAGGAAAAGCAACGTGAGCAATGGTTATTCGATTATCCTGCCCAGGTATCGCTGTGCGGCTCACAGATCTGGTGGTCCACTGAGGTGAACATTGCGTTCAGCCGTTTGGAGGAGGGCTACGACAATGCGATCAAGGACTATTATAAGAAACAAATCTCACAACTCAGTTTACTCATTACACTGCTGCTCGGCGAGCTGACCAAGGGGGATCGTCAGAAAATCATGACGATATGCACCATTGATGTGCACTCGAGAGATGTGGTCGCTAAGATGATTCAGGCCAAATTGGATTCAGGCTCGGCTTTTATGTGGCAATCGCAGTTGCGGCATCGTTTCGATGATGTGGAAAAGGATTGCTTTGCCAATATTTGCGATGCTGAGTTCCAGTATTGTCACGAATACTTAGGCAATACACCACGCCTGGTCATCACGCCGCTCACAGATCGCTGTTACATAACACTTACACAGAGCTTACACTTGGTGATGGGCGGTGGGCCAGCCGGGCCGGCCGGCACGGGCAAAACGGAGACAACCAAAGATCTGGGCCGGGCCATCGGCATCATGGTCTATGTATTCAACTGTTCCGAGCAGATGGACTACCAATCCTGTGGCAATATTTACAAGGGCCTGGCCCAGACGGGCGCCTGGGGCTGCTTCGATGAGTTCAATAGGATTACGGTGGAGGTACTCTCCGTTGTGGCAGTTCAGGTGAAGTCCGTCCAGGATGCCATACGCGATAAGAAGGAGAAGTTCAATTTCATGGGCGAGTTTATCACGTGCGTGCCCACGGTGGGCATATTCATTACAATGAATCCGGGCTATGCTGGACGCACGGAGCTGCCGGAGAATCTGAAGGCGTTGTTTCGTCCCTGCGCCATGGTAGTACCGGATTTTGAGCTTATCTGCGAGATCATGCTGGTCGCCGAGGGATTTCAGGATGCACGTGTTCTAGCCCGCAAATTCATTACGCTCTATACACTCTGCAAGGAACTGCTCTCCAAGCAGGATCACTATGACTGGGGCCTACGTGCCATCAAGTCGGTGTTGGTAGTGGCTGGATCGCTAAAGGTGGGTGTGCTGTCTCTTTTCAAACTCAAATGAGTTTTTAACTGAATGAGAGCTTCTAATTGCTTGCAGCGCGGTGATCCCGGCCGGCCGGAGGAGGAGGTTTTGATGCGCGCTTTGCGCGATTTTAATATACCGAAAATCATAACAGATGATATGCCAGTGTTCATGGGGCTCATCAGCGATCTGTTTCCCGCTTTGGATGTGCCCCGCAAACGTGATCAGGACTTTGAACGCACCGTAAAACAAGCTGCCTCCGATTTGCTACTACAACCGGAAGATAATTTTATACTGAAAGTAGTGCAACTGGAGGAACTGTTGGAGGTACGTCATTCTGTATTCATTGTTGGCAATGCGGGCACCGGAAAAACCCAAGTGTGGAAGACGCTGCTGCGCACCTATCAGAACATCAAGCGGAAGCCCATATTCAATGACTTGAATCCAAAAGCGGTGACCAATGATGAACTTTTCGGCATTATCAACCCGGCGACGCGCGAATGGAAGGACGGACTGTTCTCAGTTCTGATGCGGGATCAGGCAAACATAACGGGTGATCAACCCAAATGGATTGTGCTCGATGGCGATATCGATCCAATGTGGATCGAGAGCTTAAATACCGTTATGGACGATAACAAAGTGTTGACTTTGGCCAGCAATGAGCGCATTGCGTTGACACCTTCGATGCGTTTGCTCTTTGAGATCTCCAATCTGAGAACAGCGACACCGGCAACTGTCTCTCGAGCTGGCATATTGTATATTAATCCCCAGGACTTGGGTTGGAATCCGTAAGTAGCAAAATATCTAGAATACAATCACAAATATATATAAATTGGTAAGTTTCTCATCATTCGCTTTAATCTCTTTGCAGCTATGTGACCAGTTGGGTTGAAACGCGCAAAATTCCAGCCGAAAAGTCCAATTTGGTCATGTTATTCGATAAGTACATACCGCCCTCATTGGACACGATACGCGTGCGTTTTAAAAAGATCACGCCTGTCGCTGAAATGGCCCACATACAAATGCTGTGCCATCTGCTAAACTGTTTTCTAATACCAGCTAACACGCCGGCCGATTGTCCAAAAGAGTGGCACGAACTGTATTTCGTTTTTGCCTGCATTTGGGCATTCGGTTCGGCCATGTTTCAGGATCAAGCCATTGACTATCGCGTGGAGTTCAGCAAATGGTGGGTAAATGAGTTCAAAACTGTTAAGTTTCCATCGGGTGAGTAGCAAAATCGCTTGGAATTTCTGTTGCGAATCACGACGAACTAACAATGCGAATTGTAAAATCCCAAACCAAAATGCAGGCGGAACGGTTTTTGATTACTTTTTGGATAGCGAGACAAAGACTTTCTTGCCCTGGACCGAGAAGATAACGAAATTCGAGCTGGATTCGGACTTGCCGTTGCAAGCTGTGCTCGTGCATACCTCCGAGTCAATACGTTTGCGTTATTTTCTGGATCTGCTGATGGATAAGAAGCACCCGGTGATGCTAGTAGGCAATGCCGGCTGCGGCAAGACCGTACTGGTCAATGAGAAGCTTCAATCGCTTTCTGAGAATTACGCTGTCACCACAATACCATTCAATTTCTATACCACGTCCGAAATGTTGCAAAAGATACTCGAGAAGCCGCTGGAGAAGAAAGCGGGTCGCAACTACGGACCGCCTGGCAACAAGACCTTGATCTACTTTGTTGACGACATCAACATGCCCGAGGTCGACTGCTACGGCACCGTGCAGCCGCACACGCTGATGCGGCAACATCTCGACTACGGACACTGGTACGATCGCAACAAGCTGACCCTCAAGGATATACACAACTGTCAGTATGTGGCCTGCATGAATCCGACCTCGGGCAGCTTCACCATCAATCCCCGTTTGCAGCGGCACTTTTGCGTGCTGGCCGTTAGCTTTCCGGGCACGGACTCCATCACGGTCATGTACTCGGCGATATTGTCGCAGCACTTTGCGAATGCCGAGCAAAAGTTCATGCCGATCGTGACGCGAATGACGCCCAATATAGTGGCGGCCACAATTGCCTTGCACAACAAGTGCCTGCAAGTCTTTCTGCCCACGGCCATCAAATCCCACTATATCTTCAATCTTCGGGACATCAGCAATGTTTTTCAAGTGAGTATTATTGTATGGAGTTCAGATGATTGCAATTATATTCATTGTATTATATTTGGCAGGGTCTTTTATTTAGCTCGACGGATTGTCTGACGAGCTCCACAGATCTTATACGTTTGTGGCAACACGAGACACAGCGTGTGTACTCCGATAAGCTAATCGATGATAAGGACATTGATAGCTTTACGAAAATGCAGCATGACATTGTCAAGAAGTCGTTCGAAGAAATTGACGAATCCGTTATATTCGACAAGCCGAATATTTACTGTCATTTCGCTGGAGGAATTGGTGATCCTAAGTACATGCCCATCAAGGGTTGGCCTGAGCTTCACAAACTCCTTCAGGAAGCAATGTCATCGTATAATGATCTAGTCGCTGCCATGAATCTGGTGTTATTCGAGGATGCGATGATGCATGTCTGCAGGTAAGTTCGAGCTTTATATTCCTGTAAAAGATTAACTATATTCGCATTATTATTTTCTGATTCGTTTAGAATCAATCGCATATTAGAATCGCCGCGTGGCAGCGCTTTATTGGTTGGTGTTGGTGGCAGTGGAAAACAATCTCTAGCGCGCTTGGCAGCATTCATATCCAGCTTGGAGGTTGTGCAAATACAGCTGAAGAAGGGCTACGGTGTCAATGATTTAAAGGTCTGTCCCATTCATATATTCTATATGATTATTAAAAATTTCTAACTGCTTTTAACATATCTGCAATACTTAGAACGAGTTTTCCGGCTTGTATTTGAAAGCTGGCCTGAAAAATGTTAGCATTATGTTTTTAATGACGGACGCCCAGATACCTAGCGAGGATTTTCTTGTCTTAATCAACGATTTGTTAGCCACTGGCGAGATTCCAGATCTATTTCCGGATGACGAAATCGAGAACATAATCGCTGGTGTGCGTAATGAGGTCAAAGGTGCGGGACTGGTTGATACGCGTGAAAACTGCTGGAAATTCTTCATCGATCGTGTGCGCAAGCAATTGAAGATAGTTCTGTGTTTTTCACCAGTGGGTTCAACATTGCGTGTTCGGTCGAGAAAATTCCCTGCCATCATCAATGCAACATCCATCAATTGGTTCCACGAATGGCCTCAGGAGGCACTCATCTCGGTCGCCATGAACTTTCTGGCCCAAAACAAAGTGCTGCCAGAGACTCATCGCGATTCTGTGGCCAAGTTCATGGCGTACGTACACACGTCGGTCAATACGACGTCCAAGGTTTATTTACAGAACGAACGTCGCTATAATTATACCACACCCAAGAGTTATCTTGAGCAGATTAATCTCTATCTGAAGCTACTCAATCACAAGCACGAGGACTTGCAGAGCAAAATTGAGCGTCTGGAGAATGGACTGGAGAAGCTGCGCTCCACCGCAGTGCAAGTGGCGGATCTGAAGGTCAAACTGGCCGTGCAGGAGGTGGAGCTGAAGGAGAAGAATGACGCAGCGGACGCCTTGATCGAAATTGTGGGCATTGAAACGGAAAAGGTTCAAACGGAAAAAGCGGTTGCCGACGAAGAGGAAATGAAGGTCGCTTTGATAGCCGACGAAGTGAGCAAAAAGCAGCGCGATTGCGAGGAAGATTTGCTCAAGGCTGAGCCCGCCCTCTTGGCCGCCCAAGAGGCGCTCAACACGCTCAACAAGGCCAATCTGACAGAACTCAAGAGCTTTGGCTCTCCACCGGGTGCGGTGACAAATGTGACCGCTGCGGTCATGGTTTTGCTGGCACCTGGGGGCAAACTGCCCAAGGATCGATCCTGGAAAGCGGCCAAAATCTCCATGGCCAAGGTGGATGCTTTTCTGGATGCACTGATTAACTATGACAAAGAGAATATACATCCGGAAATTATTAAGGCCATACAACCTTACCTCAAGGATCCGGAATTTGAGCCTGAATTTGTCCGCTCCAAATCGGGCGCTGCGGCGGGACTCTGCGCCTGGGTCATCAATATTATAAAGTTCTATGAAGTCTACTGCGATGTGGAGCCGAAGCGCAAGGCCTTGGCTGCAGCTAATGCAGAACTGGCAGCTGCACAGGACAAGTTGGCGGGCATCAAGCGCAAAGTCGCGGTAAGTACATAAATCGATGTTGAATTTTTCATTTCATTAAAATTATCTTTCATTTCAACTTTGCACAGAGCCTTGAGGAGCAGCTGGCCAAGCTGACAGCGGACTTTGAAAAGGCGATTGCGGATAAGCTACGTTGTCAGCAGGAGGCGGATGCCACACAGGCAACCATTGCGCTGGCCAATCGTCTGGTCGGCGGTCTGGCCAGCGAGAATGTGCGCTGGGCTGAGGCAGTCAATAAGTGAGTAGTGCTCCCACAATAGATCTCCATTCAATAATCCAAACTATCTTTGTGTTCAGCTTCGTCAAGCAGGGCATTACCTTACCCGGCGATATACTACTCATTACCGCCTTCATTTCCTATGTCGGTTGTTTTACGAAGGGTTTTCGCATTGATCTCTTGCAAAAGATGTGGACACCCTTTCTTAAGAGCATTGATCCCCCCATACCCACAACTGAGAATCTTGATCCGCTGACGCTGCTTACCGATGACACTACCATTGCCATCTGGACGAACGAGGGTCTGCCCAGTGATCGCATGTCCATTGAGAATGCAACAATATTGTCTAACTCGGATCGCTGGCCGCTCATGATTGACCCTCAGTTGCAGGGCGTCAAGTGGATTAAGCAGAAATATGGCGAGGAGCTAAAAGTCATACGGCTGGGCCAACGCAACTATTTGGATATCATTGAGAAGTCCATTAATACCGGCATAACGGTGCTGATCGAGAATATCGATGAGAATCTAGATCCCGTTTTGGACTCTCTACTCGGACGTAATCTTATCAAGAAGGGCAAGTGAGTACCGCACTTCTTATGTAATGCAAGCGAATACTTCTAACACCCTTCTCTCTTCCAGAGCTATCAAGATCGGTGACAAGGAGATCGAGTACAATTCCACATTTCGTTTAATTCTACACACTAAATTAGCTAATCCGCACTATAAACCAGAAATGCAAGCACAGACCACACTGATCAATTTCACTGTCACTCGAGATGGACTAGAGGATCAACTGCTCGCCGAAGTTGTGAAGGCCGAACGTCCAGACTTGGAAGATCTGAAAGCCGAGCTAACTAAGCAACAGAACGATTTTAAGATTATGCTGAAGAAGCTGGAAGATGATCTGCTCTCGCGCCTATCATCAGCGGGTGAGAATATTTTAGGTGACACCGCATTGGTCGAGAACCTGGAGACAACCAAAAGCACAGCTTCGGACATTGAGGAGAAGGTGGCTGAGGCTAAAATCACGTCTAAGGAAATTGATAAGGCCAGGGAATACTACAGGCCAGCGGCTGCCCGCGCTAGTCTCTTATACTTCATACTGAACGAGCTGAACACCATCAATCCGATCTATCAGTTTTCATTGAAGGTTTGCCTAAGGCCTCAGCAGCAAATAATCAAATTCAGAAGTTAATAATCGTCTCTCCCGCAGGCTTTTAGTGTAGTGTTCCAAAAGGCCATAGCCAAGGCTGAACCGAGCGAAACTTTGGCATTGCGCGTTTCAAATCTGATCGATTGTATTACGTATTCGGTCTTTCAGTATACTTCGCGTGGTCTTTTTGAATGCGACAAGCTCATCTTTGCCTCGCAAATGACTTTTCAGGTAAGCCAAGCCCGAGGTCAATAGATTCCTTTATTGAAGCTTCTCCCTTACATTCCAACAGATACTGCTGATGAACGAGGAGCTCTCATCCGCGGAACTGGACTTCCTACTCCGCTTCCCGATAAAGCCACATGTGACAAGTCCTGTGGATTTTTTGAGCAATCAATCGTGGGGCGGAATTTGCAGTCTAGCGTCCAAAGATGAGTTTCGGAACTTGGATCGGGACATTGAGACGTCATCGAAACGCTGGAAGAAGCTCGTGGAATCTGAGCTGCCGGAGAAGGAGAAATTTCCACAGGAATGGAAAAATAAAACCGCCTTGCAGCGTCTCTGCATGATCAGAGCCCTGCGACCCGATCGCATGACCTATGCACTGGCGTAAGTATTTTCTATAATAATGAAAATTAAATTTGAATGACATTTCATTCCATTTCACAGCGATTTTATTGAAGAGAAACTGGGCTCCAAGTATGTGGAGAACCGCGCCATGGAGTTTGCCAAGTCGTACGAAGAGGCTAGCCCATCCACGCCCATCTTCTTTATACTCTCACCAGGCGTCAATCCCCTGAAAGACGTCGAAGCTTTAGGCAAGCAACTGGGCTTCTCCATGGACCTGGGCAACTTTCACAACGTGTCCCTGGGCCAGGGCCAGGAATCGATTGCCGAGGCAGCTATGGATACGGCAGCCAAAAGTGGCCATTGGGTTGTCCTCCAGAACATTCACTTGGTGCGCAAGTGGCTGCCCATGCTGGAGAAGAAATTGGAACACTATGCCGATGGCTCACATCCAGACTATCGCATGTTCCTGAGCGCAGAGCCTGCCTCAACGCCGTCGGCGCATATAATACCACAGGTAAGTGTTGGGTAGAGTATTAAATAAAGTGAATAAATTATCTTTTTTTTTCAGGGTATCTTGGAGTCCTCCATAAAGATCACCAACGAGCCGCCGACGGGCATGTTGGCCAATCTGCACAAGGCCCTGGACAATTTCACGCAAGAAACTCTGGAGATGTCTGGCAAGGAGGCCGAATTCAAGGCCATTCTCTTCTCGCTGTGCTATTTCCATGCTGTGGTAGCAGAGCGCCGTAAATTTGGCGCCCAGGGCTGGAACAAGATCTATCCCTTCAATGTGGGCGACTTGAATATCAGCGTATCAGTGCTGTATAACTATTTGGAGGCGAATGCTAAGGTACCGTGGGAGGATTTGCGCTATTTATTCGGCGAGATTATGTACGGCGGCCACATCACTGACGACTGGGACAGACGCTTGTGCATCACTTATTTGGAGGAGTATATGCAGCCGGATCTGGTTGACGGCGAGCTATTCTTGGCGCCCTCCTTTCCCGCCCCACCCAACACGGATTATGTGGGCTATCACAACTATGTGGATGAAATGATGCCGGCTGAGTCGCCCTACCTGTATGGCCTGCATCCCAATGCAGAGGTTGGCTTCCTGACCACCCGCGCGGAGAACATCTTTCGCACCGTCTTCGAAATGCAGCCGCGGGATGCAGGTGCTGGTGGCGGTGCCACAGTAACGCGCGAGGACAAGGTCAAACAGATTGTGGACGAGATCATTGAGAAGCTACCTGAAGAATTTAATATGGTCGAGATTATGAACAAAGTGGAGGAGCGTACGCCCTATGTGATTGTGGCGTTCCAGGAATGCGAGCGCATGAACTACCTGACAAGCGAAATGAAACGCAGCCTGAAGGAGCTCGATCTGGGCTTGAAGGGCGAACTGACCATCACATCGGACATGGAGGTGCTCGAGAATTCGTTGTTTTTGGACCAGGTGCCGCCGATATGGACACAACGTGCCTATCCCTCGCTGCTGGGGCTCAACAATTGGTTTATCGATTTGTGCCTGCGCCTGCGAGAGCTGGAAACATGGTCCACCGATTTCGTGGTATGCCGACCCGACCCGACCCAACCAGTTTGCAAATATTTATGCTTTTTGTTTTGTGTCCCGATTGCAGCTACCCTCCTGCGTCTGGCTGGCGGGCTTCTTTAATCCCCAATCATTGCTAACGGCCATCATGCAGAGCACGGCCCGTCGCAACGAGCTGCCGCTGGACAAGATGTGCCTGCAGTGTGACGTGACCAAAAAGCAGAAGGAGGAATTTACGTAAGTGCCGGACGACAAAGCGCGACACACACGACTTTATTGAAACGCAATTTTAATTGACTTTGGCGCTGACCCCCAGCTATGCGAAACAGATATCAGTAGACTTGTGACCGATTTTAAAGCCATTGTCTGGCATTGCATTGGAGCTGCCCATTTGGCGGCACTCAGTGGGACATATATTGGTATATATGCGTATATATTATAATTATTTTCCTGCTGCGGAAAGGCCTTCATCTATGTCTTACGCTTCCTCCACAATTTCTTGACTGATAGCTATAAACCGGCTAAGTGCTCAGTACTGGCAACCCAATTAGGCGACACAGACACACACACACACACATGTGCATACCTTACTCTAATCATTGCTAGAGAGGAGCGCAAGAGCAATTGCAATAAGCTCGTGCTTGAGCTTGCTGAGACTGTGTAAAGTCGTGCTGACTCGTGCTAACTCGTGAAAATTGAGTGAGCTGAGCTCACGGTTAGCTTGTAAAGACTAAGTAGAGTCGGCTTTACCATTATATTTATAATCCGTGTTTTATCATCTTAAGATCTCTCTGGGTTTTCATTAAGCCGTTCCCAACCACATCGTGTTAGACCGTCGTCCCATTGAACACGACACGTGCTCAGCACTACTTGTCGTATCAACTATGTAGCTATGTAAATCTACATGACTTGTGTCAATACTTACACTGAGAAGATAGTGTAAACAGCGGCTCATCCGGCCAACGGCTTCAAGCTGAGTCTAATAATAGCTGCAATGCTATGCCATGAGGGCTAATTTTAGACACAGCACCAATACACACACAGTGAATATTTATAAATAGCAATTAATAATAAAGTGTAATTAACAATTGTCTATTTGCCGACTGTCGATTCTTGAGTCTTGATTGTTGATAGTTGATACACGGATTGCTTATTAAGTGGCGCCCAGATTCTCGTATTCTCGTATTTTGAATTTGGCGTCAGACAGAGGCGCCCCACTAATTGGCAGAGCTTAGTGAATAATCCATGCTTATCCGATATCTATTGCAAATCTCTGTCTGAATTTAATTACAGTACGGCACCGCGGGACGGCTGCTGTGTGCATGGCATCTATATGGAAGGCGCCAGATGGGATATACAACAGGGCATTATTATGGAATCACGTCTCAAAGAATTATATCCCTCAATGCCAGTGATCAATATTCGAGTGAGTTTGTAATGCAAATGCCGAAAAGCGAATTCCAAATAGAAAGATCTATTTGAATTTGGAACGGATCTGTGGCGTCTAAAAAGCGGCGCATGTTTGCATAAATCCAATTCTAAATATACCATATACCTCTGTCCACACCCGCAGGCCATTACCCAAGACAAGCAGGACATGAGGAACATGTACGAATGCCCCGTCTACAAGACACGTACCCGTGGCCCAACCTATGTATGGACCTTCAATCTTAAGACCAAGGACAAGCCCGGCAAATGGACCCTGGCGGGCGTTGCGCTGCTTCTGCAAGTTTAGCCTAATTTATTGGACAACAATTTATTTATTCGAATATATTTCTAGTTTTTCCTAATATTGTTAGCATATACTAGAGTAGCAAATCAAATTTTATTCTTCCATCTAGTGAACAATTTTTAAACAAAAAACTTATGTAGAAATTCGACTACAAAGATTTTGTGACCTTAGTAGATATATCACATATTTTTTTCATTATTCTAAGCACATGTTTTCTCTCAAATAAAATCACTTTCTTCGTAGGAATGCCTTAGGCGCACTAGCATAAAACCCAAAATCCAAACTCGTATTATTTACACAGGGTATCGAAGTTATTTTATGGGTGTGAACATCATAAACAATAATATGTATTAATTGCCGCAACATTTATAAACAAATGTGTTGATTGTTTACTCTCGAACGGAATGTGTAAAAAATCCCAAGAAAAACCAAAAAGCACATTTAATGTTTATAAAGAGCGTGCACCTTGTGCCATTAGTCAGAGTATTTTGATAATGCATAAAATAAAATAATCTAAATGTCTTGAATGAGTTGTGAGATAATCGTGGTCTATATGTAAAATACGTCTGTCTATAAGTATGCTGATAAGACAAGAAAAAAAAGATTTGTACAGACGCACAAAAATGTGAATCTAAATCAAAAATCAAATGCGTCGCGCTTTCATAAATAACGATCTGCACAGACACGCACACATGGACGGTATATATGAATATATTTAAGAATCGCCAGAAAAAAAAAAGAAATATAAAAGAAATATTTGAGCATCAAAGGAAATTCATAGACGACGAGTGGACTGAACTCGTGGTCGTCGCCAAAAAAAAAAAAAAAAAAAGTATGCACATATATAATAAAGAAAATAAAACAATTTTCAAATATTTCTTTTCTGACGAAATTTGAACGATGCCAGCGAACAGTATCAAGCGAAACGTGAACGTGAACCAATTAACAAAAAATTTGAGCAAAAAATACCCAAAAACAAAAAAAAAAAAAAAACGAACTCAAAATTTCAGATGTGACGACTGACTGACTGCATGAAATACATAAATAATTCAAATATTTATAAAAAAAATACAAACAAAAGTCACCAAGGGGGCTGGGGAACGTGACGCGTGACCCGCCTACAGAGCTATCGATCAAGCGATCAAACGAGCGATCGATCGAATGGCTGTACCAGCCAAGCACACACACACACGCTAACCCAAACACACACCGAATACGGTGGCACACACACACACACATACACTCAGTAAAGAAATAAAATAAAATAAAAGCAAAATGTACAAAGCAAACGAAAAGAAAATTGAAGACGACGACACGAGCGTAAATCAATTTTAGCATGGAAAAAAATTCTATAAAACTAACAGACACTGTGTGGTCGGACATCATTCGTGTGCGCTACGACGAGCCAGCCCAAAGCCAAAGCCAAAGCCAAGATAGCCAGCCAGATAGCCAGCGAGTCAGCCAGTCAGCCAGTCACACAGTCCCACAGTCAGACTGTCAGTCAGCCAATCAGTTAGTCAGTTAGTCAGTCACTGATTTTGATTGATTATTGAACCCCAAACTCGAAACTGAAAATTCGAACGTGCCTTTCGGTTCTCAGTGCATGTGTGTGTACGTGTGACTGTGTGAGTGTACACACATAGTTATCTCTGTATCTAACAGCAGCAGCCGTAGCAGCCACAGCAGCCACAGCAGCCGCAACCGCATCCAGCCTCAGTCTCATCCGTCAGTCCAACGGCCAGAGTCAGTGTCAGAGCTAACTCGCTCTCCCTGTCTCACTCTCTCTCTCTCCGCATCACACTCGTTCGCTCACTCTGTGAATCTATCTCGCTTACCCATCTCACTGGCTGGAGGATATCTTTGCGCTTGGTTCAGTTTCAGTTCGCATTTGGACGCGGCCTCGCCGACGTGTGTAAACGGAATCAGTGCGTGCACATACTTATAGCAACGACTGTGTCGCGTATTTAACAAACAATAAAACTCACATATTCAATTATATATAGTGGATATAGTAATATATACACGTGTCTGAAGTTCAGTGACAAGCTATATTCTTAGTATATATAGCCCAGCATAAATACTTGGAAAGTATACGGCATATGTATATGTACACATATATATACATAAGCATATATAGTTATCGTGCAAAACAAAAATCTAGCGCCGCATAAATACTACTTCTATATATTGTACACGCACGATTTTAACCCGCAAAGTTCACGCGTCGCATCTCAATAAATATAAATATATAAAATTGTGCGACCGAGTTTTCAGTTGCTTTTGCTGGTGTGATAGATAATAGCGAACTCATCTTTAGAGGCAAATCGCAAAATATACACAAAATATATATTTCAAATATATACATATAAGTATAGATATATATATTATATCAATCTACATAAATTACAACAGAATGAAGCTGTTTGCAGTATTCTTGGCATGTAAGTATTCATATTTGTTTCTTAGTTGTTTTGTTTTTTTGAAAAATATTTAGCTTATTCAAATTTAATGGGTTTTACTTATTGAATTATAAATTTCCCGGTATAATATCGCAAATCTGTTGCGAACATCTAACAAAATTCATTTGATGTTTCCCAGAATTTGTAATTTAATTTACTTTGCAGCCAACACTGCGCAACAAGAAAATTTTTGAGAATTAAACTTTTGCCCAATTTCTGCAAATTTTTAATTTTTCAAAAAATTTCTAAATGTTTATCTTGTGAAAAGATTGCTTTATATTACAAAATTCTTTTAAAAAACTGATGGGAATTTTTATATTAAAATAATTTTGTATATTTATTTACTTTAATATTTTATTTTTATGTATTTATTTTGCAATTGTTGCTTGGTATAGTATATGATTCATATATTTATTTACAACACAATGACAGTTGTGCTTATTGTTTTATTTATTTTTTTATTTTTTTGCAATCAATTTAACACTTAAAATTTCCAAAGCAACAACAGAACTGACCTATTTACGCATTGATACTGAAATATATATGCAGGAAAATATATAGGTATATTAAATAATTATTCAAAATTAAATTTTTAAATAAAAGACGGAAATAGGAAAAAATAAAAAAAATATTTTTTTGTATATGAGTTAATTGAACATTATATATATGTATATATTTGTTGCTTATTTGGCTTGGATGCTAATTGCAAAACGTCAATTCCTTGTAGTCAGAGCTGACTGTGCCAGGTTATAATTGAGTATTTATTGTCGAACTTTCCGGCCGGCCAATGACATGCCAGACAGGCTGGCGTCTAGAAAAAATGGGCGTACGATCGAATCGAATCGATGGATTGAGTTATTTTTCTATTGATGATATCATATTGGGTGGATCGCATTTGCATGCAGAAAGCATGTTGCCAGGCAGAGATTGCTTCTTCTTGTTCTTCGTTTGCTTGTTGTTGATTGTGTATTCCGCTTAACTAACTATTATGGCTATTGTGTTTATTTATAGTGACGCTCTATGCGCTGACACTGGTGCAGTGCCTCAGCCTGCCCGATCCGAATGTGAAGTGCAACATGGAGTGCGATACGCAGGAGAATCAATTTATATGCGCGGCGGATGACAAAGGAGTCACCAAAACGTATCGCAATGTTTGTATTATGAAGACCGAGAATTGCCTCCAGAATGCAAGTGAGTTGGCATATTATATTGAGGAAATTTAGAAATTCTGCAATAAATTTGTATATGTATTTGCCTTTTAGACTTTCAGAAGATCAGCGACAAGGAGTGTCCATAGATGCTAGAGCCAAGTCCCAGTTTTGACAGTGCGCAGATTTAGAACGATGACGAAACTCATCAAACTTTCAGTTCTTGCGTGGTATTTGTGTGTGATATTTTTAAGTTGTGCTGCAGCAGAATACAAAACACGCCCCTCTCTTTAAAGCCCCCTACCCTACCAACATATGCCCCATCCCAAGCTACAAATATGTAATACATATATAATGATAATATATTTTGTAATTATTAATTTTAAAATATTTAATAAAGTAATATACATACAGTAAACACTCATACTCAATCTGTCTTGAATAACAGTGAGCCCACGTACTCACATATGTATGTACATATGTATGTACACACAGCTTGTTACCCGGGGAGGAGGATTCGCTTACAACGACACTTCGTGATCTATTATAAATGATGACTTCATCTCATTTTTTTCCATTTTTACCCCAACACAGCTGCCTTTTATTTTTATTTTCTTCTAATCTCTGGCCAAACGGTTTTGAACTATAGCTCTGAAAATTCAATTAAATCATCTGCCTTGTTTAGCAAATCATATACTGATAATCCCCATCCATCCATACACGCGCACATCCAAACACTCACACAGACTCAGACAGACTCAAACTCGTTGCTACGCATCACGTGTTGAACAAAACTGAATGGATTCGACGTCAGAGTTGGTTCACTTGACTCCAAAGTCAAAACAAATACGAACATTTTACGCCTAGTAAGCACATTAGTATTAGCTCAATTGGTTATTTATATAACAGTGAGTAGACACTTCAGATTGTGTACTGAGAAATAATCTAGAACAATGTAAGAAGCAATTGAAATTCTTGACTGTAAGTAAATAAGTGGGCGCAATACGACTTTGACATATTTCTTGTCAATTTCAAATAGCTTAAAATAGCATAGTCAGGGGAATAATAAAATAATAATATAAGCCATATTATTGCTAAGTAACAGTGTAGAGCCCACGTCTTATTAGGATTGAGTCAGACAAGCTAAATTTCAATTGAGGCTTTCTAGCTAAAATGAAATAAAAAAGTCTGATAAAAATGTATTAAAAATAATATTAAATGAACGTATATAAATGCTTTATAATAATTTGAATATAATTTGTATTTTATTAAATATTTTTTAAATATACATATAAAATATAAAATATATATATTTATATATATTTGTTTATGTGGCAGCTATAAATTATATTATAATAATATTTAGAATAAAAGGCATTACAAATTATATTAATATTATTAAAACATTACAGGTAATTACTTTTTTTTCAGTTTAAACTAAAACGTTTATATTCCTACTTCAGAGTAAATTCGACTTGACTTTTTGAATAAGCTTATGCTTGGATGGGGTAAGAATAGCAGCCCCTAAAAGCTCGTCGCGTAGTAAAAGCTCCAAGCGCCGCGTGAGCGTGAATTGTGGGCGTGTGTGTGTGCGTGCGTGTGTGTGTGTGTGTGTGTGTGTGTGTGTATGTGTGCGATGCTTTTGTCCATGGGGCGCGCGCAAACTTTTCACATCTTGCACCGACAACTGTGAAGTTGTTTGGCAATTTTTTGGTCCATTCATCTGGCAGCCAGTGCTGGGCAATCAGTACAACAAATACCGTTAGATGGCACAGACGCCGCTGCGACGGTCGCGCATCGAACAGATCCTGACAACGAGCCAGACGACGTGGACGTGGACGTGGAAGCCGCTTCATTTGGCGCCACATTAAAGTGCTACGACCGAGGTCCTTGCGGCCCGTATCGCCCTTTCCCCTCTCGCTGCGTGTGGCTTACTTGTGCACGAGTGTGTGAGTGCGTATCGCTCTATTAGTGTGTGCGTGTATATTTGACTGTGTGATTTCGCGCGCTTTTGTGTCGCCTGCTTTAACTGTTTATCTTGGCCATTGCCTTAGCCCCGGCTCAAACAAAGGCGGCTGCCAGCACAAAAGGACCGTCCAGAATTCGAGTTGCGTATTATTTGCGGGCATATTGATCAACTGCTGGCAATTAAATTCAATTGCTGCTTAAATTAGTCGTTTTATGGCCAGTCGCCAGACAACAAAAGCTCACCACGATTTAAACGCCAAATAGTGTCGCCGGGTAAGTGCTAGTGTGAACTCTGGATCAGTTAACAGCTACCAGCTACCAGCTGACCACCTCCAGCGACCACCTCCATATGGATGGTGCCTATAAATCAATTACGAAGTCACCTAAACCTTGCCAGCTGCCACAAGCCTAACTGCCAACTGCCAACTGCCAGCTGCCAGGCTATATAAATGTCGGGTTTCCGTGCTAAATGCCTCACCGAATTCAAAGTGCCTTTTACTTATTTTATCTCTTTTATCTTTTATCTCATTAAAGGCGCTTTTATTGCGTGACAAAAGGTGTAAAGTGTATTTGCGATAATTTTTTAGTGAACGTCGAGGGCGAACATTTTAATGTGCTGCCAAAAATGTCACGCGCAGAAATACATACATACCATGCCATGGAATATAATATTTCCTAGAAAATATGTTACATTATGTTGCATAAATATATATTTGCATATGTGTATTGGAAGCTTGCATGCCATTAGTCTGATTATTTATTTATACGTGGAAAACCAAACCAGATTTAAATTAGAAAGAGAGAGAGAGTGAGAGTGAGAGGATGAGAAAGATATTTCGAGACTTTTTTTCACTCAAGTATTCAAGTATGGAACAGTGTTCATATTATATAAACAGTTTGATACAAAGCTCGAATTCTAGACGAAACAAAAATAAACATATATAATTTAATATAAATTTCTCTGTGCTCAATCCTGTGTCTTGTGTATAGGGTATTTTGCCAACGAACCGTCTATCAATGCCATCAATTTTTACGTGTTCATTACACGCACATCAATCTCTCTCCAAATTCACTTCTTGGCTTTGTGGTTCAGTTTAAGGTTTCAGTCACCGAACTAAATAACGCTGAGTCTCCTTTTTTTATACCCTGAACCCATTGAAAATGGGAAATCAGGGTATAATGGTTTTGTTAAAATGTATGTAACAGGCAGAAGGAGGCGTGGCAGACCCCACAAAGTATATATATTCTTGATCAGGGCGACGAGTTAAGTTGATTTAGCCCTGTCCGTCTGTCTGTCCGTCCGTCCGTCCGTCTGTCCGTCTGTCCGTCTGTCCGTCTGTCCGTATGTTTGAACGCGTCGATTTCCGAAGATACAATAGCTAGAGACTTCAACTTTTTTTTAAAATGTCCGTATATAGCACGCGCATATCGAGTTTATCACATAATTTCGATAACTTGTCCGATTATTTTTTTATCGATGAAAAACCTTATCGAATGTCAATTATTAAATTATATCTCCTACATCTTTTGAGCTAGAGTCTCCAAATTTGAAATGTAGACTCATATGTTGATTATAGAATTTCGGTTTTTGTTATAATTCACCCCCCACCCCTATATCCACCCCCTCACCCTCACCTTTGTAAAATGCGTATTTCAAATACTAGAGACTTGAGATTCGGCACATACACGCATAGTAATGATATAATCACAATCTAAAAGTTTCATGAAGAACGTACGTCCACAAAAAAAGTTATTAAATAATTAAGTTTCAATGAGAAGCCCACACTGCAGCCCATGCGTGCGTGCCTATATGTGCCTATGTAGTATGTGTGTGTGTTTTTTGTAAGCAAAAAGACGCGGAGAATTATTGAAATATCAGTTCTCCGAAGGGTTCAGGGGATTTCCTAGTCGGGCAGTCTCGACTAGAGCTTTCTTACTTGTTTTTTCTTTTATTATGTCCTTTGTCCAATTTGATGCATAAAGTGAAACTTCTTTTATGCGCATTTTAACACATTGGCCACAGCGAATTTCGCCCGAAGCATTTAACATATTTTGATAAAACCGAAAAGAGGGACCTGCTTAAAGCATTAAGCGTAACTTTTACGACGAACCATTTGCATATTATGAATAAGCCATTACGTTTCAATGAAATCTTTTGCTGTTTTTTATGATTTACCATAAAAAATAGGGGGGGAGACTGAAAATGAAATTGTTTACCGGTTGTTAATGTATTTGATTTAGATAAATTATCATAATTTGATTTGAATATATTTGACCTTGATTTAGTTAGATAATTTTCCTGCATTTATGGGACTGAACTTGATATACATATTTTTGCTTTACTTTTCTTTTTATATTCCATATAAATTTTACTGCACTCAACACGCACAATGTGCATTTGCTTTATATATGTATATTTCTTGAGCATACGCTGAATTCGCTGTATAAAATTTGAGACATAAAGCCATGCTCTTATAGAACTAGAGTTTATAGTTATTTTAGTGCGGAACATTAGAGTAAGTAAGTGAAAGTGGGCTTAAAAGCTCGTCGGGACTTACAATTATTTCTGACATGAGCTCGAGAATCGGACACTAATCCTAACTGGCAGTTCGAAAAGCTCGACAATCCCCAGTGTATACAAGGGATTAGCATGCATTAAAATATGGGCATTTAATAGATGCATCAAAGTGTTAAAAGTGCTTATCACAGCAGCGTTCGGCCTCAATTCGATTGGGCACAGTTTTGGGGCCAAGGTTGAAGGTGCGCTCTCTGGGCATTTTGCTAACTCATATTAATTATGTTTGAATATTTAGCCTGACAACTGGAAGATTTATTATGCTCATAGCACATATACATTTACATATATGTTACAATGATTAATGGCCTACGAACACTATATATGCATTCGGAACTGGCTTATGAAAGCCCCCGCTAATAGATATTTATGTAATGTCCAATGTAAAAGCATAACTGTCGTTCATTTGGCTTACGAGTCAAATCGTAAATCGTAAGCTTACAATAAAATAAAGCAAAAATTGTTATAAATAATATGCTTTCAGCATAAATTTAATTTATAGTTTACTAGAGAATATGTGGCCTTTTATCAGTAAAAATCAATTTAAATATATATGTGATATTTTTAATGATTTTAACTCAATTCTGTATTCAAGTTTAATCAGCCAAAAACTTTCATTTATGGTACAGTTAGACTTTTAATTTATAGTTAGATTTCAGCTTAGATATAATAGAGTTAACCATTTATTTTGCCTCTCTGAATTCGGCTTTTCGCCACCATTTCCATGGAATTATGCTCCCGAAAGTATGCTGCATAACCAGCTTATTTTTTGATAAATTAATTAAAATCATTATTTCGTATGAATATAGTTAGATTTTGCTATTATTGGGCATTTGTATTATAATGAATTTTTATAATAATAGATGGAGCATACGTAATTAGGATCTGCTAATATTTTTCAATTTATATTTATAAGTCCGCTGCAGCTATTATACAGTCAATTAAATACAAAAGCAATCCTTTAGCATATTTATTAAGTATATATATAAATATATACATATAAACATATATTTATTTATATTTCTATATATTTAAAATTTAAATTTAAAGAATGTGCTGAATATGCTTCTTTTTTTTTTTTTTGAGCTAGACATTTTGGAATAATTTATATTTATGTACAATATTTCAATCGCTTTATAAACACGGCGACTATTAACACTTAATGTCATTATATATGAAATAGACCTGCAATAATTTGTATTCATCTCTGTATACATATATATATATATATATATATATATATATATATATATATATATATATATATATATATATATATATATATATATATATATATATATATATATATATATATATATATACATGTATGTGTGTGTGAGCTATGCTGCAGGCGTATGCGCGAGTGACTTGACTTACAATTAGGGGCAATCGCAAGGAATCACGACGTCTGACGAAATTTGAGGAGTAAAACGTGCGTCTTTAAATTGATGCATTGTTAGCTTAACATTTGCTTTTTCATTTTTTATTCTTCGTTCTTTTTTTCACGCTGGAAATGCCTTTACCGTAACCGGGCGCCAAGTTCCTAGCATCGAGTTCCGGGCCAAGCACGCAAATTCGTCGGCAAATGGAAAACTTTGCGCCATAGAAATAATTTAGACAATGGGCCACTCGTGCGCAAATGCCATGCCCAACCAAATGGTTGTGGCGGTACGGAAGAGCTTCTAGTGGATGGGATATGGTTATGGCCACACACACTCACACACACACACTCACACAGACAATCAAAACAGAAATAGAGGCGACAAATTTAGTGTTGTTTTGCTTTTCTCCTCTCCTTCGCTTTTTTCGTGCATTATTCGGACGTTATATGAAGTATCTGAGTGGAAGAACAGCCACTGGACACTGATACAAAGCAGCTCCTCTATCTTCTACCACACACTCACACACAGGCAGCCACTCGTAAACAGCGTGTTCTCGTGTCTGATTGGAGTGCTGTTAGCTGTTGTTGAACACATGCTGGTACTTGGCTTGAAGCACGCACACCTTAACCGCAACCAGGTAGGAGCCGAAAAACAAAACCGAGCGCGTTTCGCATGGCGAGCAGTCGACCATGCCTCTGCTTAACTGGCCTCGGGGACGCCACTCCTTGCCAATATAAGTGGCGTAGATTGCACACACGCTGATGGGCATCATCATCATCATCGTGGCGCACGGCCACAACCGTGGCTCCCACTCCGTCACAGCTGTCCATATTCCCACATCTGGTGTTTTCGTTCACAGCATATGCTAAAAGTTCTGGCTCATATTTTCAACGGCCTTTGAAGTCGTGTTTTGCATATTCGTTAAACTTTAACTACTCCTTGGCCAGATACTTAAGCTCGGGTAAGTTATCCCAGTTGCTGCTCCATCAATATGTTATCAGAACTTTTTTGTAAATATAAACAACTTTTGGTCCACTCTAAATTGTGATCAAACTTATTGAAAATGATTTGGACAATATTTCATAACAGCAGTTTGAAACTTTGTTTTTAGTTGAGAGAGTTTTTAGTCAAGGTTTGCAAATGTTTTGAACTTTTATTGATAGTGCGAGCATGCAATATTTTTTATTAATTTTATTTTTATTTATTTATAGCACTTTTTGTTATATTATTTCATTTGAACAGCTATTCAATATAGCTTATAATTTTCCAAGAGTTACTTGATTAAATTAGGTTTATCATTTTTTTAAATCAAATTTACGCCTAGCCTATCCTGTCTATCATCAAAGACCCTTTTTAAGTTTAAAAATCCCCATTGTTAGCCACTGGGATATATTTTATTAAATTTATTGCACAGCTGCCCTTCGTCCGTTCTCTTACCCTAACATCTGTTCGACTTTTGGAAAATCTTTTTCTTGCTTCCCAAATTGCATTAAATGCCCAAATTTTATTAAATTTGGTTTATGATGGCATACTCGGTTCGCCATTGTTGTTGCGGCTAAGTGTTTTAACTAAACCCTCTAACTAGAGGTTCAGTTTAGCTAAAAACTTTTTCCGGCTCTGAGTAAAGTACTTTATATAAAACTATCTATGTTCATTTTGTTTTACAAATTAATGCCTGTCTTTTTTTTTTTATTTTGCAAACTTTAACAACCAATATTTGTGTTAGTCTAGAAACTTTTACCAGGTAGTTAAAAACAATAAATAAAATAATCGCCAAGGCAATCGAAAAGAAATTTTTATTGCTTTTATTTGATTGGTATTTGAAAAATGCCAAGCCAGCTGTCAAGTGCCCTGCAAAGGATGAACTTTTATCAGAGTTCGTTGTATACATATATCGTACACGTATGTACATATGTATATATGTATGTATATGAATGTGCTCGTGTAAGATTTGCCTTGTTGTGTCTGTAATTGAGTTTCATTGGAAACGTGCAAATTTTATAAATTAAAGCTGCATTTTCCTTCTTTTGGGAAGTGTGCTCGCCTAGCTGACTATATTTGTATTTACGCTAAACTTTTTGAATCTTGCGTGGAGGCGTGGCTGGGCACACGGCCAAGCGATAATTAATCGTTTTAAGCAGGAGCAATTAATGCTTATGGCAAAACTTTTCTTCATGATTAATAACGAAAATAAGCAAACTTTCAAATTAATAAGAGGATTTACAGATTACACTTTATTAAGACATGCCTGGCTAAGCACAGCAATTGATTGGCCCTGGAATATAAATAGCACAAGTTCTCCGAATATTTAAGCAATTTGAACTAGTCAATCAGACATTCATACAAAAAATATATATATGTATATGTATCTTCAGCTGCGTATATTAGTTATATAAAACCGAAATGGTATTTGTTTAAAGCTGAAATTGAAAATGAAAATGCAAAAAGTGGTCGAGTAAAGGAATAGCAACTAAGGATATACCCTGTAAAGAGCTTATATCTTAGAGGTTTTAATATATAGCAGATATGCAGCATACTTTTAGCAGCAACTGTGCTGTAGTAATACCCCAGAATATGTAACAAGTAATTACTTTGGTTTAGTTCTTATAATCTAAGCAGAGTTCACCTTTTAGCTATATGAGAGGTAAATAAAAAACGGATTATATATACATTATACATTACCCATAGCAATAATAATTAATAGACATATCTCTTCTACAACAAACTCTTCTATTCGGCATTGCCATCTATAAATAGAGAGTAAGTTAAAATTTTCCTGGAAATGAGTGCACAGCACATGCCACAAATTAGAGTGAGGCTGATAAGTCGAAGGGTATTCGTACAGGTAATTCTTGAGTATATAGATAGTGGTTTTAGCAAATTGCCAGTCCCAGGTGAGGCGGAAGCTTGTGGCACGTATGGCAGCCACGTAGGCAGCATGCAATCGGAATGTGGTTCTATTACACATGCATGCCATGGCTGGTACTCATTAAACTTGCCACGGCTCGAGGCGAGCAAACAATGCGAGCTCAAATGGAGCAGAGCAAAGTGAATGTACAACATATAGCATATGCAGCTCACAAAACTTGGCCAAAATGCAATTCCTAAATTGCTTCGTACGCTGGGCCCAATCGACCAAGGACTTGAGGTGAAACCGCCGTCAGACGCTCACACTCACACTCTTCCCCACACACACATTTAGCAGGAGCCAAAGCTACTTCCACTAATTACACAAATTGAACGCAATTTATTTGTTGGTGAACGTTTGGCCCAGCTTCTTCTGCGGAACTTGGCACCTGCTGCGGCTGCTCGCCGAAAGTGCGAGCAATTTTGTTAATATTAAATAGGTACATGCACAATTATATGCATAATTACACAACAAGGTCGTCAGCAGTGGGCCACTATGTGTGTGTGTGTGTTTGAGTGAATGTGAGTGTGAGTGTGAGTGTAAGTGCGCTGCTTTCATAATTAAAACGCGGCTGACGCGACTCACGCGACGTATACGTAACGTGACTTTTGCAAATTTCCTTATGCCTCGTGTATTTTGTAATTTGGCGTGTTGTAATTGAACTCACACACAGCCACTTACAAACAGCCACTTACACACACACATACAAACGTACAACACTAACAGTTACACACACACACACTCGAGCCGCTTTGTATGCGCCTGTTACATGATATAAATTGCAATGTCGTTTGCTTTTCTACTTGACAGCTCATAAACATCAGCATAAGCGGATCACAAGCTTAACCAATTCAAGGACTTCTGCTTGGGTCACAGCCACTTTGACCGGAAGTTGCATTATAAGCACACATCAAACGGAACAAAGCAACCCAACAAGATGGCGGGCGGCGGCAGGACAGCCGGCAAATACGGATATTCAGACAACAATTATTACAGTAGTAAGTAGCCTACACATATACAGATACACACACGCAAACATATACACTCTCACTTAGATTGAAAGATATACATATGTATGTATGTATATATATATTTACAGGCAATCGCACAGAGTTTTTGACAACTTCATTAACTTGACACTGTGCAAATGGCACAGTGGTACAAAATGTTTTGAAATGTGTATATTAATGAAAATAGCCTTTTAATACATACAATATATATTGATATGCATGTATGTTTATGTATATATGTATATGATATATTTTCATTTTATTTGACTATGATATTGAAAAACATTAAACTTCGAGTGCCATAATTTCCATTCTTTTTTTTATAACCAAAAACCCTTATCTTAACTAAACACAAATAGCTTTTATAGTTTATGTTTCTTTGTCTTTGTTCTATGTTTCTAAGTAACTTTATGATGTCAAGGGCCCTCAGCAGCAATTATAATCAAAATTATCTGGCATTCTCACATTATTTCTTTGATTTTTATGTTATTTACGCTCCTGGCTCCTTGAATTCCATAGCATTGCTGTGTAACGGTGCGTTTGAATGGAGGCTTACGCATGGGGCTATTGTCCTATTCATTGGGGGCATAAAGAACAACATTTGGCGGCTTTGGTGGATCAGCCAGCGGCGTCGACTTGACGTCTAAGTTCTCATCCTGCCGGTTGCTGCTGCTGTTGCTCTTGCTGTTGTTGTTTTTGTTGTAGCTGATGAACTGCTGCCGCGTGGCATCCTACACAGTAATCACTGTACGATAGCGAGCTTTTGTGTATTCCTCTTTCCTTTTTTTTTTTTATTACATTTTATTTTTATATTTGGCCACTTCTACAGACGTGTTTTTATTACATTTGTGTTTTGTTGCGTTTCGTATACTTGTAAACAAGTGTATGTGTGCAGAATACATATATATATGTATATATATTTTATACGTATACACATATGTATATATATTTAGTGTGAGTTTGGGGTTTATGTACATTTTATGCTACCGTGTGCACTGCATATCATTTACTTTTGCTCTCAAATACAAATTCGATTGCCGACTAGGCCGGGCCTAGCATGGAGAGCACGCAAACCCCAGGGATCAAACATTACATAGGCATTGTCTGTATGAATGAACGTATAGAAGCAATGCCAGCCAGCATGCGACTTTTTGCTGTGTTTGCATAAAGTTTTGTTTTCTCAGGTCCTAGCAACGCCCAACCACGTCCACTCGCCATCTTAAGTAGGTTTATGCCCTTATGAACGCCTTCGGCCCGCCCGCTGGCAACACTTACGTACGTACGTAAGACAGTGTGTGTGTGTGTGTGTGATGCCGGAGCTTGGCTGCTGCTGCCTTTGTGCTCTCTTATATAAAAGTTTATCATAGTTTTTGATTGCCACAAATTGTGCGTGAATTATGTATTGTGATCCAGCTAAATGCAATAAATATGTATGTGTATATTATACTTTTAGAATGTTCTGAAAATCCACATACTAAGACCACCTGTCACAGCAACTGCTGTGCGTGTGTGCGTGTGTGGGTGCAGGCGTGAGTCTGTGTGTGTGGGTGTGGAAGGAAGAACGACCTTGTTAAAGCGAGCTTCATGCCCGCAGTGTTGGTAAACAGCATAAAATGGACATAAAACAAGTTTCGGGATTTGTCTATATAATTGAAAATAAATAACAATTTTATTGGGATTGGCGTGCTAATGGTTGGTTAGTGCTATATATACTTCATTATTATTGCTATTGTTTAGTCAACAAATTGCCTTGAGTGTATTCACTTTATTTATTTACAAATTGAATTCGATTGCTTGCTCGTCAAGGGGATTTCAAATGAATTAAATTCTTAAAAATTTTATCAACACGTATTTAATTTTATGATTATTTCATAAAGCGCCATAAAGAGCTCTTGGCTATGCTGACTGAATTTGAATAAGTTCAAGTGGATAATGGAAATATTAAGTTAAACTTGCAGAAATTCCTTAAATTTAAATTATAATAGACCCACCTTAGCGCTTAGATGTGCGAGTTTATTTACATAAAGTATATGTGTTTAAGCAAATAATTATAGAAAATATTAAATGTGATATACAATACAAATCTAATAAATTGCCCAAAATTCTTATAAGAGTACAATAGTTACCATCTAACACAGAGCAATTTGAAATATATCTGTCTCTACGAACCATTGCGTAAAGAAAACTTCGTCAATTTGGAATATCTGTCATGGGCGAAAGTAATATTACTTCTCTAAGTATTGCTTGTCCGGAAAATGTTTAATAGTCGGATAGACGACGTGTGCCCAGGATATGCTATTGAGGAAGACTAGAAGGAATGCCCATATGGTCGGCATAATGCCAGCAACTGCCTAAAGAAGTAAATAATTCATAATTAGCTCAGCTAAGAGAAATCAATGTTACATATGCTTACCAAATATTTGGTCTTAATGTTGCCATAGCCACAAATAATGGCATTTGGGGGTGTGCTGACCGGCAGATGATAGGACATGCTGATGACCAGAGTGGCTGGTAGGGTTAGCATCAACGGATGAACCTTGACCGTAACGGCCTGCAGGATTGAGAGTTAAGCCAGCAACTGGGAGTCAATCTCCAAGAGACTTACCATCTCGCTGAATATGGGTATGAGTATGTTGCAAATGGCCACATTCGCACTGAAGCACGTGCAGAAGAGGCTAACCACGATAATAAAAGCTATAATGACAGATGTTGGCATTACGGTGATGAAGGACAAGGAGTCGCCCAGCATTTTGGCCATTCCACTGACCTTACTGCCCTCAGCAAGCGCAAAGCCGCCCCCTAAATCAAAAGTACACTAATAATACTTCACATAAATATGAAAGACTTAGGATAGGATTCTACCAAGCAAAAAACACAGGCCCCAAGGCGTATTACGGTGTAGGAAAATCCAGGATAAACAGGCGTCCATGGTGCGCCCAGGGAAAGGAGCTGTCGTTAGTAAATACATTAGTTCAGAGAGTCGATTCGATATTTAGAACTCTAGGCCAACAACTTACGTCCTTTACAGCAGTATCTGAAGAAAGTGTACTGAGTGGGCAGTGCGAACATCACAATGACTGTTAGAAGCATCGGCGATGCGCCACCTATAACTCTACATAGGATATATTAATTGATTGTTAAATGTGGATGGAAATAAAATCATTAAATCTTTTGCAACAAATTAAATTTGAATTCCCGCATTGTAAACTTACTTAGTATTGAGCACATCAGCCCAGCCTTTCATGAAGCCTGGTCTTTGAAAGAAGAGCAACAGAATCATGAATACGAAGACGACGCCTACTTGTATTTCATGGCAACTCCAACGGCCCAGTGCAGAGTAACGTTCCTGGAGCACCAACTTTGTGGCCGCTTTGCTCAGCGAGCCACGTTTCACTTGCTGAGCCGCATTACTCTTCGGTCGCCACAAACCCATGTGAGTCACTTGCAGCGTTAAATACACAAGTAATACATTTAGAATGGCGACAAACGGCAGAGCGTACATTAAGAACTTTGGAAAGTCGACTTTCTCCTTGAGATTGGGAAAACGACTGTGGAGAAATAATTCACTTGAGAGACATGAGCCGGATCAATTATGCAATATTGCCTACGTTTCATATAGACCCTTAAAGGTCAGATTTGTGCCGGTGCCAATGAGCGTGCCAGTGCCTCCAATTGTGGCAGAATATGCGACACCGAAATAGAATGCCATCGATACCTTTGAAAGATGCGGCGGACTAATCAAGAGAATTACGTTGTAAGCTATGCATATGAATCTATATATGTAGATTACTCACTCGCCCTCATCCATTTTCTCCTCCTCTTGTGTCATATACACTTCAAATGCGTTTTGCTATATCAAAAACATGAAATTGGATTAGAGTGATACGATGGCTATGGAATTACGTGATTTGTGGCTTACAGCTTCCATTTCAATGAGAATAGCTTTAACAATGGGGCACATCATGGCCGTAGCAGCTGAGTTGGATATCCAAAATGATATGAAGCAGGTGACCATACTAAGTCCGAAGTGTAAGCTGTGTAAAAGGAATGCGAGTCGTATCTATAGTACTTCCCGTTGTGAATCAATATCAACTCTTACCGCCGAGGACTGCAGCCCACCACGAGGATGGTGCCCAACGCAATACGCTGATGGAGATTGCTATATTCAACACCCAGTGCTACAAAGATGCCGCCCAGAAACATGACTAACGTATCAGTAAAAAACAGTTTGCATACAGCATTTGAGTCCTATGAGCAAGGGTGAAAAATTATATCATTTCCATTGGACTTTAGCGAATCCGTTAGCACTTACCAATATGCCGAATAGTGGCAAAAATACTACCGGTAGCAGTGCAGTCAAATACAGGGGTATACATTCAGTTACCCAGAAGATTGCCATATTCACGATCAGATACAAGCACCTGTACGCCTTCATAGTAATGTTTGATGAAAGTGAAAGTCCTTGGGGCTTCAGCACAATGGGAACTACTTACTAGATCGTTTATTATGTAGCTATAAACAAGGATGGGCAACGTGATCAAGGGCACAATAACGGTCACCTTGCCCCTCCAATGGAATTTGCAACATGATTTAACACTCTGACTGGCCGAGATTTTATTTTCGCTGCGTGTAAAGCAAATGCATTTTAAATAATTACAAACTTTTCATTGTACTTCAGTACATACTCAGCCATTACAATTTTTTTGCTATTTTTAATATTTTCTTTCCAAAATTGATTTCAATAATAGTTGATTAAAAGTATAACTGAAACTTAGTACGAATTTAGGGAAGCTATCGACAAAGCCAACTTTGAGTTAAGGCAACGAAGACAACAAACCGAGATAGTTCAGATAACTGATTTAGCTGACCCACATAATGTTATGCCATCCCATATGCTAATTAGGGTCAACCATTGAAACCCCGCGAGCTGATGTCACTTGCAGCGCCGCTTTGATGTTAAATAATTGACAATTTCCTTTCACACTCTGAACTCCCAACTCAAAATGTACAAAAGGTAAATTGAAATTAAAGCTCAAAATCGACATTAAAGCGAAAGTCGAGAAATTTGTTGCGTTGTGGTTGTGTTTCTATGGAATGCTGGAGTGGCAGTAAAGTAATCCAGGTTGAGTCTCCATCCGCACAGCATGGGGATCTGTCTACATACATATATACATTTTTATGTGTGTCTGCCTGTTGGCATAAAGCTTCAATCAGAACAAATCACGCTGAGCATGTCTGCAAATTCTTTAATGCTGCCCATAAAGTCCCCTCCGGGACTCCTTCAGTTCCATCTGTTCGCTCCCACCAAAAAATAAATGTATTGTTCTGACATAATAATAATAAAAATAATAATAATACTAATGCAAATAACTTTATTAGCAGAAAACAATAAGTGAAACTTAATACGAAAATTTGTGGCACGTGCCCCAGTGGAATGAGCCAGAATTTGGAGCCGACTCGTTGCCTCACTTTTCTCGTTCGCTCGCCAATCTCAATAATTTATGCTTTGTTCGCTTGGGGTATTTGTATGCCAGTTCTCATTTAGTTCTCAATTTTGTTCTTTTTTCGGGGTTTGCTTACGGCATTTCTGGTATTTCCATTTCTTTTTATTTTGTCTATTTCACAATTTTACAATTTGACAGCTAAAAGTTTTTCTTTTTTTTTTTTTCGCTGAACATTCTGGGAATTTTTTGACATATCCCTGTTGGTGGGCATTTGCCTGTTAGTTGGGTAAACTTTTTGGAATGCTTTTAGTTATTGCTTTTTTTTAACCACACCAGAAATTGGCTTCAATATTTTTCCATAAACTAAAGACTAACCAAGTGTGAACAAGCCACTCTATTTCGTTATAAATACGTATATATTTATATGTAAATAAATATATGCAGCACTCTTTACGTTTCACCTGAGCATATTCATTTGAATTCCAAATTCACATTTGTTTTAATTATCTTTTCAGTTGACTTGCCTTTGCAAGAAACCATGGGCAACATTTTAAGTCGAACTTTGCGCAATTTCTGAATTGTAATTTAGAAAAGACTTTTCCAGACGTTCATTATGCATTCATTAATGCTTTATATTTTTAGCTATCGTTGTACCTATCTCTATGGTTGTAGTTTGAAACAGCCTGCCCTCTCTTATTATTCTTTGAATCCATATACAATATAATTAATTCATAATCTCAGCATACCAAAGAGAGAGAAAGAGAGAGAGCGAGAGAGAAAGCATTGCCTACATCTAGGGGCTGTAAGAAAAATGCCTTGAACTTGGTTAAAGGACACTGGCCCATTAGCCATGCCACTTGATTTCAATTTATTAGGCCATATAGTCGTCAGATCGTTAAAAGCCGACTTGAGTTCAACTAACTGAAGTAATTTAAGGCACCTAATTAACAGATCCAACGCGACGTAACGGTTGCTTGGCCAACAACAATCAAGATTTTAATTTGGCCCAATATTCTGTTGCAAGTGGGTAAAGAGGAGGGATGCGAGGCGATGACGGTTCAAGCTTCATCGATTATGTGTTAAATTACGCAGAGAGCAAACATCTTGGTTAAATGGAGCGTACAAAAAAGGCCGCCATTTGCCAAATAGACGACGCCATAGAAAATATCGACGCATATATGTTTATATAGCTTGATGTTTATTGAGCTAATAACATTGAATATAAGTAAAGCGAAAAGTTGCCTCCAACTTTGAATTGAAAACAAATTCAGTTTGAGTAACGTTGGAAAGTTTTAAAATTAAATGTAAAAGAAATTTTCGTTTATTTTTATACATATTAAATCTTTTATAAAATTAAATTCAAAACAAATTTTTGCTTTACTTTACATTACATTTGTTTTCTTTTGTTTATTTTTATCAACATGAAACTTATTTTGTATAATATTAAATTTATTCGAATAAATTGTCTCGAAGTAAACAAGGAAAAAAATCAAATAAATAGCTTTCATTGATATAGATTGACAAAACAATAATTGAATATTTATATATTCATATTTTTTACATATCTTATTGTATTATATTACATTTTAATATAAATACTAACATATTATATTTAAAATAATTATTCCTACATTAAAATTTCAGAGAAAAACTCATTTGATCAAACATAAAAATTTGTTGACAGAACAATAATTCCTTTAATAATTTATAATAATATGTAAATTTATATACATATTATTCATGAGTTGTTTTTTTTTTTTTTACTGATGTTTCCGCTGTTGATAAAGACATTAATAATCCATGCACAAATCGTAAAACTTTGATACATCTCCTGCAATAAAAGCGAAATTGCGAATCCAAATTTAATTTAATTTTTTATGCCCTTGCTTTTGTTTTATTTATCTTTGTTATTTGTATGAAACATGCGTACCTACATTTATGCTTGGCCATTATTTATAAGAATGCATTTGTCAGGATATGCGAAAATACATATGTACATACATATGTGCTTATATATATATTTTTTTCTGTTTGATGTAGCTGATGTTGAATATGCATGAGACCTAACAAGCCGAAATGTTTATTGACATAAAAGCCCTAAAGCTCTCCTGCTGCTCCGCGAAACACACAGACACACAGCTACCAAAAACAACGAGTACAATAACAATAACAACAAATGTTGACCAATTTGTCAAAGCCATAACGAAATGTTAATCTCTTTATCTTCTTTGCTTATCTTCAATCTATGCAGGTCACTCGTACAAGAGCATCAACGACGAAATCATACTGGTCAGCATTATAATGGGCATTACGATAATCGTTTTAATCACAATTGCCCTGTGCTACATTGCGTATGAGAAATGCCACAAGAAACGTGAATATTTTATCAACGCCTAACGGGTGCACATCACAAAGCAAACCAAAAACATATAAAACTAATGCTAAAAATGAAACAAGAGGAAACGACACACAAAGGGGTAAATGGCAAGGTCAAATGTCAACAGGACAGCCGTGGCAGCAACTGCTGCCGCTACTACTGCTGCATCTGCAACAATGTTGACGTTGACGCTTAAGTTGGTAAACGCGTACGACAGAGCCAAAGGCGAAGGCGAAGGCGAAGGCGAGAAGCCGGCAGAATTAAAGAACTCAAACTCACTCACACACACACCCACTCACGTACTGTTAAGATTAGTGTATACATGTGTACTGTGTGTGTGTAGCATTTGGGGTATTCATTCGATTTTCTTCGATTTCAAGTGTTCCCAAATTTGGCTCAAGTATATATACATAGCTTGCAATGTGCATAGTGGTTCAAAACTGTTATACAAATGTTAATTAAAATATTTATAATAAATATTTACTAATTTCACTTAAGTTTGTTTTAAATGTATAATATATGAATTTTTTATTTTATTCCCTTTAAAAATATTTGTATATGTTTACTATTTTCTACAAAAGTTTTATTTTAAAATAATATGAATATTGCAAGCTATAAATATTTATATACGCCTAAAAATATGATCCGATACATACTAGAGATGGAGACCAAATCCTTTTAGAATTCATACCTGTCTTTCTCTCTCTCTCTCTCTCTCTCTCTCCCTCTCACTCTCTTTCTTTCTCTCTCTCTCTCTCTCTCTCTCTCTCTCACTCTCTCTCTCTTCCTATCCCTCTCTAAATAGTTTTGTAAGGTTAAGGTCCAAAGAAATAGATTTCAGTTCAGGTTTCCATTTGCTGCATAGTAAAAATAAAATTAGAATTAACGATGCAAATCAATTCCTTGCACATATAAAAATATATAAATATACCTTAAAATACTAAATTGAGCTTTATGTACGATTACCTATACACATACATATATCTACACGACACAAACAACATATAAAGGTAGCAATCGATAGAGTTTGAAGTGCAGCTTATTTACTTTTTATTTTAATTAAACGCAGCGCTATTCGTTTTAATTTAAAGTCATATTAAAATGGAAATGCAGCAATCCTTTTATGTTATTTTTTTGGTGAAGGTAATGCCTGCTGTCGATATATGTATGTATAGTTGATGCAGATGCCAATTTCAACTATTGACTGCGGGGGAACAGTTACCCAGTCAAAGGAAAACAGACAAACAGACAGACAGAAGGACAGAGAATAAGCCAACAAAAAAAAAAAAAAGTAAAAATGAACTGAGTGAAGTGAGTTTTCTTATTTTCTCGTTTTTCCTTGCCCTTTTTTGGTGGCTCGAGGCTATAATAATAAAAACAGTAACGGAAACTGGATGCAATGCACACGAACAAAGCGTCAGGAAACAATGAAAAGAAGCGTCGCATAACAATTGTCTGAAAATAAAACGGGAACCGAAATTAGGAGTAGAGACGATGGGATGCTAACGCAGATAGCTTCAATGGCCAAATCAACTTGAAATTAAATTAGTGGGAATGGTGCACATAAAAGCTTGTTTTTGACCACAATGAACATCAACTGAGGTTCCGACCTATTGAATATAAATGTCGGCTCTAACAGCTTACGCAAAAACACCTACACGCTGTCCAACTTTCCCACCCACACACGCACACACACAAAAACACACAGACGCAGACACACTCGCTGCCATGTAGGGACTAAATGTTAATCAGCTTAGCTGGCATGCATGCAATGTATCTTTATTTTTAGGCTCGATAAACAGGCTTGTGTACCTAAGAGCGCGAAACATAAAGAAAAAGCTGTTACCAGGAAAAAAGCATAACAAAGTCTCATACAAACGCGCCTGGCAACGGGCGTTATCCTGTCGCATGCCCTTAAAAATAAAACACCTGATTAATGGCAACGTTTGCTTAACCAAATAATATCGAGCCTAACAAATTGTCGAAACCTGATGGGAACACATCAATTCTTTCTCGTAGCCATTGACGTAGTCCATTAGGACATACCAAAATTTACCCACATGTGTTCTTACGAGCAGGTAAATTTGAAACATCAGATATCGTGCCAAAAGGAGATAAGAAATTTTATAGACAAATTAAATTATGAATGACTCCCTGTTTCCATAATTTCATTCTTCTCGTTTTATGTCAAAGATAAGATGCGCAAAAATTTGCAGCAAAAATTATGGTTTGTCTTTTATCGTGCCGTGGTTAATGCCCGACAAAGATATTTATGAAAGCTTCTAATTACTATTTGAATGCATATACTCTTAAATAGTTGTTAGCTTGAACAGCCCAACGAAATAAATTCACTCCATAGAAACCATTTAAGCTTACAGTTCTCTTGAATTGTAACTGCATCAACTTTGTTAGTTTGATAGTGGAGCATTAAAAGGCAACAAATTCGAAATGTGGCTTTTAAGCAACAAAAGCATCATAAACTTGGACAGAGGGGCACTTAAATAATGCGACCTAAATAAGTAGAGCATAACACAAATTGTGACGCCCTTTAATATGGTGTAAAAGTCAACGCGAAAAACTTCACTAATTACCCGCTAAAGAAGAAAATCCAACATAAAGCTCACACATACAAATACATAAGCATCCACAATTTCATGTTAGCCATAAGAAACGGAAACAGATTGGTTGAGCACGCAAAAGCAGAAATAATAAGATATATGTAGCGTGTCAGGATGTGTCGTGTCTGGGGAATGCATTCATAATAATTTTATCCGAATGAAATTTTAGTAAAGCTGCGTCCAAAACGAATGACTTGTGCAATTTGAAATGGACCACGCACAAGCACCTAGTCCCGCACGGATATACCCATACTTGCACATACATATATACACACACATAGATACATATAGTGCTGCAGCTCTATAAACGTTCTTAGACACAAGTAGTAAACTTTACGTCCAATTTGATAGCTTTTTTAGTGCTGCTGTCACACTAATTGCCACCAAAATATAAAAGTATATTTAAAATTACCGAATTACTTTACTGTCGTTGAAATACGTGTGTTTTCTATGCATTTAATCTATTGAACAAAAATCTATATACCTACATACATACTATATACCCAAATTAATGTGACCACTACTAATATATTTATATATTAATTGTACGAGTAGTTTAATTAGAATGCAGCGCACTCTTTTTTCATGAAAAGAGGGACCAAACCATACAAAAAACACTGAGAAAAACGTGTACTTTATTTTGAAAAGTGAGATCTATAAATGTTAAAAACAACTACTTCTAAATGTTATATACTTACATATATGAATTGTAGCGAATTTGTTAAATTTAAATGATATATACGATATTATAATATACAACACAATAAAGATCTGTTTATGCATGGTTAATGCCTCCGTGACTTTTATTACTATCATGTAGACGAATGAAACGACTTAAATTGAAAGTGGCGCGCAGCTGTGTTGAACAACGAATTAATATGGTCTTTTTAACAGCTTGATATCGATAGATTTGTAGCATTCAAGTAGAGTACAGAATGGAACCAATAAGTGCTGCTAGATTTGAATATTAGCTTTTGCCCAATTTGATTTATAAGTAAACTGGTAAGCATTTCATAATGAATACACTAAGATTAATTTGAGAAGTTGTTAATTTAATTTAAGACTGATTACCGATTATTGGAATTCATATTTCCCTGAAAGCAACAGTAATGAGTATGTTAATGTTGTGCCGCTGTTATGTTAACAACATATCTGTTTGGCAACAACAACAAAATGTAAAAAGACGGAACTTGTTGCAAAAGTCGCCAAAAATTGTTTAAAAACTAAGGAGGGCACTCAACAAGCAAGCAACATACGCAGGTGCAGTGGTTAGTAGAGGCTTAACAACTAAATGCGCATTAAAATGGATTGTGAAGTGCCTGAGCAACAAAAACAACACCAGTACCAACACCAACAACAACAGCAGCAGCAGCAGCAACAACAACAAAGCGCCAACAAGTTGTATGCGAGAAAGCCAAAGACGTCGCAGCAGCAGCAACAGGAAAGCAGCGACGACGATGACTTGAGCAACGCGGAACGTAAGAATCTAGAATTTGCACAAAAATTAGGCTATAGCGATCAGTCAATACACACGGCGTTAACTCGTCTCGGTTCAGAGGCTAAACAAAACGAGCTGCTGGCGGAGCTTATCAAGCTAACGGCAGATGCGCCGCGACCAATAGTCACCAACAGCAGCAGCAACAGCAATAACAACAGTCATGTGTCACCCCCCGCTAGCAGCAGTAACAGTAGCTGCAGTGGATCACTACGCCATATCGTCATCGATGGTAGCAATGTGGCCCTATCACATGGTAATCACACCATCTTCAGCTGTCGCGGCATACGCATCTGTGTGGACTGGTTCAGGCAGCGTGGCCATCGTCATATCACAGCATTCGTGCCCAACTGGCGCAAGGAGCTGGCCAACAACAATATAACCGATCAGGAGCTGCTCTATGAGCTGGAACAGGAGAGAGTGTTGGTGTTTACGCCATCGCGGCATTTGGATGGCAAACGTGTTTCGTGCTACGATGATCGTTTCATACTCAAGCTGGCGGTGGAAACAGATGGTATTGTGGTGTCCAATGATAACTATCGTGATCTGTTGCTAGAGAGCAACGAGTTTCGACGTGTCATACAGGAACGTTTGCTGATGTACTCCTTTGTGGACGACATCTTTATGCCGCCCGATGATCCACTGGGTCGCTCCGGGCCTAATCTGGATATGTTCTTGCGCACACCGAGCCAGCAGAAAGTAACGGACGCACAGCAGCAATTGTGTCCGTACGGTAAGAAATGTACATACGGACAGAAGTGCAAATTTCGTCATACGACGCAGCTTCAGCGTCTGCCGCTCCAGGTCTCACACAGTGCTCCACTGCACTGCAACGGTGGACAGCAGCTACTATCTACCAGTGGCAGTAGCAGCAATAATGCAAAGATGGCGGCGCTGGCCCGCACCAAATCGAATACAGTTGACAAAATCTCACAGCAGCAGCAACAGCAACAGCTCTGTCATTCTTTCAACCAGCTGGAGCTGGGCAATAATAGCTGTGACGTGGAGCCGGCTCAGCTGCAGAACCGCCACAAGAAGCTGCAAAGGCAGGCGCCGTCCCCTTCCTTTCGGTTGCTGGTTCCCACATATAGCGCGCCACATCAGCAGCAGCAGCTAGGCAACAACAACAATAATATCAATGGCAATTATCAACATCAGTATCTGACTCGTACACCGTCCGAACCATTGACGGATCAACATCAGGCCACCAAGTTATCCATTCCTGCCCACAATCTAGCCCATTTGTCAGCCTCCGATTCACGCATCAACGAGGAGTTGCACCACACAAAACGTGAGGAGCAGCGCAATATGCTGCGCTATCACTTGAACAGCCTATTCCCGCAACATCAGGTGCATGCTGTGCTACAGCTATACCCTGATGAGACCGATGCAAAGACAATCTGTGCAGCAATACTTAATTTATTTCCGCATAATTAGACTAAATCTTAGGCTAGACGCAATCTTCACAATTTAGTAGCGTTCGTAAATTATTTCCATGTACTTGTTACACTTTAAAGTTGTATAATCAATTACGTATTGTAATTCATATATATATATATGCATTTATATATAACAATTTGTTATAATTTTATATATATACTTATATACATATATCTATATGTTTAATATATGTTTGTTAGCATTTACAGCTCCAAGCCAGTCTTGGCACCCGTAAAGATGGGATACAGTTCATCCACATTGGTATTGACGCCGCCACCCCGACGATCGTGCGTAATTCTATGATTCCGCAGTTTATAAGCCTGGGGAAACCCTTTACCGCAAATTTCGCAACTGTCAAGGAATACAAAATATATTAAGTCAAGTTTGTGGCGTGTTAATGATCCAACTTACACATGCGGCTTCTCGCCCGTGTGAATCATCTTATGGAATTTCAGCGTATTCGTGTAAGTGAATGTCTTGTGGCATACATCACACTCATATGGACGCTCGTTTGTGTGTATGCTAATCAAATTGAAATGAAATATGTATATATTTTCATATACGTATATATATGTGTACATTTGCGTAAAACAATACTTACCGATGATGCTTGTTACGTGTAGAGAGATCTGCAAAGGCGGCCGGGCAATAGGTGCACTTGTAGGGCCGATTGCCCGTATGAGTGTTCATGTGTCGTGCTAGCTGCTGGGCCTGGGCAAAGCAATGACCGCAGATTCTAGAAGAAAATGTATACATCAATTGATGTATGGAACTGAAAGTAGTTAATGTGATACTCACTCGCATTCGTGTGGCTTGACGCCAGAATGCACTTTGATGTGCTCGGTGAGGCGACTCTGCGATGGATACATATTTCCACAAATATCGCATATATATTTAAATTCCTTCTTATCGCCCACGAGAATTTTGTGGCCACCTTTGGTCTTAATGCCGGTTGCCTTGCGCACAATTGTCTCTCCAAAGGTTATGCTCTCGTCAGGATTCAATATGATGTTGGTTGTGGTCACGCTACATTTCTCACGCTTTATATTCCCTAATGCCGCTTTGCTTGTTGCGGCTTTTCGCGGGTTTGCACGTCGTTTGGTACCGGCGGTGGAGGAGCGTGTCGACATCGTACGCGATTTCACTGGCAGAAACTCCTCGTCAGACGAATTTTGAACTTCTATTTCATCCTCTTGTGCGCTTTCTGTTAACTGATCCTGATCCTGATCGAGTTGCTCAAGATACTCTATATCGGCCGACAGACCGGATATTGACTGTGTGGCCATATCCTCATCGGCTTCTTCAGCATTACCTTCCTCGTAAGCCGGCTGTTCGGTGACTAAATCACCTTCGTACGCCTCATATACATCATATAGCTCCTCTATAATGCCATCCTCCTCCACCTGTTCGCTTTTTACATGAACCAGCCTTTCCTTGACCTCCACGTGTTCATCGTTGATCTCTTCATTACCAGCCAGCACCTGTCCCTCACTCAGCTCTATACCCGATGGGTCATGGCTAATATTGAGCCCATTGCCATCTTCGTCGGTCCTTTCTTCGACCGACTGTTCCACTACAACAGGCGCTATGAATTGCCTTAGATGTTTGTAAGACCGCTGGCAAACACGACGAAACTTGTATGCAATATGTAAATTCTTTAAGCACTTTTCGCATATCTTGTCCGGATAGTGATCGAATTTCTTTATCTGAAAACAGTACAAATGATTTTTAAAATTCCACTCATTTCAATTATTTGTTCAAAGTTTCGTTTTTAATTCATTCTTACGGGTACGCCGCCGCATTCTAGTATCATGTTCGTCAAATCTTTGGATGCGTCGTCATTGAAAATGCTTCCCATCGCTTCTTTGGGTTGCTGTAAGCACACTCGGCATACTATCCACTTTTGTGTTGTTGCAGTTGTTGTTGTTGGCATCATTTAAAATTGTACTACCTCAAGGAATGTACAAATTATCCAATTACTTCTATACGACGCCAAAAAAATGTTAAAAATATATTAAAAGCAAAAATCCAAGCTGTTCGCGTTGATGTGTGAATGACAGTTATTAAGGTGACCGTGGCAATCATGCATGTGGTATTTTTCTGTAGTTATATTAAGTAAATACACATGTTCTTTTATATTTATTTTATAAAAATATATACACATATATATTTTTGTATTTATTTTTAGCTGATATTTAAGTACTATCATTTAACATAAATAGCTGAAAAAATAAAATAGTATATACTTAATTTAAAATACTAAACACTATAGGCTCGTGTACGCGTATCCAAGTGAATGACAAGCATAGCAAGGGACGCTTGCATTATTGTTATAATTTGACCCAAAAATAATTTTTTTTTGTAATTCGTATGTTTTGCAACAATTAAATATAGAAGTAATGAAAACTGAATTAAATGAAAAATGGATTGTATGTCGGGTATGCCTGAGCAATCCCAACGACGGCGAAGATCTATTGCTGGACATATTCAGTCAAAATGCCAGCACCCGCCTTGATCAAATGCTCCACATCTGTGCTGGAATCCCTGTACGTAAAATAAATTAATAAATAATAGCTTCCGCTGTCTTATAAAAAGAATATGTATTGCACTGCAGGTCAGCATCGATGACAACTTTCCAGACAAGATGTGCAGCAAATGTGTGCGAGTGCTGCGCATCGCTTACAAATTCCGTTTGACTTGTCAGCGGTCCCATCAACACATAGCGGATATGCTTTCCATGGAATCGGACACTGCTGGAGGCAATGAATACGAGGAAGAAGATGAGGCCATAGCACATGCTTGGGAGGAGCAGACACAAATCAAAATCGAAGGCGAAGTTGAAGGAGCGGGCGGTGAATTCATAAATTATGTGGTTTCAGGAGACGACGCTGAAGGGGACGGGGAAGAGGATGCCATTGTTTATGATGCCACGAACTCTGAGGAAGAACAGAATGCCGTTGTATACGATGACGCAACAGTTGTTGAAGTAGCAGAGGCAGAAATTGAGACGGAAACCGAGGTCGAGAACTTTGCAGATTATGAGGAACTGGAAGTTCTGGCAACCGAAGCACTGCCCCCAAGTACTACTACAATGGAAACAAAAATAGCCACTCAACGCATTGTGTGGACCGAGGTGCCCGATGATGATATGAAGCATGATATATTAAGCTCCGACGAGGAACATTATTTGCCCGATACTAAGGCGGAACCACGCCTGCTAAATCGTGTGCGACAGCCGCGCAAAGTGCAACTGCGACCAAAGACTTCGGCAGGCTCAGTAGAGGTTGTGCACGGGAAGAAAATGGGACGCAAACCGCGCGACAAACATTCCAATTATATTTGCGATGTTTGTGGGAACATTTATCCTTCACAGGCGCGTCTCACCGAGCATATGAAATTCCACAGCGGAGTCAAACCGCACGAGTGCGAGTAGGTTTGGTCCATGAAATAAGGGCGAAGAATGTATTTAATAATCCTTCATTTACTGTGCAGGATCTGTGGTCGTGGATTTGTCCAGAACCAGCAACTGGTGCGACATATGAACACCCATACCGGAAATCGACCGTACAAGTGCAATTTCTGCCCAGCGGCCTTCGCAGATCGTTCCACCAAGACAAAACATCATCGGTAAATACGCCAGAATCTATTTTGAAAATAATTAAATAAGTATAAGTATTCCACAGCATACATACAAAGGAGCGCCCATACGAATGCGATGTCTGCCTTAAAACATTTACATATTCGGACAATTTGAAATTTCACAAGATGATACATACAGGTGAAAAGCCGCACGTGTAAGTTTTAGTTGAGCAATCAAAATTAAAATGCAGTTAACAATTTTCTTTTGTCTTTGCAGCTGTGATCTGTGTGGAAAAGGATTTGTCAAGGCCTATAAAATGCGCTTGCATCGTGTTACGCACGAGAAACGCGGACCCTGGAAACCTGTTGAGTTGGACTTGCAGACGCAAGAACACATTAAAGATAATGTGTCCGATATGGTGATTGGCATATTGCCATCGGCTTAGGCCGTGTACAAATCATAATTATAAACTTATATTTTAATAATATTATTTCATAAGTTATGTGCTAATTGTTTTACTTGTGCTCCTTATATGGAGCCGGGATAATTGGTCCCAAAACGAAAACAAAGCCAAATTATTATTATAACATTGATTATAAAACCGTTTTATGATAATTTTAATGTTGATTTGGAAAATTTTAATCAGTTTGCGAAGGTAAGCCTTGAGAGAGACAGAGGGTATTCTAATTTATATACATATTTATTGACTTTATTGTAAACATTACTTATACTCTTATTTTACCATTGTACTAAAAAGTGCCTGCTTAAACTCTAGCCCCAACGGAAATTACTCCTCTTCCATTGTAATCACTGCAATGTCCAGTTCTTTGTTCGCCCTGTGCGAACGTTCATGTGTGTTCTTATGGTGTGCCTGGGAAAATCGTCGAGCACAGTATTGGCAGCTAAAAGGTCGCTCTCCCGTATGAGTTTTGAGATGTACATTCAACACATTGGAGTAGGCGAAGGACTTTGGGCAGTATTTGCACTTATACGGTCGTTCATTAGTGTGGATGCTAATTGAAAACAATTATAGAAAATATAAAAAGTCATCTAAGGTATTCCGCCTTACCGTTGGTGCTTAATACGTGTGGAAGGATCTGCAAACGAAGCGTCACAGTAATCGCATTTGTATGGACGTAAACCTGTGTGTGAGTTCATGTGCCGGGCCAGCTGTGGCGTCTGACGGAAACGCTTCTGACAGATTCTACAAAATTAAATTACAATTAAAAATTTAAATTGCCACTTTAAAAGTAGTTAGCTTACTCGCACTCATGTGGTTTGTGCACACTGTGTAGTTTTAAATGTGTAGTTAACTTCACTTTCTCTGTGTATACGTTGTTGCAGATATTACACACATATGTAACGCCCAGAGGCTTGGAAGCCTCTGGGTAACATGTAGGTGGCATCCCGGCGATAGTGCGATTACGACGGGTGGACTTGTATGCCCGTGCTGGTGCTGCAGGCTTTATTGTAATAACTTCTGTGCTGTCCTGGCTACCTGCAATACTAGCTGTTTCCAGTGTCACCTCATATGATTCGATAAAATCCGATGGCGTTTCGTTCCCACTGTCCTGCTGCAACTGCTGTTGTTCCTGTTCGTGTTTCACCTTTTGTAGTTGCTCCTCTGCCTGCTGGCACATGCTACGCAGCTTCAAAGCTGCTCGGAGTAGCAGGGCACAGCTTGTGCATATTTTATTTGGCATACGATCATCTTGTGTTAGCTTCAATAAGAGACAAACCTATTGCAATTGGCTCGTTGACTATAACTGAATTTCACTACTCACCAGCACGCCTGTGCATTGTTTAATTTGTGCAACAAAATTCGATTCCGTAGCCATAAGCGTCTCAGCTTTGGGATGTAGCAAACAAATCCTGCAAAGAGGCTCCGTGATGTCCATGTTGTTAAACTGAAATGTTGTTAGGGTTGTTGTATTAATAGTGGTATATCGATAAATACCTTGATATTCCAACGGAGTCAAAAAACATTGTATAAAATTAAGTACACTACATCAGTGTTTGTGCTACTTAAAAAAATATTAAAGCATTCGGCTATGTATGTATTATAAGAGGTTAGAGATAAGCAATATCATTATAAAACTATTTCCGATTGGTATTTTTACACAATCGAATATTTTTCGCGCATGGCTCGATATTTAGCTACCGATGACGATAATTTTAATGTTACGATACAACAAATACATATGCATGATGCATTTCAAAACAATAATACCATACAATCAAGTTAAATCACATTGATATCATATGATGGCACCAAATGAATTGTTAATGGACATTGAAGCCGTATGTCGAGTTTGCTTACAGGATAGTGATACACAAATGGTATCTATTTACGAACGAGACGAGGAACAACGCGGACTATCCATTTGCGAGAAAATTGAAAATTGCAGTGGCGTTAAGGTAATTCTTCCGTTTGATACAAGTGTTAAACCGAAGATTTCTTAAATTCCGTTTTGATTTTCAGATATTACGCACTTCTGAGCTACCATCGCGTATCTGCTTGAAATGTCGCGCATTTCTAACGTTGGCACACAAATTTCGACAGATTTGCCGCCACTCAGATAGTTTCCTGCGTGAATACATTTACAAAGACGTAAGAGAGGAGAACGCAGTACATCAGGTGATAGAAACACCATCCATACAAACATACGAGGATGTCGAAGTAGAGGTACTGGAAGAAGGTATTTGGTGCAATGATGAGATAATTGAGGAACCTTCTGCTGCCCAAGATAAAACAAATATCATACTGGTGCCAGCTGAAGATGTGGTAAGCACGCATGTTGCATCCAAATTGCATGTGTGTGACATTTGTGGCAATAGCTATCCACGCAAGAGCACGCTGGACACGCACATGCGACGACACAACAATGACCGACCATATGAATGCGAGTGAGTTGACCCACATGAAACCTTTAACACAAATGCTTTATTAAAAGCTATTTTGATTTCTGGTTAGAGTCTGCAAAAAGTCGTTTCACGTTAACTACCAACTAATGCGCCATATACGCCAGCACACAGGCGCCCGACCTTATAGCTGCGAATATTGTCAGCGCAGCTTCACCGATCGTACGTCTTTGGTCAAGCATGAACGGTAAGCTACCATGTTCGATATATAAGTGTCATCTAAAGTTATGCATTGCTTATAGCACCCATCGCAATGAACGACCCTATTCGTGCGAGTTGTGTGGAAAGTCTTTCACATATGCCAATGTGCTCAAGGTACACTACAAAACGCATACCGGCGAGAAGCCACATCTGTGCAGACTATGTAACAGAAGCTTTGCACGCAATCACAATCTGGTTGCCCACTTACAGACACAGCAGCATATCAACGATCCCCGTGCCGCGGCCTATTTACAAACCCTCAAAACCATTAACAATGTAGCTGCAGAAAATGGTTGAGAGGTGTAAGAGGTGCCCAATTACAAAAAAATTGGAAAAGCTGGATAGCATTTGAAAGCGAAGATGAAATACCCCAATAATATATTTCTCTTTTAAATATTACTTGAAATAATTAGTAAGAGTAGAAGCTATATTCCGACGCATTGGTTGTGAATATATTGGACTAAATACTAAATAAGTGCCCCCCTCTTTGGAACATTAGAATATGCTTATGCTAGCTGTATTTAAAAGGATGTACATTTACATGATTTAATCTTCATTTATTTCAACCTATGTAGCGCTCTGGTCTTTTATTTAACCAGGAACGTTACTAGATTATAACGTCTTACCTGTTGTACAAAAATGCCGAATATATGTAATTCAAAAATGTGCACAATAATCTAATTTGATTGGTGATTGTAAGTAGCTGCCAGAGTGGAGTTAGAGTTAGCGAACGGGGCATATATAAATTGCCTTCTTTAAAATATTAAATAACAAACTGGGTTGGACTTTTCGGATGATTGAAATGATTTATAGCAGCTGGGAAGATAAACGAAGACTTTGCACAGCAAAGTCATTTGTTTGTGAAACCTATTTGCCAATCATGCGTATTTTGTCTTTTAACAGATTGCGCAACTCGGTGATCATCAGTTCATGGGACTCTTTAAATGTGGCGGACACATCGCCAATTAACGTGGCCTCCACTTCCGGTTTTAGTGACATATCGGCCATGAATGAACTAAGATCTCGCGGCAGTGTAGGCGGTTTCCATATGCCTGCAGAAAAATGTTTTTTTCAGTTCGATATGTCATCTTGCAATGACGGATTCATCAACTTACGTATGGCAGCATCACAGGCCTCCAATTTATGCTTCAATTGACGTATCAGCTCTTGGAGCATTTGACTACGCTCTTTCTCGCTAATCGGCTCCTGTGTTTTGTTATCACCCGATGTTTTTTTTTTTGCTTTTGTCTTTGCACTGCATTGCAGCTTGTCATTCAGCACCGATAAAAGGAAGGCATATAGTGAAAGTATCTGCAAGTTTATATAAATATTGACACAAGTCAAGCTATTTAAAAAAAAAAAAAATGAGCGAATGTGCTTACCTCCAAGCTGGCCGCCACCTTTTGCTGGTGCTCGCGACGCTTCCATAGGCCATCCTTGCCATTCCCCGCATTACTCTCCGATATTGTCTGCACGCACAGCTCCATGACAGAAACAACATTCTCGGTAACCTTTTTGCACTGCAGTGCCAGTTGCGATGCACCGCTGTACAAATCCAGAACCAGCTGCGCTAAATCATCGAAGAAACTCTCATAAGGCAGCTGGAGCAGTAAATGAAGACGCGTCGGCAGCAAATTGACTAGAAAATTTTGCGATAGCGGTTTATAGTTCATCAGCCGAAGACGCTGGAACAGGCCTGTCCATGATGTGCGTAATAGCTCCACTGTAGCTATGTCATCGCCCGGAGTTGGAGTTCCCGTCTTATCATTTGACATGGCCACTTTTGCGCTTTGTGGTGCATGATAAAGATCAATGAATGAGGCGAATAGGCGAAGAAGTAATGAGCGAATTTGCAGCACTTCAATCTCCTGCTCATATGATTCCTTTCGTTCAGCTTCTGTATCGTCTATATGCAAGGGATCCCAGCGAATAATAGCCTGTAAGTCTCGATTATCGCTTAGCTCATTCCACGAAATACGATCGTCGGCGGGTTCTATGCTCATTGCTACATAGGCCGACAAATTTTGCTGAATGCTTCCATAGAAGCAAACTATATCGCACAGTTGCGCCTCCACCGAGCAGGCCACATACATTAAACTATTTGTCAGGCGCTCCTTAAAGTTCATAAATTCCTCCATCTTCGAGAATGTACAGAAGCGATAAGTTAACGAAATATATTCCAAACGCTCCTTATAGCTATTTGTGAAAAACTTCAATGTGGTATCGTAGCAATTACGAACGCCTGAAAAGCGACCGGAAAGAGGCAGAAGATTACAGTGTACATAACCCATAGAGTCCAGCTGGATTTGTTTGATGTCCAAATAGTCATACATTTCCTGAGCACCAACCATACACCCAAACATGTGATAGATTTTCAAGCTTAGCAGTTTCACATGAAAATTGCTAGTGCTGTTACGTAGCACATATTGCAGCAGGCAAAGCGCCTCAAATAAATAATCCGATTTGCTCTCTCGCTTTGATACATCGTACATTACATTTGCAGCAAGAAGTGCATACGGATCCGAGGGTCCCATTTCCGTAGACAGCAGTTCCTTGCCAAACGTACTGTGCCCATGTTCATAGTGTAGCTTAAGTGCCGTATAAAAGGCAATCAAATGATCTGTGGACAGCTCAATGTGAGCTCCGCACATGCGAGAAATTTGCAGAGCACAAATATGCTTCTGCATGTGTTCTTTCTGTAAGCAAACAGGAAATATAAATTATTTAATTAATGAATTAGAAAAATCCACTATTATTTCACTAACGTTCTGCGGTAAGGAGCTTGAGCTAATGCCGCTTTCCGTGAGCAGTTTACTGGCTAGAGATTGTCGTTGTTCCATGCTAATTGAGGGTAGAAACAGAGCTATATCGTGAGTGCAGCAAGATTTATCGCCAAAAAGGTGAAAATACTCAATGACCAGCTCGTCAAAGTCACCGACTAGCTCCTCTGCAGGCAATTGATGGGCACGCATACGCTGATGCAGCTCTAGGCGCGCCAAATAAGGACCACGCGTCTTGCGCGTCGACGAGTTAATTATGTGCAATAGAAAGTCATGACAAGTTTTCAGCGAATATGTTGGCTCCTGCTGCTCTGCCGGTTGCTGCTTTAGAAGTTCGAAACAGCTCTCCAGATACTCCTTATAGTAGTCCCAGCGATCTCGACTAATGAAGATTATATATATTATATGTATAGACATCAAATGTCACGATTAGCACTTACTCGGCATCGAGAAGCTGTTGCAGCAGCTTATTTAGTTCCAGCCAATTACCCAGCTTCTTGAGCAGCTCAAATTTCATGCTAACGGGAGCACCAGGATATAATTTAGCGCACAGTTCGCCGGTAAGAAACTCCCAGGCGTCCTGGTACTTGTTTTGCAACTTTAATATGTGCAAATAGAGGAATGCCTCCTGCTCCGTCTCCAGTTTGCCCTCCTTGATGTGCTTGTCAACCATCCGCTGCGCTAATGCCAGATAAAGGTTACGCTTCTCAGGTATGCAAGATTCGGGACCACGGATGCCTTGGAATACCACGCTGATCACGGCCCAAAAGTAATAGGCATTCTTTGGCTGTGCCTTGTATAGCTGAAGGGCAACAGCCTGCTGCGCCTTGTAATCCTCAACGCGCACATGAGATACAAATAAATGTGCCAGCAGTTCCTCGTTGCCTGGATTCAGTTTGACAGCGTGCTGATAGAGTTCAACTATTTTATCCACTATAATATCGAGGAAATTGATTTTAGATAATTGGCTTGAAAATGATAATAAGAAGGACTAGCCCGGTAAATGTACCAGATTGATAAAATGAAAAACAACTTTTTTAGCTGATAATGATTGACAGGTTTCTACAAATGGACAGGTGGATTGTGCGCTTGTCTGTTTGCATAGCACCATTTTACTCAACTTATGGGGAGTGCGTTCAATGCACACATACATGCTAAAAAATCTGTTTTATTTTTTGGCACGAGCTACAGTCGCACTCTCTACCCGCCGTTCAGCTTACTACCCCGCCAGTATAAAGTGGAGGAGCTAATTTCTGTGCAAATGAAAGCGAGTGCGCAGGCAATTTTAATTGCTCGACCGTGTGCGCGTGCCAAGAAATATACTTATAAATATGAAACGGTCGCCAACGTTCTATAGCTGTGTGTCTCTGTATCTGTCTCTTTCACTGTATCACCCTCTATATCTTACGTTGTTCCATTTCACGATAGCAGAAAGAGAGCACCTGCAATGTGGCATCATCCACAGGCTTTTCTTCGGCTACGGATTGCAGGCAGCTATGACTTTCATCGTAGCGTCCCAGACGTAGAAGCGATAAACCCTAGGCAAAAAAAATCAAGAATTTATTTATCAGTTTAAGTTGAAATCTTTTTATTTCTTAATTGCTTTTACCTTGAGAGCACGTGCGCAAAGTAAATTTGGATGTTTGCGTAGCAGTTTTTCTGATTCCTGTAGCGCCTTGCGATTGTTACCCACCTCAAGATTGTCTATGAAATGAAATAAATCGCACTATAATATACATTTACGGTGTATATACATACATTAATTAGACTTACCGTAGACCGGCCGCAGTCGACGTTCGAACAGTGCCGTATCCATGGCCTGCTGCTGGTGTGCCATGGTTGCTTTGCAGGCGGCTCACTCTAACCAACGACACACGCGCCACACGTTGCTGATACTTCTGCTGCTACTGCCAATCGTTGCCACTTTTAACCTAATTACAGCGGGCCTCAAGCAACACGCTTGCTTTGATTTTTTATCTTACAAACGCCGCTTGAATTAAACACGGTGCGTTACGATGTCCGCTGTGTTGGGCAGAATACAAACCACTCGAATGGGTATTCTACAGCAGGTTAAGGTATATAAAATACACACGATGAAAAAAACAAATACAAATTATTAACTATTAATTTTTGTTGAATAAAAAAACTTTGCTGCCTCTTCCTAAATTCGGCACTAGAGGTGCATGAGAAGCGATACATTTGTTGTTGTGAACTTTTTATCTTCGGACTATCGCCTATCGAAAACACATTGATCAGCTGTAGCAAGACAGCTGGGGATGACAATAAGATTACACTGTTAAATCTTCGTTTTATATATCGTTGGTTGGTACAGAAAATTTTTGTGAGCTGGAGTTTTCTTTTATCCCTTGAGTTTACTTTATGGTACGCCATTTGCGGTCTCAGCCTAATGATATTGCATATGAGTACATATACGTAAGCAAATAAGAACTGAAAAAGTATTCGCGGCACAATTACAAAAAGCCGCTTGACAACAATAGTAAGCTTGTATTATACATGTGGATTACCGGAAACTATTTGGCATGAGCAATTTTAATCGATTGAAAGTAATACATTAAAAACATTTTCTAATATTTAAAGTCTATCGTAGAATGAATTGAAAATAAGAAGAAAAAGCTACGTACAATTCATAAGTCTATGCATATGAATTTAATGTTTAGTCATTTTCTATATGGTTTGACCACCAACCGTATTATATACATATGTATTTATTTTTAAATCAGCACCGAATAGCGTGAAATTGGTAATTAAATTCTTTTACATAGTCATAGTTCTGTACGAAAGGGATTTATTACTACAACGTGTAACTAATTTGTATTAATAAGAGTTGTGTGTAGCAATCATTCAAACAAATACAGATCAATTTTATTTAACATCTTTAAATAGAAATAAATGCGCCAAAGTAAAAGTACTAGACTTATATTAATTTTAGTGAACTGTGAACAGCTGTTTCTTGCACATCTCGAAAAATTGGTGACCTCTATTCAAAATTCATCGTGAAAATGAACAACGATACACGACTTTTTGTCGTCATGCTGCTAGTGCGTTATCGGGAACTTTTATTTATACCCGCGGGCGAAAACCCTCGTAGGAATTAATTGATAAATGACACCTCTCTGTTTAATTTCGACGAACTCGTAACAAATATTAATCAGATCAGTTAGTCGTTTATCGCATATACTTGCATAAGCACGATATCAGCGTACTGGTACTTCACGTGCCCATCCCTAGTTGTTGCCCCCGTCAAAAAACACGCAGCGCAAAAATAAAATGCGATTTTTTAGTGCTGCCGCGTAGATTACGAAGCCGTTTAAAGTATTAAATTACACAATAAGTTGAATTATTTTCCGTGTTCATATTTTAGTCTAGTATTATCAAATTATTTTATTCGCAAATCAAGTGAAGCGAAAGAAATACTTTTGTTAAATTTATGTCCATTTTTGGTGAGGAATTTCGCCAAACGAAAATCAGCAAAAAAGCAGCAAACGCAATGAAATGAAATTGAACTGGCTAAGGGAATACTTGGCCAACATTATAAACGCTAGTCGAATATACGAGACTGTTACACTCCCATTCGCTGAAGTACGCCTGGAACAGCTCACACCTCAAGCCATCTATTGCCGCATTAAGTCCACATCGGCCGAAGCACTGGAGCATATACTGATTGCATGTGCGGTATACTTTCTAGTATGCCTAGGCCTATACAAGTTGACCCTATGGCTGTCGGTGACAGGCGTGACAGGCGCAAAGAAGAAACAGCAAGAGCATCAACTGCTACAGCACGTTGGCGCCGCAGACAACACAGAGAACGGGTTGCGAAACACCCTACAAAGAAGTCTACGTTTACGTAGCGTTCATCTGCCCAATGCTGCGTTAATGGGCCGAGTACTTTTGGTCATCGCACACCCGGATGACGAGTGCATGTTCTTTGGTCCGCTGATCTACTCGCTGACGCAGCGTGATGGCTGTCAGGTGTACGTGTTATGCCTGTCGAATGGTAAGTAATTAACAACATTCCTTACCTGTAATAAAAGTTAATTAATAATGTTGTTTATAGGCAACTACGAGCAACAGGCGCAATCGCGCCGAGAGGAGCTATTTCGGGCATGTAAACGTCTTGGCATTGCTGAATCTAATGTTATATTGGTGAATGCCACCAATTTGCCAGATGATCCGAATGTTGAATGGCGACCGGATGCGGTTGCCAGCTTTATATTGCATACCGTTGAGAGTCTTGATATAAAAGCGATATTCACCTTCGATCGCGATGGGGTCAGCTCGCATCCCAATCATTGTGCTGTGTATTATGCGGCCGCCTCTTTGTGTTTAGCCAATTTATTGCCTAAGGGTGAGTCACGGGTTGGCTGGCAGCGCCAGCAATAGAAACAAAACAGTCTACAGACCGCATTGCACATGTTAATTGTCATGTTAATTGTAGCTGCGTTTGTTGATGTTGCTGTTTTTGTCAGCGTTACGTTTTCTAATTATAGTTGTGATAATTTTTAATAAATTCATATATATTTATATATATATATTTTTTTTTTATATCAGCCTGTAAGTTTTATACGCTAGACTCGATCAATTTGGTACGCAAATATTTATCCGTCTTCGATTTTCTATGCACATGCTTTATGTCGACGCATTGGTATGTATTGTGTTACGGTTTGCAATGAAATATATTCTAATGTATTTTGTCTTACAGGTGTGTACTCAGCTGGAAAGAGGCATCAGTTGTCAGAGGCGCCATGATGGAGCATCGGTCTCAAATGAAATGGTTCCGTTGGCTATACATCTACACATCGCGCTACATGTATATCAATTCGATGCGCGAAATAAACCTCTCGGATGTCGAGCTAGAAATGCAAATTCATGATAACTAGAAATTGAGCCGGGTACAGCAAAATTGCGAATAATATAAACAAACAAGTTTAATGAATGTAATGTGAAGAAATGAAAAAACACCAAAAGACAAACTACCTTCATAAATGAATGCTTGACCGCAGCGTCGAGATTAGCTACTTTTTTGAAACTGACGATTCTATACTATAATTATATATATATATATATATATCTATATTTGTTATCATAACTTACTTTATAGCGTAAGCGTTTTGATCTAGCCAAATTCACTGCTTTTTGTTTTACACGCGCAAGTAGTTGAACAAGATAAGCAACCAAAACCAAAAGGGAACAAGAATTACATGTTAAAAACTGAGAGATTGAAACCAGATGCAATCCAGAATTAGTCACACACACACACCAATGCACTCGTACATACCTAAATACATATCTTTGCATATTGATTAGTTGTTAGCTCTAAAAAGAGAACAAACTTTATTATTTATACTCAATATCCACATGCGAGCACATATGTTTCTAGGCTTGCAGTGAACTAAGCGCAGTATGATGCTAATGATTATGTTACGTTTATGTTATGTTTGATTCTTATGATTAATTTACGCTTTATATATTTGTTCGTGTGTACATTCGATTCCTTCCTTAGCATACAATTTAAATGCACGACTCAATATTTAGTTCTTGTGTATGTAAATTTGTAAAATAGTTTGTTGTAAGCAGCGAAGTACAATAATTTTTATACATGTATAAACTGACGAGCGAAGGTCGTTAAATAGTCTATAAATGAGAGAGATTCATAGATGCTGAGGAACAAACAAAAATGTTAAAATGTGTATTTTGAAAACATGCATAAATTAAAAAAAAAAAACATTGTTTCCAAGCAAATTCTATTTAAAAAATGATTCTTTAATTTTTTTTTTAATTACAAAGCCTTTCTTTTTATACAGCAAAGGATACTCGAACAAAAAAATTTATCTACCCAAATTTGATCTTTAATTGTGATGTTTTAATTTTTTTTTGAACAGTCCCCCAATGTTAATCTCTTCTGTATTATTAACGATTATTTTCCGTAAGCCAATGTTTGACTCGTGTTGTGCACTCTTAAACGCTTCCTCTAACATGCTCCATGAGAAGGTTCTTGCAATGAACTTGTGCATCGGTGCGCGACCAGATTTAATTAGTTGTAATGCCGTTGGGTACCTGTGCAGGAAACATTAAGGATAAATTGTGTGAATGATCAATACATATTGCGCACTTACATATTGGCAGAACGAAAGCTTGGTATAAGTCGTATGTTTTTCATTAGTATGTCTAGAGCATTGAAGCTGGCACATTCTGACTCGCATTCTGTCAGGATGCATGCGCTGCATGGTTGTAATGCCATTACGGCCAGGTTCATGGTCATCGGTGAGATGGCGCAGTTGATGGCGCAGTTGGGCCACTCCTGGAATTTGCTATACACATCCTCGAGCACCTCTCCGAATAGTGCGTTCGAGTCAAAATAGATGGTCTTGAAGCCAAAGTCACAGTCAATCGTTTTCAGCGACGAGCGCATACTCCCAGCGATGGTTACCTTCCGAGCGCCAATCGCTCTGGCACACAGTGCTGTCGCCACAGCCGTGGGGGTTGACCCAATGATTAGTATATTGCTTGTGGGCGATACTTGGGCCTTGAAACAGGCCTGACAGCCCATCGCCAAAGTTTGGGTCAGAGTGCCCTCCTCCAAGCTGGTGGAGTCTGGCAGACGATGGCAAAGGTCTGCTGGATGTGTTTGATGTGTGGCCAAGAAGCCGTTATACATCAGATCGGCGCAGATGTTATACAATCCGCGTTTGCAGTAATCACAAATTCCACAGGACAGGGCCGATTCTACGACAACACGATCACCCACATGCAAATGCTTGACACAGCTACCAACCTTCTCCACAAAGCCAGTGGCATCATGTCCCAAGGTCATTCCCTCCATACTCTTATTCGCATTCTCATAGACATGTATGTCTGACCCAGTCAGCGCTACAGAGCCGATGTCAATGAGCACATCTATTGGACGGGTTGACAGAGTGGCAAGTGAATTATTGAGGCTGGTCCAACTTACCAAAAGGTCTGACATCCGGTTGTGGTTGGCGCTCTCTACTTATCTGATATGGTGCAGGTATGCGTATCACCTCCATTGTGCACAAATCATCCTCGCCGGGCTCCTCCTTTGTAATCGCAGCCGGTTGAGCCAGGCTGACAAATCGCTTTGTGGAAATCATACGCATTTGATTATGAAATACTTGGCCCGCGGCTAGAAGCTTATTTCTTTCTACCTTAGGACATAATTTTAGAGCACTGTTAGTTATGGTGGATTCTAAATTAATATATGTATTATTAGTCGTACGCACCTTTGCCCTTTTTGCTTTTGTTCTTTTTACCGACCATGCAAATGGCGGGAAGTTTCTTCTTCGGTTTTTTGGGCATTTTCGGCTTTGGTGGCCTCTGTCCCCTATCACATTTCTTGCGCGGCACTTTGACCGTGTCACAAACAGAATTGCAGCGGTTAATAGGACATCCCTCTTCATTTGGATCATAGCAATCGGTGCGTAGACTCGTGCGCGCCTTAATATGTTTGCGATCCCTTGGCCCGCCTTTACCTTGCAGTGCATTACACTTGCTATTCTCAGACTTCTTCTTCTTCTTGGATTTTTTGCTGTATCCACGCTGAATCTGGTTTTGTGCACTCTTCGACGTAATACCCCAGGCAGTCATCTGTGCTGGCGAGGGCATTCCATCGTAATGACGACGCATTAGGGTCGAGTATACTCGAAACCTGGCAGGTGTGATTGAGGAGGTTTTCGGCTGATCGCTTAGAGAGCAGCTGGAAAGTTTTGATTGTCTTCTGAGGTAGCTGCGACGCACCCGGGTAGTGTAGGTCTTGAAACAGGGTCGCAGTTTTAATAAGAATTTGGAGGCGCTTTTCTTGGCGACAGTTTTTTGGCCATTCAATGGGAGTGATGATAAGAAGCGTTTGGGATTGCGGGTGTAGTGAAACTGTGAGCCATTGGGGTGATAGAATTTGGAAACGGGACTAGTGTACGTTGAGTACTTCTTTTTGCATGGATCTTTCTTATCTTTTCCATCGCCGCCTTTGCCGCCGCTACCCTTCTTGAATTTGGCACAGGGGTCCTTCTTGTCGCCTTTACCGCCGCCCTTGCCTCCCTTTGCGTCCTTTTTGCAAGGGTCCTTTTTCTTATCACCTCCTTTTTTGCAAGGGTCCTTTTTCTTATCACCGCCCTTTTTGCAAGAGTCCTTTTTATCACCACCCTTGTCGCCACCCTTGGCGTTCTTCTTGAATACGGCGCAAGGATCTTTTTTATCCTTGCCACCTGCTCCGCCCTTCTTGCCGCAAGGATCCTTTTTATCCTTGCCACCTGCTCCGCCCTTCTTGCCGCAAAGATCCTTTTTATCCTTGCCGCCTGCGCCTCCCTTCTTGGCGCAAGGATCTTTCTTCTTGTCGCCACCTGCTGCTCCCTTCTTGGCGCAAGGATCCTTTTTATCCTTGCCACCTGCTCCGCCTTTCTTGCCGCAAGGATCCTTTTTATCCTTGCCGCCTGCGCCTCCCTTCTTGGCGCAAGGATCTTTCTTCTTGTCGCCACCTGCTGCACCCTTCTTGGCGCAAGGATCCTTTTTCTTATCCCCTCCTTTATCGCCTCCTTTGGCACCTTTCTTGAATTTGGCGCAAGGGTCCTTTTTGTCGCCGGCCCCTCCTTTTCCGTCCTTCTTGGCATTGCATCCCTTCTTATCATCTTTACCTCCCTTTTTGTCACCACCTTTATCGCCTTTTCCTCCCTTTTTGAACTTAGCGCAGGGATCTTTTTTTTTGTCGTCCTTACCCCCTTTACCAGCACCTTTCTTGCCACATGGATCCTTTTTGCCTGTAGCACTAGCTGTGATTTCAGTCGTGCTCTCTGCCTTCTTTTCTGGCTGTTTTGGCTGCGGACGCTTGCATTTATCATCTTTGCAGGGATCATCGAGCAGCGGGCATTTCTTAGGGCATTTCTTTTTTTTCTTTATAATGGGATGCTTGCAGCCATCCTTTAACTGTGGACTAACGACCGCTGCCTGATCATCAATGATGGGCTCCGCCACAGCACTCATTGTTGGCACACTATGTTGTTGCTTCATGCGTTTCATCTCCTGGCTACGTTTCAATGCCTTGCGACCAGCCTGTGTCGCTATCTTGCCTCCAGCATGCATGGGTGCAACCATCTCCTTGGGCTCGTCTGTACTTACAGACAAGTCAGCATACTGGATCATCCTCGACGGCATCTGCTGCTGCTGCTGCAGTGTCTGTTGCTGATGTTGTTGTTGTTGTAGTGCTTGTTGTTGTTCTTGTTGATCTATTGGCTGTGGTTGTTCTAATTGATCTGCCGGCTGTGTTTGCTCTTGCTGATCGAGTGGCTCTTGCTGTTCGACAGCAAGTCCTGCTTCAGATGCAAATCCACGCTGCAGTGCCGTGCTGCAGATGCTTGCGGCAATTGAGGTAACCGTATCATTATATTCCGGCAATTGCTCATCGCTCAAATGGCTTGGATCCAGTTTGTCGGCATCGATCTGAACCATGCCCTTAATCAAAGCATTGAATCGCAGGGGCACTGTGTTTTGCGGTGCATTGTCGGGATCGGCCTCTACCTTGGTTTCCAGAAAAACCATGGCATCCCTGCCCAGTGTGGGCTCAGGCTTGTGGGCCAGTTCGCCGTTTAGTATGGCATCGCGCACATTTGTCATATCCATTTCAAAGGACAAATGCATTGAAGCAATCGCCATATCATTCAATCGCTGACCCAATGCATCCGGCACTTCGATACTTATTTGATCCACATGGGGATCTTCGCTGGTCATCTCTTCGGAATCGGCCTGAACGACATTCGCATTGGTGGCACTAATTTGCAGCTCCTTCGGATCACCGAGGGGCATCGTCTGTGGCAGTGTCTGAGGTGGCGAGCCAGGCTTGGTGTTTGGTGAAGCTGGCGATGGGTTTGGTGCTGATGGTACGGACGGCTGGTACGGCGCAGGTGTCATTGGAGCAATATCCGCTTCGGGCGAAGCCGCCGCACAGCTTGCTGCATTATCTGCTTGAGCGAGCGGTGACATATCGGCTGCCTCGTTTGCTAGCTGCCTGAGTTCAGCTGCCTGCGTTGAGGACTCGTCCGCCGTGTTTGTCATGGAGTTTACCATATTTGGAGAATCACTGGCTTTGCATGTAGCCTTCCGAGTATCAGTTGCTTTGATGGCAACAGCATCGGCCGAATCTTCGCTGAATCCACTATCGACACCCTCCACATATCCCTCAAAGTAGCTAACCTTGCGTTTCCCTTCCGCTTCCGCTGGCTCCTCGATGGCTGTTGGTGTCTCATTGGCAGACAGTGCCGCCTCATCCTTGTTAAGGTCCTCGATCATGCTGTTGGTGAAAGCGTCTATCTCGCTGGCATGCATGCGAAGTTGATTGAGTGCCTCGAGCGTATTGCGCAGACTTTCGATATCCTGATTGGCCAAATCAAGCGGCACAATAACTATCTTCAATTGATTGCCATCCTTGGACTCGGGCATTATGATGCCCACTGGCACCACATTGGGCGCCGTCGCCTCTGCGACCTCGCTGCTCTCGGATGGCGTTCCACTGAAGCTAATACGCTTGCGTAGCATATCAACATTCGTGTGGGGGGTAAAGACACTCGACGACCGCTGCGAATACAGCTGAACGTGTATCATAGTGGGTAGCGATGGCAGCATTTCAATTAACTGGGACGGTGTTGGATGCCAACAGACGCACTTTGAGCAGATCTTTTTCCATTGCTTGCAGCTACCATGGAGCAGTCGGTGCGGTCGACAGATGGGCGCATGATAGCTTAAACATCGGGAGATCTGTGAAAGATATGTCGCCATACGTGTAAAATATATGCTTTTTTAATACTTTTTTTTTTTTTTCTTCACTGACTAATTTAGAATTTTGTTAAATCAATAAATGGGGGGCTACACGTTTAATTTTGATCTAGAAAAATTTACAACAAAACGAAAAAAAAAGTAATGTTTATCAGTTGACGTATAGAAGCTGACTGAAAATTACTCCAAATTATATGCCCAGCCCAAAAGAAATTTTCAAAGCCTACTACGATGTGTCTTTTGTGTCAATAAAAATTCCGTTATTTTACTTACGTGTAGTAAATGTGTCATTTTGCCGAAGATGCGCATTCTTCGGATTAACTATCTGATAAATTATGTCTGACGGACGAAACGAACAATATTGCATGCGATCGATGTGCAAATTGTACTAAACATTTACCAAAACTTTGGCGAAAGCTGTAAAGCCTTGAAATTGCTATGTATTATCTATGTTACCAGAACATTACAGAAAAAATTTAGAATTTCGAAAACAGTTTCTTTGTATTGTTTTATTGAAAAAAAAAAAAAGAAATGATTTTTGATGTTTTCTCGAAGAGATGAATGTTAAGAATAAATATACTATACAAAGTGTTTAACAATTTCTTTTAACTAATCCAAAATACGCCCACTACGATGTGAAGCAGTCCGAAATTTATGAAACTAGAGTAGAATATGAACGACAAAGATAGGAGCGGGGCAGGAGAGGAGAGAGGGCGAGAGAGCATGAAACAGTTCTCGATTTTGATGACATTAGCTATGCAGCTCTTTAAAACATATTAAATTCAATTTTAGGTACAACAATTGTTGGCACACTTCTTGCATATTAATTAATCGTTTATTGGCTACCTTCAGATTTATATATTTTTACTTTTGGGCCACCTCAAGCGGGCCCAGTTCACTCAATCAGTCAGTCAGTGCTCAGTTGTCGTTGTAAGCACTTCGTTTCAATTCGTGTTTTCAATTGCAATCCGATTTATATAGTTATAGAGTATATAACATTGACAATGTCGCGATTGTCCAGCTGCACATATAGTACCATATGTTTACTGGTTGCTCTGCATGTAAGCGCGTGACTTAAAAGAAAGAAAAACAACTACAAATAATTATTAAGTTGTGAAATTTGTTCATATATATATATTACTTTATTTGTGATATATAAAATATGCCAAGTGCAGGCTTTGACATTCAGCAGACCATTGTTTTCTTTATTATTATAATAATGCAAATATTGGCCCTGAAATTTCTAAAAAAAAAATGTTAGAATATTTAAAGAAATTGAAATATTGCTTTGGTGTAAATTATGGAAACTTTAAAAATAATGAAACAAAATCCATTCCTTTATTTCAGTTCGTGAATGAGTATAAATAGCCAACTGATATATTATATTTATGTTATATCAAAGCCTGTATATTAACTTGATAGAAAAAGAATTTAGAATATTTTCAGTTTATATGATAAAATATATGTATGATAAAATTAAAATGATAATGTCTATAGCATGTAGAGGATCAGAGTTTTACACACAGTCAGAAATAGTATATACATAATAGTATATACATAATAATAGTATATATAGTATATATATAATAGTATACTCCCAATGGGCTAGGATCTGTCTGTAACAGAGATGAAAAGAATAATATGTAAAAATGATTATATATGTATAACCAAATCAAATCATCATATTTCAAAGAAGTTTTACTTACAACATTATAGATTACAGATTTCCAAATCAATCTTCCAATAGGAGTTACATAGAATATTTAAGCAGTTTAATTGACAACTTCCTTTATAGCCAATTCATGCGTATACTTAATATTTATTTTTGTCAATAGCTGCGTATACGTAATATTACTATTATTTTTATTTTTTTGCACCCAACCCTTATTTGAAGCTCTTTAGCTATCACTTTTAAAGACCTTGAATATATTTTCTAGGGCATAATGGAATCATTTGAATGTTCCTAAGCGAAGCAAAGCCATCAAATTAAGGCGCGTCGCGTGTGCCCAAATGCGATTGTTCTCGCATTTGGAATGGCTAATTAGAATTCAGAAAGGAAACCAAAATATGCTTATGGCTCCGTAATTAAGCAGCCAATATTAATAGCTTTTCATTCAATTTCTATGCAGTTCGTGTGGCTGCTGACGGCGACTGCGACAGCGAAGCCAGCGTCCAGCAGCAGCAGCTTGCCCTCACTTGCGCCTTCAGGTGACGCCGCCACGCCCACAGCAAGCACGGGCAACAAGCACATTGTGAGCTTTGTGAACTCCAAGCGCGGCCCCGCCCCACACGCTGAGTTCGATTTCGAGCGCAACGAGGCGGAGGCCATCAACTCGGTTCATGTGCAGCAGCTCTTCGGCAGCCTGCTGCAGTTGCAGGGACCCAGCAACAACAGCCTGGATACGGATGATGCGCCGGACAGCGAGCGCAATACCCTGGACGATGAACTGACCCTGATGGAGTCGGTCGGTGAGCAGCACGAAAGCTCCACAGAGCAGCCAGACACGTGGCATCGCATCAAGCTGGCCATACCAGTCCTGGAGCCGGTCAAGCACTTGGTGAATACAGTGGGCGGCGGCGGGGTGAACAATACGCACGTGATCAACAACACGCACCGGCTGATCGGGCACAGTGGAGTGCACCATTCACCGCATCCGCACAGTAACAACACCTCGCCGGCCATCGAGACGGAGGAGGACCGCGAGGAGGCCATCGATAGTACGGGCTTCGATCTGCTCGAAACACTGGGCACAGCGGGCACCGTGCTTTGGGGCATGCTGCAGAATCTGCGAAGACTTTTTGCGGCCAGTGCCGGCAATGCCAGCACCGCCTTCTCAGGTGGTGCAGGCGGTGGCGGTGGTGGTGGTGGTGGCGGTGCAGCCACTGCAAACTAACTGCAACGGGTGTGGTGTACTGTGATTAATCTAAGTGCTTACCATGGGGCATTTTCAATGTTTAATACTAATGGAATATACGACAATTAAATTATGCATAAATCAAATAAAGTCATTCACAATAAACGCACGCTTAGTCACAATTGCAGAGGGCCAACTGACGGGCAAATGCGGGCAGCCTCTGCTGGCGCCAACGCATATTCACTTTCATCTGCTCCAGCACGCGGCGTAAGCTGCGCGATGAGCTCTGTTTCAGCACCACCTGGTTGGCATTGATGAACGTCTTCAGCAGTTGGTAGTCCTCCTCGGAGCTGCTGTGCTGGGCAATCAGGCTGAGCAGTCCAACCAATTCGCGTGAATTCGAATGATAGCTAAAAAGAGAGAGGGAGACGTGAGACGTGAGAAATATAGTAGGCCGTCAGAGAGGGGGAAAAGAAGAGGGAGGGGAAGGAGACAGAAAGAAAGTGAGAGTGGGAGTAAAAAAGGGAGAGAGGGATGGTAGTAAATTCGTAACACTTACTACTTGCGCAGCAGCTGGAACTTCTGGAAATAGAAATCTCTAGCCACATAGAAGCCCACCTCGGTGCGCACCATGGCACCGTAGATGATCGATGCGTCCTGTTTGCGTATGAAGGACTGCTCATGGTAGATGATCCGCAGATAGCGCTGCAGCAGACCCTCTTCGTGCGAGCAGGTCAGGGCGAGGAGAATCACACGCTGTTCGTTGGCCAGCGAGCTGTTGCGGTATCTGTGCCATAGGAAGGTCCAGTCCTCCCCATCGCCATGCTGCATGGCGGTGCAGTAGACCACGGAGCGTAGATTGACGGGCACGGGATTCGTGCTGTCCGGTTCGCTGCAGATGAGCCAGCGATGGTAATACTTGAGGGCGCGTTCAACACAATCCTTCAGAGACAGACGACACGCCCACTTGGTAATCAAAGCCTTGTGGGACACATGATGGACCTTATTCCGATCGTTTCGCATGCCATCCAGCTGGGAGTAAATGGGCGACAGCAGATGATGCATAAAGTGCTAGGGATGCGATTTGTTAAGATTTGAGATGAGCAGAGCGAAGGAATTCGGACATACCTGAAACTCCTCAAAGTCTTCTGTATAACGAATGATGCGATAGATTGCATTGATCTGATCAAGTGCTGCACGCCAGGGCAGAAACTCCGACTCCTGCTTCACATAGGTCAACAGTTCTAGGGACAGTTCATAGGACATAAGGCCACTCCAGGCCAGGGCCAATGCATCATCCAACAGCTGGGCGCGATTCATTACGTGAATACGATGGTATTCGTCGCTGTGCAGCGCCTTGTTGATCAGTTCCCAGTTGTCGGTGTCGTAGTTGGTGCGATAGGGCGTCGACACCTGGACATTGAGGATCAGCCATTCATCGTCGCCAGGCAGATGTCGCAGCTGCACCGGCATGGGCTCGTTCAGTGCTGTGCAGCGCATCCAGGTCTGCGGCTCGGTGGCTATGAAATTGGCGGAGCACTGGGTGGCATAGCTAATTGGCACAAACCAGCAGGCATTATCAGCCGTAGAATGATCCGGCGTATATACGGCCTGTTCCTCATGCTGGATCAGAAATCGTTGCTGCGTAACTATTGCCGTTTTCTTGTGATACTGCCGCTTCACCTGGATCAAGGGTATGCCCTTCTGCAACGTCCACGTATTCATCACAGTCTGCACCTGGAGATCGAGCGGCATGCTGCCGCATTCATGAGCTGCCTTTGTCAGTGCTAGCCACAAGTCCTCCTGCCTGGCATTGGCATAGGCGTGCTTCTGTAAATAGCAGTGGAGACCCTTGCGAAAGGCCGCATCCCCAATGAACATGTGCATCATTCGTATGACGACTGCACCCTTGCGATACGTAATCCCATCGAAAAGCTCCGATATCTGGCTGGCCCGACTGACTTCCTGATGGATCGGCCGGGTGTTGCAGTATGCATCCGTATTGAGCACGGCCAGCACATTGTCCATCATTTCCTCATCGTAGGCATGCCATTGGCAGCACAGCTTCTCTATGCCCAGCGTTGCCATGTATGTGGCGAATCCCTCGTTGAGCCAAAGATCACTCCACCATTCCATGGTAACCAGATTGCCAAACCACTGATGGGCCAGCTCATGAGCTATGATATTGGCTATATGCTGCTTTTCCACCTGTGAAGAAGCCTCCTCGGCATAGAACAATGCCGCCTCTCGGTACGTGATCAGACCCCAGTTTTCCATGGCGCCAGCACTGAAGTCCGGCACAGCCAGCTGATCCATTTTTGGCAGCGGATAGTCGATGCCAAACATCTCCTCAAATTTGCTCAGAATCCTCGGGCCCACCTCTGATGCATAGCGGCACTGCTCAATGGTCGTGGCACGCGCCCAGGTTGTGAAACGAACGCGACTCTTGTGATTCTGGGAGACGTAGCCCTCGAAGTTGTTGATGCTGTAGGCCACCAGGTAGGTGGACATGACCTCCGTTTGTTTGAATGTGCTCCACAGCCAATTCTGGCGTTCGCATCTGCAAATCTTAGAAGAGAGCACATTACACTGGCTCCACATTCTCCATATACTCACATGGGTATTCGCTCCAGTAGAGGCATATTGCTGATCGCATTATATTTGGCATGGTGGCCCAGGGTTATGTTGAAGGTGGCCTTGAAACCGGGCTCATCGAAGCAGGGAAAGGCGTTTCTTGCATCCGCCGGCTCAAACTGCGTCACAGACATGAACCTGAAAAGAATGGATAACTGCATTGGAGAAATATTTGATATGATGTCACAAACTGTTTGCAGCAGTTGTCTGCATTGTCCTGATATGAGCTAACATAGTAGCCAGCCATGCCCTGTCCTAATCTTGACCAGAAGCGCAGCCGCAGCGTATAGCGTTGACCACGCTGCAAATATTGCTCGAAATGCAATATTACGAAATTATACTTTGACTGACGCTGCATACTTTTGATCTCAATCAGCTCGTTGCAATGGTATTTCATAAGTTGTACGCCTGTGTTGCATTCAGCAATATTTAAGCTGGCTCCGGCATGCAGCGTGATATTGTTGGTGGACTGGATGATGCGCAACAGTATTTCCACGTCGCCTGTGAAGATGAAGCGTTTGGGGTTCTCCAGGTGTGTCATGATACGCAGGTTGTAGTGTTGCGGTTTGATGGAGCGTGGCAGGCGATAATAATCGTAGCTGGCGTTGCAAAAAGTTGCAAGGACAGCGCTCAACAGCATCAAAATACGCATTTCAAATTTGGCGGGAAATGAATTATTTTTCGACATAAAACGCACAGTGTTGACACTGCCAGATGGGCAAAGTGAGCTACAACTGTTAGTCCGAGTGTTATCGATAGCTCAGAAGTACTGACAGTTGTTTTTAACAGCACGACGAACGACTCTGTCGTTTAACAGTGAGCACGACGCTGTTATTAACATAACAGCTGCGTGAGTGGAACAGGTTGGCAGCCCTATAGCACGTATATTTGTATTCCTTTTGGTTAGTATATTCGCCGCTGCTGCTGAATACGGACGTGTCGGTTGGATTTACGCGTCTTATAATGAAATATTAAAACATTTTGCGTGTAATTGTTAAAAAATAAAACAAATACCATTAGAGTTAACCAATTGAATTATTTTGTGTCATAGAGTGCAAATATTTTTGTACAAATAATGTGCGAGTGATTGTAGTGTTTCGCGTTTTGTTCAAGGCGAATGCACGACACAAAGCAAACGATGTGCTAAATGAGCGTACAAGCGGTGATAATGTACAAAACACAAATGTAAATAAATAAACCAAAGCTGATTATTAAATTGTTAATACTTAGTAAAGTGTTGAATGCGACAGGCAAAAGTAAGTGGATTTGAAAGTGATTTAAACCTTGCGACAAAGTGAAATGAATTATTTTGTTGCAGCATATAAAATGCGAACAGCTGTTTTTTCAGTCTCTGCTTTGGCTGCTTGTTCTGTTTTTGTTTTGTGCTCTGCGTGCATGCCGTGGCAATGTTTATAAGTTAATTGTTCGTTTTATCTTATTTGTTTATTTTGGTTCACGCGCTGCAATGAGCACAGCGTGTGGCCACTTATGACATCAGTCTCAGATGTATGTAATTTAAATCTTGCTAATTTCTTAGTTAACCAAATGGGCACGTGCAACATTAACACCTTAGCCCACTGTGCAGTTGGCAATTATTAGCATAACTCCAATTGAGCAAACGCATGTGTGGCTAATAAGAATGTGGTTAATTTGCCATGTAAATGTTGTTGCTTGTATGTTGCGCTACCTTTTGTAATTATAGCTTAATGGGAATGTGGTAAATTTTTAATGCTCAACGCTTAAGAGAGGAGTTCTGAAACTGTCCCATAATAAAACTTTACTTTTTTAAGTGTGAGGGCAATTGCTGTAACATTTTTCATTTAAATTCCAATTGGAGCGTGGTCTGCATGCAACGCAAATATTGCTTTAATATGCCGGCTCTCTTTGCAATTTACAGTTAGCACTATGCTGCCGACTTATTTTATTTACTTGCTGTTTATTGGCACAACTGCAGAGCCGACAATTCGTAAACATCTGCACACACACATGCACGCACGAGCTCATGAACGCACACACACACAAACACTGATAGATTTTACATTTGGCGGAAATTGAGAGCAGCCCACTGTAGATGATGTCGCCTGGGCGGCAAACAGACTGCCTCTGTTTCCATCTATATTTAGTGTGCCAATTTCGTTGTTGTATATGTATATGATTATTATTTTGTTGTTGTTTGATTTACGCTTATTATCTGCGCCCACACTTGGCGTATACATTCTCAATTTGATTTGTTTATCGAAAGGCTTTTATTTAGTATATGAATGCCGGCTTTTCCATTAGACACTTGCTCCTTGTTTGTATTCCCTTGATTTCACTCTTGCGTTTAATATTAATTTTAAATTAAATTATCTATGAAAATGCTGTGAAATTGCACAACCTTGCCGGCTACGGTATGACACCAATTCAAAACAATAAGTGTGAAAGAGAGAAGAATACAACAAATGCTCTGTCAGAGCAACCAGCGCAATGGCTAAATATGACTGGAAAAAGCTAGATTTAATTAACTAGCTTTTTTTTCTATATAATTAAATGATGAAATTACCCCTTTTTACAGATATTGTGAGAAAACAAAGAACATATACATTTAATTGAAAATCTATAAAAACATTTGAAAATTCGTAAAATTAAAGTTTTTCGAGAGCTGGTAATTGCTCCTCTGAATTGCTGTTGTTGAAATAGTTCAATTTAATCTGTATACATTCATATTCGTTGCTCGCCATGCATAAATGAAATCAATACTTAATTTAAGCCATAAAAACTGGAAATGTAATCAGTTTTTTATTGCTGTTCAGCTTTGCTAAATCAGTTCACTTTTGCAACAGATTTTTAAATCAACCCGTACGACTTGTTTATTTAATTGATTAGTTTGTGTTTGTTGTTGCTGTTGCAGGTATAAGACTCGAGTACAGATAAGGATAGACAAATTGTTATGTACAACGTGTCTAATCAAAGTCGGTCGTTAAAAAGAAAAAAAAAATCGGGGGAATACTAAAAGAAATCCATTTAAACAGCTTTATATAAATATTTCTATTTTTAATATATTCTTATTATATTTACAGCAAAACACACACTATCGTTGTCCAAATTCCTGTTGCTCTTTGCAAATGTGCCGCCAAATGTGACCGATAGGTGGCGCTGCGTCTTATCAGACAATGACTGGGCGGCATTGTTTGGCCTACTCACGTGAATGTTGTACGAGTGTTAGACGTGCTGTAGATTACACGATCAATTGACGTGAACCTATGGAACATGCCCGTGGATATGCATAAGAACGTTTCCGTACAAGTTGACAGTGATTTTGCTTTATTGCTTCCCAGCGGAGTTTATGAGATTAAGAAGATGGAACCACGCTCCAAAATACGAACAATTATTCTGTTTTGCCTATTCTTAGCCATAGCGGGCATCATCGGCTTCGGCTACTTCTGTCAAGATCAGGTAAGTTTATCGATCGTTTATCGATCTATTATCAAATTGCTCTGACGCAAGCGCCATAAATTTTCAAATTTGTTGTTATTCTTGGTTTGCTCTTGTCTCTCCGCTTGGCGCCAATGCAAATCAGTTAGCAACTGTTAAATTCATAATTTATATTGATGTTTGCATTTAATTAAACTTATTTTTTTTGTGTATGCCATAATTAATTCTTGGAATTTACGTGGTGTGTCTCCAAAAAGAAACAAAAACGAAAACGAAAAGAAACGAATATCAGAAGAGAACTTGTTTTTGGCTAAAGTCAAGAATTTATTAGCCTCCGTGTTTCTCAAACGGATTACACATATCGAAATGTGATTCTCGCATTTTTATTTTTATACGAGAGAACAATTTGTTTATATGAATTTTTTGTTGTTATTTTTTGTTTTGCTTTGCTCAAAGATCTTTTGGGCGCCATAAACTTTCAATTGTTTGGAATATACAGAGAGCTTTAGTAAAAAAGTGCCAGAAACTAGACCAAATACAGTGAAAGCTCTCTGAATGCTCATATTCCTAAATTGAATTATAAGAAATATCCAGATTTCATAAATCTTTCAAAATACTTAGTTCAATTGAAATGTAAACTACGTTTGACTTACACACATTACTCAATCAAAAATAATCTCATAATGAACTGTTGACATGACAGCTCTTTATGATAAGCTTTAAATATGTCAAAATCATTGAGAACGTGATGCCTATAAGATGGGGGGAGGCTGCGGTGCAGAGTGCACTGGGTCTCGGCAGACAAGTATATAAAAAGATTCAAAACATTTTTGACGGCCACCGAAACGCATCAATTCTAAACTCAGCGGGCCATCACTCGCATTACAGCTACACACAAATACATATACACATACATATGTATATAAATACATATATGTATGTGTATATACATATATTATCAATTGATCGTCGTGCCAGGTCATCTCCAATATTAGCGTCTATAAATTCATTAGGCGAGCTCATAAATTTCGTAATGCGCGCCAGTTTTATGCACTTTTATGACGCACATACGATATTAAAATTTTGTTTTTATCTTTTGTTATACGACTTGAATATATTCTTTCCAGTGGAGGCTTAATATTCTTCATAAATTACCAAAATGATAAAACATATATATAAATGTAAATCAATAATATACATAATCCCTTAGGAAACTTGTTTCGCAAAAAATTCAGAGAAGTAATCCCATAATTACTAAATAATTGATACAAATCGATAAGTTTATACATATCGATTTGTAGTTTGTATTTTTGGTTATCAGCTTAATGATTTTTGTTGTTATCTCCAGATTTATGAAAAGTAATTTTCAGCTTGTTTATAACTTATGAGCTTAATAAACATTTATAACAAATAATTATCGATAATTATAATCAGAAAATCATTGCTTATGAAATATTGTATTTGTGATAAGACCTTTTCAATTATTTCAAACAAAAAATATGTAGATAAATTGGAATTAATTTGTATAATTTATTTATTCCATTAAACTTAGTTATATTCACAATAAAGCTAAGCTAAGTAAGGATATTCCCCATAATCTTGGCAAACTTAATTTGTGCCATAAACCCAAAATATTTCTGTTATATAATTATGAAAGTCACGAACGTCTGTCATGTATCCAAATGTATGTCCAAATATATATACATATATATGTATGTATATGCATGTTTGTGGGCGCGTGCGTTTTCTTGATGGAAAATGAGTTCACAGTCAACTCGAATTGTGAATTTATATCGCTTGACACATCAATTGGCCAACATTCTCAATGCTTATCAACGAATTCTATTTTGGTTACACGTCTTGCAAAAAAATTGTGAACGAAATTGGTCTATATTTATTTCATTTAGCTAATTTGCAGTCATGTTTCGTACGCCTACATCATGATGGGAGTACAGTGAAGTCTCGCCGGAGCGAATAGCTCTATGACAATTATATGCTCTCAGTTTCACTTCAGCTATAGGATATGCTAAGGAACATTCTAGTTGACCAACTTATGCGCTTATCTATTTGATAACTGTGACTGTGCGTCAGCGGGGATTTCACTGTACTCGTGTATGCTCATAGGCAGCACTCATAGCAAATTGAAATGGTGAGCAAAGTGACATTAATTGGGCACAGCTGCCAGTTGGGGCAACACGCGATCTTGAATATTTCGTCGTGGTGGTTCTTTTTCCTCTTCTTTTTTGTCAGTCCTCTCTAGCGAGACAACATGGCAGACACGAGCCACGCCCAGCTGAGGCGCACACATACATATATATATATATATAAATGTTTTTTTTTTTCTTTTTTCAAAAATAGCTTAATTAGCGACGCGTTACGACAAATGAAAAGTGTAGCAAAATAAATTAAAGTCGTGCAACGCGTGGGTGCATTGCGTGTCCAAATTTCATTTTTGTTGCAATGCCGATTTATTTGGGGTTAGAAATAATACAAATGTGTTTAGAGCTAAACCCATTTAAGATTGCCGATGAGTAAAATCAGATATATATCACAAATGAATGCTCTATTTATGAATACATTAGGCTGCATGTCAATTTAGAAATGTGTCAGTTGTCTATATGATTTGAAATGGCCCAAGAGCTGAGCTAAGTGCAGTGCTTTAAAGATATACAACCATCTCTATATATGTATATTATGAGTTTCTATTCGAATTTATGCGTGACGTTGCTGTAAATTATGTTTTTTACTGTGGCGAATTCTTGAAAGGCGAAACTGTGCCAGTAATGTTATCTTACCTTAACAGTCCCGTCTATCCATCCATGTGAACGTAACGATCTCGTATACCAAAACAGCTAGAGGCTTAGGCTTTACTTGTATATATTATTACGCAGCGTGAGTTTATCGAAATAATTCTGATTTATCCCATTTTAATTGGAAGTTGTTTTTAAGCTTATAGAATTAAGTATTTCCGATTAACTCAGAAATACATAATGCTTGAAATATTAGCAAGTTTTTATTTTTAATAATCTCTTTCTTATTTTTAATAAATCTCTGTTCGAATGGGAAGGAAAATTTGGGGGCAAATACAATTTTATAAATATTCCGTATACTTGTATTTTTTATTCCAACTAAAATATTTTATTTATAAATATTTCTATATATTATTTAATTATTTGTTTGCATTTATGAAATCGGAATATTCTGCACTCGAGCTGTTGGCATTTGTTTGGCTTTCCATTTCTATTTGCTTAACATTTTCCAGTTACGGACGGCTACTCGAAATCGAGATGCCTCAAATTCAGTTCTCTGTAGCGCAACAAAAATGTGTTAAAAACTTATCGGAAACACAAAAGCAACAAACAAAATTGAACACTTTTACTCTGAATATTCATTAGGTATGTGCCACAACTTTGGACGGCTTCTTTATATTCACATCGATTTCCATTTATTCAAATTTCCACGACGGTAAACTTCAGCCGGACAACGTGTTGTATATTTCTATTTATATTGTTTATTATTATTGCCTTGGTAAAAAAAAAATCACATTCATTAAATGCGAACGCTTGTTGGTGTTGTTATTGTTGTTTGTGTTAATTTTTGACGTTATTTTGAGTTGTTTTCATTGTAAATGGGGGAGTGGAGCGTTGTAATTATCCAAAGCTACAAAAAGTAAATTACAATTGAGTTTCCGCTCATTTTAATTTCGGCACGTGTTTTTTTTTGAGCATAATTGAATTTATTTACTGCTCGAACTTTGAGCTGTGTCTGCTCCGTATTAATTATGAGCAAAAGTTTTCGTTATTGTTGACCCAATGTTAAACTATAAGTATTTATGAGTTTGTTTTTAGCACATTGGTCTGGCTCATAAAATGTTGAAGTATTTCTTTTCCCTCTTTGAAATATGCGTGAGCATGAGTCCATAAAGACAATGCTTTGTTTTTCGCCTCTCTAGTTTTCCGGCCACAAATAAAGTTTTTCTCTTTATTGTTTTAACATACTTGCGTATACAGCAAAGTTCAACTCTCTCTCTCGCTCTCTCTTGCGTCTCTTTTGGTTTTTGTGGTTACAATATTTACTACAAATTTATTGCTGTATTAGGAAACTGCAAACACTTGTCCTTTATGGACTTAAAAAAAAAAAACACGCAACCGGATTTGATTGGTCGTAAAAATCAAAACTTCTCATTTCAACGGCAGCCAATGTACATAATGTTTCGGTTCTCTAATCTTTCTTTAGACATTTTATTAGCATAGATTTGGTTTATGATCGTGCGACAATTTATGGCCGCAGTTTGATTTGGCCATCGAAGCGTTCGTTTGTCGTACAAGGTGTGTCGCACTTTAATCAATTTAATTGTGTGTCGAACTCAAAACACAGCGACAGCGCGACATGTCCACACATAATGTAAACAGAGTCATTAAATTAAGATGATGTAGCATCTGTAGGGGAGAACCCTTAGGAAAACCTTCATCCAGACTTGTGGGCGAATACAATGTAAACAAATTCATAATAAAATATAAAACAATATTTGATTATTAGCTTTGGTTCCTCTTTAAATGTTTTGGCTGCTCGCAATCTTAACTGTTTCTTTGTTTTTCACACAAGATTTATTGATTGAAATAGCTAAACGATCGTTTTATCTGAGAGTTTCCAGTGAAACGACAGCTTCTACCACTCGTAGCTAGTCAATTTATCAATTTAAATTGTGTTTCTAATGAAATCTCAACGACTTTCTTTGATTTATGAGCTCGCTTAATGTTGAACGTTTGTAAATGATATTTACGAAATGTGCTCAGGTTTCTTATCTTAATTTATGCACGCCTAATGCTTCACTCTGCTCTAGCTTGCCTTGTGATTCGCAACTAGTTTCAGTACAGGTCCAAGTTGACTGTATATATATTATATACATTGTATTTTACATATAATGCCCCTACTTTAAAAATTCCGCCAATTAACACTCTGGTCAATTAAAGCTGTTTAAATGGACTCAACTGTCGTGCCAATTATCATCAATATGCTGTTCATGTGATGTCTTAATAATCATCCTAACGATCCGTAACGTAAAACCAGTGGCTGAAATATGGGAACAAAGAGAGCTATATCAAGTCGAAACCAATTAAACTATCAGCAAATCTGAGATACAGAAAAAATGAAAGAAAAAAGCACATGCTCAGCACATCCAGGCGAAAAGCAAAAGAAGCCGGCAATGAGGAAAGACCGAGCTCTAGGGGCAAGGGACATGGAGCATGGGGCATGGGGCATAAAAAAAAAACCGCACATGTCATAAGCCAGCAGACGCGTGTCAGCGGCACTTTAATGTGGTACCATCCGCTCCAACAATGGGGCACATGAATTTCAGATTAGTGCTGCGGTTTTCTTAACATTTTATTTTTCCCATTTTATATATTTTTGGAGATTCAAAGCCCAAATCCAAAAGACAATGGGGGGCACAGCTGATTTTCGAAAAAGATCAACGCGCATTATTCACGCCTATTTGAGGTTAATTCGTGCACAAAAGATCGTTGATATTTTGGCCACGAGTGCGAGTGAGAGAGTGAGAGGGACTACAAGCATTTCACTCCGGCTCTGTTAATTCATAATATGGTCTGGCACAAATTAGCTAACTGGCCTAAAAGTCCAACTTCGGCCCAGACCAGAGTTCAGCTTTTTTTTACGCTCTTTTCTGATAAAACTTTTCTGATAGCTTCGGACAGTTTTTTGTTGTTGTTGCATTTTAAGGCCGGGCCCAATGTCTGGTTCACGTACGAGAAACAGGTTTTAGTTTATCTCGCAGATGTGTATGCGTATGTGTGTGTGAGTGTGTATCTTGGATACACTACAATAAAAAGATTCGAATCGCTTATAGATAAGAGTTGAAAAGTTGAATATTTAGTCTAGCTTTAGCATTTAGGTGTAAATTGTCATTTAAGTAGGAAAAACATGGGAGCAAAGCTTTTATTGATCACTTAAGTCAACAATAATTAGGCTTAAATAAAAGCAGAAACCATCAAAGCAAAATTTATATTAATTTTAGTGAAGAAAGTCGGAAAAGTATTGGGTAGAAAATCTTAGGAAATGCTTAAAGAATTATGAATATATATAGAACTATTTTTAAGAGTAAATCATGAAATAGAGCTGTTCTTAGCATTTGCCTAGAACAATATAGATTAAGTAAGGGAAAAGTTTAAATTTAAATTTATTGTAAATCGAAAGTTGTTTGAAAACTACCAAATCTATAAACGTTCATTAAAATTTGTTTAAGGTTTAATATGTTTTATAAAATTTAAGATATTATAGTTCCCTCTAAGATTTTCAATAATAAGTTTTTATATAAATGCAAACTTTTTCGGTTAGGGTATCGAAGGTTCTTTGAATGGCAATTTCTTGCAATATTATTAAATGTCTGGCGGTCTCAAGTTTTGAAAGCAATGTAAGCTGATAGCCGTTTATGAGCTTAAATGGCAATGCAGGTAGATGTTTTTATTCTCTATCTCTCTCTGTTGCTGTTGTTTTTGTTGTATGCCTGTCGGGGTAGTTCATCAAAGAAGGATCAAACGTTTAGCAGCGGCATCATCTGCATAACAGTTTAGGTTACCTGTGTAGGATACCTGGCTGTGAAGTCAAGTTGAGGGAAAAAACATCACAGCCTAATGGATATGGCTAATTGGGTGGTATTATATGACCAATTAAATCAATTTGGCCATCTGATATCTTATTTTTAGCAAAACGAATTCTTAGTGGGAATTCCATTTGGCAATTTATCTTGCTAAAATTACATTTTCATATTTTATGAATGAATATTATTTGATGCCCTCTTCTGCATTTACCCAAATAATATTCTGCGTAGTCATTGGCAATTAGGGATTCAATTCGAAATGTTCTATTAAATGCAATTAGCATTTTACACTTGTAGCCGGGTTTTTGTGTGCGCATTTAAGCCACGTCTAATTGGACAAATTTTGGTAATTCCAAATATTTTCAGTGCTGTAATTTGCCTAATGGCCAAATCATGTTGGAGGTGTGGCCCAATGTTGGTTGCTATCACAAATATTAATTACAATATATTGATAGTGCTGAGTTTACGAACGATATAAATTATAATGGATATAAATTATGCTTTAGAAACATGAGCAAAACCATATAAATAACCGAGAGATTTTTGATGATATTGTTTTAATTTAAAATCATAATCGAATTAAAATACAAATCTTAATATTTCTACTCGGCTTATCGTTAACTAAATATATTTAGCTAATTTGATTTATTTTTTTTTAGCCGCACATTTTAGTTATAATTTAGTTTTATAAGCCTAATGAACTCTAATGACATCGGAAAACTTTTGCTATTCGACTCATGGCGCTATTTGAAAAATAAAAATATGGCAAATTGTGCAATGAGCATCCAATTAAAAGTTTTACACACAATTTGCCCAGTCAGCGTGGCTGAACTAGCCAAACATTCAACACACAAAAAGTCGGGCTAACAATGAGTTAGTTCTGTGGCAAAATAGATCCAACAACAACAACAACAGCAACAATGGGATTTCTATGAATAACTTTATGCTGTCGCCAATCTAACGAGCTGCAAAAATGTAAAGCATATTATATGATTTATATACATATACATATATGTATATATATGTATATCTGTGTGTAGAATGTTTTGGGAGCGGGCGTCGCGATAAAGGATTTCCGCTTGGTTGCTTGAAATATGAGCAGATATTTTCCACAATGTAATGCTGAGAAGGAAAAGCCGTCTCACAATTTATTATGCAGTGGAAAATGTGTTATATTTCATTCGTTTTGTGATAATCATCCAGCACATCAACATCATCATGAATCGCACGCATGATAATTACAACGGGACAACGGGGAAAGGCGCGAAGTGAAAGGGGGAAAGGGAACTACTTCTAAATATAGACCCGGGCTCGATGTGACAATGCGAGAGGCGTGTTTGGATTTCGCAATTGCAATACGAATGCTAACTACACATAATACGATTTTATGGTTATGGTTTTTGCTCTTAAGTGCACAAAGGAGAAGAAGAAGAAGAAGACGAAGAAGCAGAAGCAGGCCTGTTAAGAGGAAAGAGCGGCGGTAAATGAAGAAGGCAGTATTATTATTATTATTATTATTTTTTTTTTTTTTTCGGGATATCGACTTACACGAGACGTTGGCACGACATTGAATGAATGTCTTATGGCTTATGGCTTATGTCTCCGCCTCAAATCTTACTCTCAGCCCCAATCCACCCGCTATATGTCAGACTCTCTGCTCCCTCTCCCCCAACTGCTGCTTCAACTGTATAATACATCAGGGTCTAACATTGTTTTGCACTTGGCTGACAGCTTGCTGCTTGAAGTATTTTCCAGTTTGCTCACGTATTAATTGCTCGAGTGGAAACGACGACAGCAGATATAAAAGAAAAGAACAAGAAATAATAAATAATAAAAAAAAAAAGAGAAGCTATCGACCGAAACATGTTGTGTTTTTGATGTTCTTTCGTTTTTCATCATTTTCAATGATTTGGTCAATCGTCCAAATATGCTGAAAATATTAGCAAAATGTTTTGTACGTCACTTGCATCATATTATACTTAATGATTTATATTTTTATACCCTGAACCCCTATTGAAAATGGGAAATCTGGGTATAATGGTTTTGTTGAAATGTATGTAACAGGCAGAAAGAGGCGTGGCAGACCCCACACATATATATTCTTGATCAAAGTGACGAGCTGTGTCGATTTAGCACCATTCCTCTACGTAATTCCGCTACGTACCTCCTTTACGTAATGCCTCTACGTATTTAATGCATAGCTGATCGATCACACACTTTACGCAGACCCCCAGCAGGCCTGGACGACTGAAGACTGACTGAAGAAATGCTGCAGCTGCTGCCCTTTATATAGGGCCACTTTTACTCAGGCACTGTCTCTCCCAAAAGTTGAGCTCGACGACAGGTAGAGCTCGCTGCAGTCGAGCTTCAAGTGAGCAATGGGAACACTCTCGGCTGCTGTGAGCATTCTAGCTTCGTTTTACTTAAATACATATACTAAATGAGAACTGCTGCATACATGTAGACAACTTTAATGATCTGCTGCACTTATTCTCTCCTTGCTTTTACTTTTACTCAAGTACTGTATGTGTGTGCGTGTGTGTGTGTGTGTGTGTGTGTGTGTGTGTGTGTGTGTGTGTGTGTGTGTGTGTGTGTGTGTGTGTGTGTGTGTGTGTGTGTGTGTGTGTGTGTGTGTGTGTGTGTGTGTGTGTGTGTGTGTGTGTGTGTGTGTGTGTGTGTGTGTGTGTGTGTGTGTGTGTGTGTGTGTGTGTGTGTGTGTGTGTGTGTTTGTGTGCGTGTGTGTGTGTGTGTGTGTGTGTGTGTGTGTGTGTTATTTTTGTTACTTGTTTTTTTTTTTTTTTGTATTTGTGGATAATTTTTGTTTGATTTATGAATGGTTTTTTTTCCTTAGCTACGGCTCAAGCAACATATTTCTATTTAATTTGATTTATGTCCAGGCTTTGGCGTTGCAAATCAATTTCATATGTCTATTAGAAATAGTATTTTATGTTGTACTACTAATAATTATTATTAAATATGAAGTATATACAATTATAATCATATATAATAATATTATAATTATAAGCAGTATAATAAACATTATTCGAGTCATTCTCATTCGCTCATTCTCATTTATTGACCTGACATGCTTGCATCTTTTATGCCAGTCGCATATATTTCGTCTCCGGCTGTCTCTAATGCATCCTTCATATTTTTCTCACTCTGAGCAAGTGCCATGGCTTTACCTATAAACATAGCTCGGACCGCCCGCACTGGTGTCTCTGACTGCTTCCCTCTCGCCAGCAGCTTATCCTCGCAGACATGGGAATCGTGAATTGCATAGGAAATACGCACACTGAGGTTTATATTTAAAATCGAGGTATTTTATGAATACCGATTGCATATGTCTGCAGCGAAAGAGAGAAAGAGAGGGAGTGGGAGAGAGAGAAATGTGTTGGGTGAGGCAATTGCAGAAGTGGCCACTGAAAATTCATCACGGAAGTCGTAAATAATGCTCCCAGACATGTTCAATGGACGGACGTGCAGACGGGCTAGCCAAATGTCATAGTGTGAACCAACTCCAATATGCACATATATGTATGTATGTGCATATTTATAGCATTAACCCATTGAAGTGAAGGCAGACAGTTAGAGAGAAAGAGAGACAAGCAAACTGAGAGAGCGAGATAGAGTGTTGTTGGGCTGCTGTTATGGTTCAATAGCTGCTCCTCTTTCATCTTGACCGATGTGCCACAAACAGCTGCCAAGTGGCAGGCATCAAAGTTTGGCAGCACAGTGCCCAGCAATTCATCACATCTGAAACAATAGAGCAGCATCCATTCTCGTCTAGAGCATAGAAAATGCTCGACTCTTACATTTCAACGCCCTATTACATATCACTTAGAGTGCTACGAAATGCCACACATTAAGATGCAGCGGCAGTCGGCCGGGAATCTGTGGAATATGTTACAAAAATGTGTTTGCATATTTAGCATGCGCCTCTCAAGTGGTCTAGCCCTAATGCCCAAACAGCGAATGCAGTTCAGCTTGTTAAGCGCCTCACAGCCTCCTGAAATCTCCTTCTTCAGCAGCTTAAATGATGTTTCATTTATACCCTGTATTTTTTTGTGACTAACTGTATTTAGTTTATAGTTTGATTTACTTTATATTTAATCACTCAGAATTATTTAATATATATTATATGAATAATTAGAATCAGTTTATCATTATTTTATTTATTCCCATTATATTCCTCACTGTCAATAATTAAAGTGAACAATTCGAATCTAAATGATTTCTATAATATAGATTTTTAATTCTTTACATTTATATTCTATGTATGCTTAAATATGTTGCAAAATTCACTTTCATATAAAGTCATTTAAAACAGGGTATTTACTCGTCGCATACCTACGAAAACTACGCACTCTTAATGCTCTGCTCTGCTGTTCGGGTTTGGTTTTGCGTTTTGGGATTGCTAATGTTTATGTTGATGATGTCTAGTAATAGCCGGCTTGTTTCTGATCATGTTGAACACATGTTGACAAAGTGTGAGGAGGAGGACAGGGCTGCCACCCGGTCTGCGCATAGCAAGAAGAGTTGCCAGCAGCACGAAATGCAATTGAAACCAAGCGGAAGCGATGCTCTCTCTCTCTCATCATCTTGCACTTAACGTTTGACAGCAGTTCGTAAGAATTTTCTGGAGAAAAATAGAAGTCGCAAGACACTTAATCATCAGCATTGAGAAAATCTTGGTCTGTCGGCTGTGTCCATTCGATTGCTTACTTGAAAATATAATTATTAGAATTTGCAATGCCTGAAAATTCCATGTATTCCATTAAATTATGTATTAGCTTTTAGTAGCGTTTTATATTCCTGATGGATGTTTTCATTATTTATGCAAATACATTTGCCAGCATTTCAAGAGTACACAAGCAGCAGCAGCAACAACAACAACAGCAACCAGAACAACAACAACAACAGCAGCCAATAGCTCTCTGCTTAATACAAAGGCATTTCATTCAGTCTGCAATATGTTTTTCTATAGATGGTTCTTCTTCTTGGCTATTATTATTATTATCAGTGGTTTGTTTCTCTTGAAGGCCACCAGGCAAGACTCTTAATGAGTCGCTCTCAGACTGAGGTCGACTAGCGGGGTCGTCTTTGTTTGTGTTAATGGGAATTTCTTTTCATGCCAGTCTGGTGCGGTTGTATACTATGAATCGAATAATTATTTATACTAACAAGATATAGTTGTAAATTATAATGAAAATGTAAGTCACAAGAACTCAATCGTAGTATGGGAAAATTTAGAAATGTAGTACTTACATATAAATATAACATAAATGTATGGGAGATCTTTGAAAATATTAAATAAATAATTAGTCAGTCGATAGATTTCTCTTCTTTTGGTTTCTGTTCCCAGGCGAATTGAAATTGCAAATACAGCTGTCGCATATATAAGGGATATATAGGGAATACGATGTAAAGCCTTATAAATTCTTGTTTCATATTTAAGACTGAATGAGATGTAAGGCCGATAAGAACTTTTTACCTTGACGCCTGGCGTTTCAAGTAAATCTCAGTTAAAAATGTCATTGAGTTTTTGTCGTGCTAAAAGTAGACACACCTACACACCTACACACGGAACAGCAAGATGCTGGAAGGAGGCCAACAAAAATCAATGAAACAAAACAGGCTAAGCCTCGGCAGGATACGTGCGGATTATAAACCGGCGCCCAGATGCGACAAAGGCCCAACACACAATAGCCACGTACCAGGCTAGAGCCAGGGACAGGGCCAGGGACAGGGCCAGGGCCAGGTCGATGCCTGCTTATCAATGGCATCTAAGAGTTCTCGGCTCAGCAGGTGGCAATGTTTTGACAGCGCCTCAGACCAACAACAACAGAAATGTGTTAATAGAAATTGACGAACGTCGCGACGTTGTTGTAGTCAATACGCTGGAAACAGGAAATCAAGGCGTGACCACAATTTCTAAATGCCTCTTACACGTACACGTACTGCCGCAATATTTTCCGCTTAGATTTATGTCTGTTCGAAAACTTGAAGAGCTCTGCTCCATTGTTCTTCTGTTTCTGTTTCTGTTCCTGTTTTTGGGCCCGAAAATTGTTAATTTCATTGAGCCCAGCCAGCTAATTGTGCTGCTGTCCAACGCATACGAAATGTGGCTTAAAGCAGTTAACTGCGTGAATTTTTTGTTAACGGTTTTCTGTTTTCTGTTTTCAATGTTGCAATGATATTTGAAACTAGTTAGTTGGCCAGCTAATCAGGCGCTTGCCGAATTTGTTTGTGCCCAGTTCGCCATTCATTTCAGCTCTCTTTCAGCAAATTTGAAAACGTTTCGCTTCTGACTAATTGAGTTGCCTTTGCTTAACAAGCATTTCCACACAATTTGCCCATTCAGTTCTTAAGTGTTTTGCCCACTCGCAGATTGAATACATCTCCCTCCCTAGCTGTCTCGCTCTCCTTTTCCCCCTCTCTCTCTGTCTGCTACTCGTTGTAGTTGTTGATTTCGTAAACCCTTTGCCTCTCGCTGTCTATTTTCGCTTGACTTCAAAAAGTGCATTGACATTGCCCCAGTGTAAAATGCATTGCCCGACCATGCCAATTTTAATTTATTTTCTTCTCTTCTTTTTTTTTTTTTTTTTTTACACCCTGTTGTGCTTTGAATGTGGGCATATTGATTTGCTAGCCAATAGTGTGGGCTTTTCAAATATATATACCTTATATATAAGTGTGTCTAGCTTTCAGCTTTCAGGCCTAGACTTCTCAACTATATCGAAGCAGTGAATAAACTTATTTCATTAGCTATCTTCAAGGGTATCTAAGTCCCAGGGTATTTCTTCTTCTATCCACTTGACAATTTCTGCGCTTCTCTGTATTCCAACCCGCATTCGCGAACGACAAATGGCTGAATGTTAAATGCCATCCCCAGCCTGGGCCAAGTAGGGCTAAAACGTTCCACTTACTCTTGCAAATGCCGCGTGACGCCTTGAAATGTTTCTATTATATATACATGTATATATTTCACCATAGATACGCACATCAATACATGCATATATACTGTATATATGTATGTATATATATCTTCATGTAGCCAAAGCATATTTTGCATGTCTTCAGCGGATACTTGACGCCTCGTTGGTCGCCCATTTGTCCAGTATTTTACGTAGCTTTTGGCGCCAGGCACATAAACTGCACAACAACAACAAGAACAACAATGAAAACAATGACAACATGCAGCACAACATTCATTTAAATGTGATAGTTGCATTGAAATTTTACATGCATTACAATGGGTTTTATATTCCGTAAACATTTTAATGCGTTTTGTTTTATGCTCGCATTTGAATTGCAGAGCAGAGCAGAGCCTAAACAAATGAACAGGGGAATCAGAGTGTCAAAAAGGCCAAATTGTTGACCCAGTTGCTGATAATGAAATCGTTGCCCCAAGAGAAATATTTGAGAATTCATTTGAAATATTTTACTTAAATGAAATTAGCTATAAATATATTTAAAACATCTCGTAAGTTATCAAGTGAATAATCATGAATTCAATTGCATAATTTCGCAAAGTCCAAGACACGATGTGATATATGTACATACATATATACATTTATATATATTTATGTATATATTCAGTTTCAATTTGAGCATCACGTTAATGCGCTAAATCAACTTCAAGTGTCACTCAATTGAAATTTGTGCTGTCCGCCCGGCGGTGATTGTATTAAGCGAGCAACGTTTCCATTTCTCGAATATTTTATTATTGAAATGTCGATTATCTTAATCTAACACTTAAACATTCATCAATCAAGCGCCTAATGCCACTTCAATGTGCGGCCCCATGGGAGAGACCCACACATGGACTCACATTGTGTCACATCCGAGTGGGTTAGAGGCTGCTGCGAGGCATTGTTCTTCTTCATCTCCTACTGTTTGCTGCTGATACTGATGCTGTTGTTGCTGTTGCTGTTGCTGCTGTTGTTGTTGTTGGCAAGCGAGGCTCATAATGTTGACGTTTGTCAACATTAACTACACTTAATTCGAAATGTCAGCAGACGCACACACACACACGCATGCGTAAATTGTGGCTGCTATTAGTGTGTGTGAGTGTGTCACTATGCGTATGCGTATGTGTGTGTGTGTATGTGTTCTGCACATAATTCCAAGTTGCAAAACTTTTTGCTAGCAGTTCGGTGCACGTCCAATCCCCCAGCGATGATCGGTCACACGTTCTTGTTCGCTTACTTAATATACCCTGTAAAGAAGCAGCAAGTGATATGGGGTATCATGTGTAGAAAGAAATTGAATTATAAATTGCAGTTAATAAAATATTGGTATAATATATAATTTTTTTTTTTTTAATTTAGAAAACTCCGAAAATAGAATCAGAATGGAAGCTGTATATTTAATATCTTAAAAATTATGTGAGCTCTGCACATTAAATATAATAAAAATTGTATTTTGTATGCATATTTATTTGAAATAATTATGTATATAAAAATTGTAAAATAATAATAAATTAAATGTAATAAAAATGTTAAAAATGTTTTTAAAATAATTATGTATATAAAAAATAATTATAAATATAATAATAATAAATTAAATGTAATTAAAATATTATATATTATGCGCATTTATTTGAAAAAATTATAGGCATATATAAAAAATAATTATATATAATATTAAAAATAAATTATATATATAATAATAATAAATTAAATGTAATAAAAATGATTTATATGATGCGTATTTATTTGAAATAATTATGTATTTAAAAATGGTAAAAGAATAACAAATTAAATGTAATAAAAATATTATATATTATGCATATTTATTTGAAATATATATGTATATACAAATTGTTCAATAATCAGCTAAGCATTAATTATTGAAGAGAAGAAAAGAGATTTATGATTTTTATAAATACAGGATATATTGTACTCTTGACAACTCTATATATACTTTGCTCTCTATGCTGCTGCATAAATTACGCAATAAAAATGTCGCAACAATTGAAAAGTTGCTTGTGCGTTAAACTGCATAAAGTGCAACAATTACGGCGGAGCAATTGTTGCTGTGCGCCCATGGAAGCATATTGTACAGTAATTAACGATAAGTTTGCTTACTAGTTACTCCCTTTACTCTTCTCCTCTTTGTATCATTCACTCTCTCTCTCTCTCTCTCTCTCTCTCTCTCTCTCTCCTGGTAAATGATTAGAACTTTGGCACAGCGCAGTGAAGCGCATTAAATGTGTTCTTTATATCATCATCATCAACTTGTTGAAGTGTTTGCATTTTGCATTTCTGCACTCGCTTCCGCTGGGCGCGGCGTGTCTTTAATTGCCGATAAGCATTGTAATTGTTGCCGCCCCCCTCCCCTCTGTTTATTTACTTTGCCCATTTTTGCTAAATGCCCGCCATGTGCCGAGGTGCAGCTGCTGCCTCAACTCAAACTTCAGTAATGAGTCCATTGTAGTCGCTACGAGTTTATTTTCATTTCTAGTTCGCTCTGCTAACATCGTAGTTGTTGTAGAATTGGATGCATAGAAACATAGAAACCCTCCGTTTTGCTTACTTTAATTTAGCATGTTCTCTCAAAACAATTTCCTTTTATTTTTAGCTTTCTCATCTCCATAACGTAGTAGTGTGTGTCGTCATCCTGCAGTTCCTTCCGGCAACCGATAAAAATCTCCCTCTTGACATGCTGCCGCATTTATGGAATTCGTTGAGGCAGCTGACTAAATTAGCCAAATGCCGCTTGATATTAGGCCATATTTTACGTAAAAATCACGTTGAAATTTCGTGTGCCTGCCTAGACAAACTGGAATTTGCTGAGACGTTAACTTTGCTATGATACCTATCAGAATGCTGGAGCGCCAGAGACTATAAAATTATCCCAGGCTCGAAAGAGAGAGAGAGAGAAAGAGAGAGAGAGAGAGAGAGAGAGAGAGAGAGAGAGAGAGAGAGAGAGAGAGAGAGAGAGAGAGAGAGAGAGAGAGAGAGAAAAAAAAATAGAAAATGTTTAGGCAAATTTTTGGCGTAATTTTCTTCCATTTTTTTCTTTTCACTCGACTTCTTGGTAGTAAACCAGGCGTGGGCTATTAATTTTATGAGACTACCAAATGGGCAGGACAGAAAAGTGGAGTCTAGGTGTCCTGCGCCTGTATGGCAGGTAAATTTCTATTGGCGCTTAGCCAAGCTGGTTCCGAGTTTAATAAAAGTCAAGCTAATGCCTTGGCTTGGTTTTTCATAATGTGGATTTTATGCTGATTCAATGTTTTTCTACATTTTGGTTTTAGTAAATTCTATTTACGCTTAAATTGAAGTTGAAGCAGCGTTAAATTAGCAACACTCTCGCTTCCTCTCGCTTTGCTCTTTTCGTATCAATATGCTACTGGGGGGCAATATTGGAGTACTTAAAACTTTCATTCTGTGCAAGTTGAAGCATAAATCTTTGAATCCATTTTATGGCCAGGTTTGGCCGCGAGCCACTCACACATTCGCCTTAACAAAGTTATGAATATTGATAAGGGCTCTGTTGCATAATTTGGTAGGCTTTTGTGTAGAAATTCTAATAAAGCCAGAGCCCAAGATTGACTTTGGCGTCATTGGGGATTACGCACGCCCTCCGCGTGCATACCATATACACCACATGCCACATACAACAACTTTTATACATATACATATACATATATATATATATATGTATATAACTACATACATAATTGCCTTTGCCACGGCTCAAGGACTGCTCACCAGGACATCGGGGGAATAACTACCCCAACAAAATTTCGTTTAATGTGCAGTCGTAGAAAATTAGTTTAACGCTCAGCCAGACAGGCGACAGGCGACTCCAGCTACGGCTGAGGCTAAGGAGCAACCTTATCAGCAGGTAAAGCTTGTGTCGCGGCAAATTATAGCATCGTATGAGTTAATTGTATTATCTGCCACGTGCCATTGATAAGAAAGGTGCAGCTTTATTCGTTTTAATCGCAACTGAATTAGGCCTCGACAAGTGCGTTAGAGCTCAGTTTGTTTTATAGTCAAATCATAAAACTCGTAAATGCTTTGATTACATGGCAAATGAAATTTTAAATAATGCAGCTGGCATGTTGATTATAAGGAATTGGGTTTTAAGATATCTATAAGTCAAATTTTGGCTTACTGATTGAAGAAATGAAGACAAAGAACTATGAACAAAATTTTCCAAATATAGACATCGCACGTTATGTCTATGATAACTATATATAATATATAGAAAACTTATAGCATATTTATATATTTACATATATATCATATGAGGAGAGTTTATTTAATTAAAATTGATTTGATTTACATTCATTTGCATGGAAAAAAGGTAAATCAATAATATAAAATAAAACTGGGAATATGAATAATTTTTTTTTATTTTAATTTGTTTTATCAGTCGTTCAATAAGTCAATTATGTATTTAAATTTTGTATTATTATTTATTTTTTATATTTGTTGGAGGGAGAACTGGCTTATGTTATTAACAGAATGCTGTTAATAACATAACATTGTGTGGTGCTGGAGGAGCAATTCTTGTTAATGGGATCTGGCATTAACAATATTTTATTATTATATATTTTTTCTATGCTTGTAAACCTACTTAAAAGTCCTCATATATGTACTCCAATAATATATATATACCCTAAGTCATATTCTAGCTCCTACAGCCTGGACTGAGCATCAATCATTCAATCATACAATCAGTCAGTCAGCCAGCTCAAGCAGCTATATACTTAAGTCAACAAACTCTTAGCTATAAAATGCATTTTATTTATATATATTTTTTTCTGATTCTCCAATTTGCATTGCCAAAAAGCAGGCGAGTGTTTGCGCTTAAATCCACTGAAATTCCGCTTGTTTTTTAGTTTTTATTTGATTTTTTTTTCTATATATATTTTTTTTCATAGCTCATAGCCGTAAGGCCAACATAAAATGCAGTGTACTCCCTTTACAAGCGAGCGCACTTTGCCAACCCAGCGAATATTGCAGATTTTTTTTTTGCGTTCTCTCTGGTTCTCCTGCTGCTTGTCAGAATGTTGCAGCTTGAATAATTTGCATTAACTAAAAACGCGTTTGCTGTGAAGAAAAAAAAAAAAATAAAATAATAAGAGAAATAATGTCGAAAAGCGAATGAAAATATATACGAAAGTAATAACCGGAAGCCATGACCTCCATTTTGTTGTGCGCTGCAAAGGAAAATGGATTCCTTTTGGGCCACTAGGAAATGCGGCTCAAATGAAAATCAAGCCTGGCAACTAGACGTGGTGCGTGCCCAAGCCCGACATGTAGGTCAAAGTGTGTGTGTGTAGGTGTGTGTATGTGGGTTTGAACAAACAATGCACATATTCAGTTGCATGCGAGTACTAAATGAAGAGAGAGAGAGAGAGAGAGAGAGACACACAGAGAATTGGTATGCGAGGTCGCTTGTTGGTAAAGTCAACACGATATTACACATACGCCGCATGTACGCCCGCATATGCGTTTCCTTAGCACCACCCAAAAGGCCATTACCCAAAGTGTGGTTTGCTGTTAACACCTTGCAATACCACCCACACAGACACACACACATTCATACGATTGCATGCATTTTGGTGTGGTTTATTCCGCTTTTTGCTTCTTTTGGGTTCACTTTATATTTAGGGGGCAGCTTACATGGCTCGCTCTTGTTTTTTTGTTTTTTTCACCAGCTGGTCATGGGGATTATTTGTGGGCAAGTGCTGAAATTGTAATAATGACCCAACTCACATATATACATATGCATTTATATATTTATGTGCAGATTAATACAGACGTACACAAACAACATAAAGTTGAAAGTTGAAAGTTGCAATTTCTTGCCATATTTAAATTGTGGTGCTGCTGCTGCTGTGGCTACTAATTGCAGCTTTTATTATTGTGCTGTATTTCTTTGCCTTAGTGTGATGGAGTTCATAAATAATAGAGTCAATATTTGTGGAAGAAGCTTAATAATTTGTGCTGCAAACGGAGCTGACAAATTGCTAATGAGAGTGAATTTAGAGACAGATTACAGTGCACAACAAGCTAGCTAAAGTAGTTCAAAGTCATTGTTTATTTTTATCATTAATTGTTAAATCGCAAGTAAATATTAGTGTAATAGACTCCGCATCATTGTTTGATTTGATAAATTACAATTTTTCTGTATTCATTAGGCAAGTGCCAGCAAATTCGCATAGTTTCGCTGGCAAAAATTGAGAGACAAGACACATGTTGCAGCGCCTCGATCATCATATATTGCCCACAATTTTATCATTTATATCTTTCGCCTGTTTACGCTGCGGCGCCAGTAGCTGCTTGGTAGGCTGCAACAGCAGCTGAAACGCTGCACATTGTCGCCAATAATTCAGCAGCTGCCATAAATGAAATGATTTATTAACAGCTCTCAGCCAACGAAGGCAGGCTGAGCCAATGCGATACGATCCGACCACACGAAAAAAAAACAGAAAAGTGCAGAAATCGAATAACCCTACGCGCAAAATAATGATACCCTTGTGTCCCCTTGTCGAGTTTAACAGCAGCTTAAAGTTTGATAGTTTTTACCTTATATTTATATAATAAATAAATTTCCGGTGAATATTTTTATTTTGGTTGCAGTTGGTTAAATTTACATGAAAACGAATTTTGTATATGCAAATTATTTATGATTATTTATATATTTTTGTTTACTTATTTTTATTTATTTATTTTTTGTTTACTTATTTTTATTTATTTATTTTTTGTTTACTTATCTTTATTTATTTATTTTTTTATATTTATCTTTATTTATTTATTTATTTTTATTTATTTATTTTTTATTTATTTATTTTTACTTTTTTATTTTTATTTATTTATTTTTATTATTGATTTATTTTTATTTATTTATTTTATTTATTTATTTGTATTTATTTATTTGTATTTACTAGGGTATACAATCGTCGACTTGCCGGCTTGCGCTTTTTGACTTCTTATCACGCACACACACACACATATGTTAGCTATCGCAATCGTGAGATAAATTGTCATTTGCAATCGGCATTATAAAGGCTGCAAACATATTTTGCGCTGTCATCACGCAAAGACAAATCAAAAACAAAAATAAAATAAATAAATTAATAAAATACATAAAAAGATAAAGAAAACGATAAATAAAATAATAAATAATAGCCACAAAATTAATGACTTTGTCGCAACATTCTGAGCCAGCTTTTTGTTGTTGTGATTTGAAATGTCAGCCCGAGGGCTTAGTGACATTTATATTGATATTGTTTTTCTTTCTTTTCTTAGTTTTTTTGTTGTTGTTATTTATTTTATTATACATATTTCTTTTTGTTTTATTTTAATTTTGCATATGTTTAACACATTTTTCACGAATGCCTGTTGTTTTCAGATTTTCTACCAGTTTTTTTTATTTTGTATTCGATTTCAATGTATTTCCCCACCTCCGCTTCCCTGCTGCCTCAACCTGCCCCCCCGGCCCTCTTCAGCCGTATTCAATTCATATGCTGAATGGAACAGTTGGAGACGGCGTCGCAGATTTGGCGCCAGCATAAATTATTCCGATATTTAGTTTTTGTCTGTCATTGTTTTTGGCAGCTCTGTGTGTATGTGTGTGTGTTTGTGTTTAGGCATGGAATATTTGTGTTTTTATTATCTGACAACTTGGCTGCTGCAATGACAATTATCCATTTTTTTAACAGCCAGCCCCTATAGGCCAGACATATTGTTCTCGTTTGTAGTTATGCAAATTGAAAAATAAATGCATTCAGAAATATAAAGCTTTGTGTAAAAGTTAGTAAATATTATTTACAGAAAAATACTGAAAGAAAATTAAATAGTTCTGTTATTTATCCTTACTTTACTTTATAGCCAAAAGTATAATATTTCAACAAAATCAATATTTAAGCAGTTAAAACACGCTCTTGCTTGAGCCTTGATTGATGATAGATGTTTTTAGGGGTTCTCATAATTACAGTTTGGCTTCGCTTAACCGAACCTCTTCTAGCACTTGACTAATTACTTGCCCTTTAATTAAAGACTTACCTTTTTTGTAGGTCTTCGGTTTTGTTTAAATTTTGTTTAATAAGCTTTTGTCAGTCAGTTATCAGCAATATGTACAATTGGAAAATTTCTATGCATAAATTTGTGTGCTGAGGCCTTTTCATGTAAGCCTCTTAGAGAACCCAAAAAGTTGCGAAAACCCCTTTCATGCCTTGCCGCACAGAACTTGCAGTTCATTAGATAGCAACAACGTGCCCCCGTTCGTCGAGGTTACCAATAAGAAGAGCCAGAAAAAAGGATAACAGGTTTGCTACCTTAAGTTTTTAAGTACTTGGAAAAGTTGTAAAATACATATATAAAACATTGAAAAAAACAGCAAGGAAAATCCAATTGCTAATCGAGCATTAGAGCAGAGTCTACCGTTCGATATTAGGAGAGGCACACCGAGCATAGGTCTAATGAGTGTCTGTTATACGTAAGCGGTGCTTACGTAGCTGCAACTACGTAATTATCCGGCTAAGCTCAAGGATGTCGGACTTGCCAACTTGTTTGCAGTGCAGCTCTCTCTCTCTCTCTCTCTCTCTCTCTCTCTCTCTCTCTCTCTCTCTCTCTCTCACTCTCTCTCTCTCTCCCTCTCTTGACTCTATTGTTTTAATTCTGGCCTGGTCCACTTTAGGTGCTCGACTGTTGTCGTTCTGCTTCCGTAATGCCAGGCATTTCGAATGCCTGTGGTTTTTCCGCTTGTTCCACTTGTTATTTGTGTTCGCCGACGTCGTCGTCGTTGTTGTTGTTGTTTTTACAACTCGTTAGTTTTGTTACGTTCTCGTTTCGCTTTTCTTCTAATTTAATTTGCGGTCAACCGACATGGCACAGCAGGAAAAACTCTGGACCAGAAAACATAAAGTAGCTGCTCTTGCTCATCCGTTCCCCTGCCCGCCCCAGTTGCCTCTCCCGTTTCGCGTTGTATGCTTTATTTTTTAAGGACCGCCAAGAGGCAGCTAATTTAATGCCAAGAGCCGAGCCTTAAAAAATTATTAAAATGTATATATATATGTCTTTAAAAAGGCGTACAGTTTTTGTTAAATTCTGTATATTTAACGCCTTTTATTTTGCCTTACGAATTTGCATTAAATTAATATTTATTAAGTGCAGAAGATCATTAAGTTGTCTACATGTATGCAGCAGTTCTCATTTGGTATTTGTATTTAGGTAAAGCGAAGCTAAAATGCTCACAGCAGCAGAGAGCGTTCCCATTGCTCACTTGAAGCTCGACTGCAACGAGCTCTACCTGCCGTTGGGCTCAACATTTGAGAGAGACAGTGCTTGAGTAAAAGTGGCTCTACGTATATAAAGGGCAGCAGCTGCAGCATTTCTTCAGTCAGTCTTCAGTCTTCGTCCAGGCCTGCTGGGGGTCAGCGCAATAAAGTGAAGTCGAGTGTGTGAATTATAAACATTAAAGACGTAGAGGAACTACTTACCCTGATCAAGAATATATATACTTTGTGGGGTCTGCCACGCCTCCTTCTGCCTGTGTATGTATGTACATTTCAACAAAACCATTATACCCTGAATTCCCATTTTCAATGGGCTCAGGGTATACAAATATTTTATCAATAGTCGCAAGTAATTGAAAATTTGTATATAGAGTCGCATAGAAATTGTTAATTTAATTTTTTTTTTCCACTTAATACGAATATAATAAAAATTTTCCAGCTGAGTCGATTAATTGCAGCCTTTGTTTAAAATTCCCAATTTCGTTAGTTGCGGAAATTACGTTTTAATTTCGGGTCGGCCGGCGACCCTTAACGTCTAATACGTAAATCGCGTAAGTGCGCGTCGTAATGAGTGCTGCCCCCTGGTGCTTGGGCTCTGCAAATGTGTCAAGCGTTTTAGCGCCTACACAAATATTGCTTTGGTGTCTTGCGCGGCCGTGGGGCACTTTTTTTTTTTTTTTCTTTTTTTGCTGCTTCTTTTGGGTATCCCGTGTCCCTTTTATCCTCTTGTTGTTTTTAATAGGCTTTTGTGCGACTCTCAGTTTGTGACAGCTGCCCGTTTAGCAGTTTCTGTTTCTGATTCTGTTTCTGTTCCTTTTTCTCTTCCCCCACTTCTTAAAGTATCATATTCTCGTCTACTTTTTTGCTTATACAAACAAAACATTTTTTAACAAACTTCTTTTATCTGTTCTCTTTGCAGGTAACTACAAGTTTTTTTCTTTCCTAATTTCAAGTATTTCCTCTTACTTTGTGAGCTAAATATCCATCCAGGACTTGCGCAGCAAAAAGTAAGTGAAGCATCCAATGAAACCTGATTATGCAAAGAAGCTTTAGAGCACTATTTAGAGCTTCAATAATTTTTTTTTAAGAGCTGCATTCGACATACGAATTGATACAATCAATTACATTTTATTATCTGATGCTATTTAATATTAACTGTCTCTTTTCTCTTGATTCAATTAAATTGAATGCCATTCTGAGCAGAAAACTAAATTAATTGAATTGGCAAACCACTTTGATATCTCAGCCATTAACACAATGAGCTGATGACATGTGTGTAAGCACCCACACACACACACACACACACACACACGTGTCTACACACTCAATAATGAAAACAGTCCGCATCGCACTTCAATTAGGCAAATCATAAAATCAATGGAGCGTGCATTGCATTTCTCATTAACATCGTTGACTTGTCAAATAAAATGCTAAACTGAAAGCCAAACAACTTGACAAACAAACACACGCACACACACACACACACAGTCGAACAGCCCAGGACACCCGCCCACCTATTTGCCCAATTAGAACATTAAACGTAATGCCAACACGATTGCAATTAATTACCAAAGAAATTAAATTCCATGTTCAACACGTAGCAGCAAATATTAAGCTGGCCATGGCCACCATGGTCTGTCCAGTGACATGCCGGCCATTATATGCACATACACTCACAGTCACACGCACACGCACACACACTTGCCAGATGTGTTGGTGCGTTAATAACGGCACATGGCATCAGGTTAGACGCGCGCGTCCACCAAATGGACCCACAAAACCCCGGTCGCTGGTCCTCATGTTGCGCTGCACTTAAAATAAGCCACGTTTTATGGCCATGTTTTATTTTCCACTCGCGCCTTATCTGCAGCGCCAGCCAAACGAACAACTTTTTCCCTTTATGAGCTTTGATTGTTTGACAGTGCGCCTCATCCTATCCGCTGCGTTCGCATCGTTGATTTGACATGTGACGTACGAATTTCACAGTCAATTTTTTGCCAGTTTAGGTAATCATAGGAGGACGTACGTGAGTGTGTCTGTGTGTGTGTGTGCGTTTGCGTAGTGAATGAACACAAATTAGATAAGAGCTTGTTAGTTAGTTACTTGTATCGCATTAAGAGTTTTATTCGAGCAGCTTAGCAATATTTGATGGATTCAAAATTCGGCATAAAGTGTTGCAAAGCGTAAAGTAGAAGATGAAGCTATAGTGGATCGAATAATAATTTAATGAATTGGTATTTTTAGTATATACTGTATAGTATTATAGTATGGGCTTAGATATATTTAGTGCAAATTTTGTGTTGTAAAATTCATATGACGGAAGTAAATTGATACAAAATAAATAAAAATAAAACAAGTAAGAACGTTGCAGTCAGGCGTTACCGACTGCGGGATACTCATTCACATCCCATCAGCAATTTAGTAGCTAAGTTTAGCTCTAGTACTGCAGAAAATGCAGTTTTTCTCGATTTGCCACGCCCCTAGTGGGCGTAGACATCTCATTTTTGGCCAGATCGTAGAACGAGCTAATAGTAACCTAACTTCAAAGTTTGGATGCTTACGCTTCAAAAATGTGAAAATTACAGTGTATTTTTCGATATGCCACGCCCTCAAAGAAGCCTAAAATATAGCAAAATCGGGAAAATCACTATATCTTCAGGTCCGATTTGCCACGCCCCTAGTGGGCTTAGATATATAAATTTTGCTACAGTCTTTATATAATCATAACATTAGCTTACGTGCAAAATTTCAAAGTTCTAGATTTAAAACTCTAGGAGATACAGTTTTATCCGATTTGCCACGCCCCCAATGGGCGGAGATATATCCACCATAGCTTTTTGAACTTGGGTGGTCAACGCGCATCTAAATACCAAATGTCAGCTTTCTAGCTCTTCAACTAACATGACTTCTGGTATATCGGAAAATGCATTTTCCGATTTGCCACGCCCCTAGTGGGCGGATCGGGAAAATCTTAACACTTTATAAATCGGAATTATACACGAGTATGTGTTCCAAATTTCAAGTCTCTAGTTTCAATAGCGCCGAAATGAACTGCGTTCATACGGACAGACGGACAGACGGACGGACGGACAGACGGACAGACGGACGGACAGCAAGACGGACATTGCACAAAACCAATATACTAATTCACTTCGTGAATGAGTATAAAAATAAATAAATAAGAAAGTAAATAAATAAAAAAAAAATTATTAAAAAAAAAAATAGAAAAAAAAAATAATAATAATAACATTCAGCTTTCAACACCTTTAAATAAAATGTTTAAAATATATTACTCCTAAAAGAGCGCAATATAAATTTTTAGCTGCTGAATTTGCATTACAATTTCGCTTTATTTAAAACTATATTTAAATTCTGTTAGTCTAAAGTAGCATACAAAAAAATAATATAAAAATATATTCAAAATTGTATATATTAAATATTTTGTTTTACAATTTCAGTTCATGTGAAACTGTGCGATTTATTATTATTGTTATATATTTCAAACGGAAAATATTTTGTGTTATTTAAGTGCATAAAAAATTAATTATTATAAAATTAATTAAATAAAATTAATAGGTATAAAAATATATTCCAAATATTAAATTTTTTGTTTTTAAAGTTCAGTTCATGTGGATTTATTATTATTTGTATATATTCCAATTGCAAAATATTTTCTATTATTTAAATGCCTACAAAATTTAAATATTAACAAATTAACATTTTTATTAACAATTCACAAGTATAAAAAGTATTCCAATTTTTAAATATTCAATTTTTTTGCTTTTTAATAAATCACACATAACAATATTGTTATATATTTGAAACGGAAAATATTTTCTATTATTTAAATGTACATTTTTCATAAAATATCCTGTTGCATACAAATCTATTTAATTTACAATTCAATTCACAAATAAAATTATATATTAATTGTTACCAACCCCTGAACAAATATTCCGAGATTTAATTGCAGTCATTGTTTTATATAAGCTCGACCCTGTTGCTCTAATTGAATTTGCTTTGTGTAATGGTGCGTGTGTGCGTGTGTGTGTGTGTGTGTTGTGGGCTGTTAATTAATACACATTGTGCCCACTTACCTAACGGCAAACTGTACACGATATACACTTAAGTTGTTTCTCGGCCACGCCCCTTCTTGTGCGTAATTGGGCAGCGGCGTCTGGGCTTAGTTCTAATGCGATTACTGTGATTATCATTAATAACAGTTTGTGTGCGATTTCCGGCGTTTCAATGACGTAAATTTGCCAAGTGCCCAGGCCCGGTGCGAGGCTAGCCCGTCTCCTTCAAATTCCAAGTAAATAGTATATTGTATGCAAAATGTTTGATGATTGGTTAGCTCGCAGCCACTCCAATTCATATTCCTGCTTCCATTCCTGCACCCTGTTAAATTCTGAATACTATGTGCAGCTTAGTTTGATGAATAACCAATGAATACACAATGTAAGATGTTCATGTTAGATTCATAATTAGCTTCCAACTAGAGGCTAAGACATTATCGGACTGTGGGCAGAGTATTTGTAATACCTAACTTGAGCATATGAATTATTAATATACAATTTATTTGTGACTAGATTAAATTACAAATTATTTATTTATTTATTTAAAAAGATGTTGATTGAACGAGAGTCAACTAAAACTATAATTCAATAGCCTATAAAAAGTACAGGAAATTATTACAATAGTATCAATAATAAATAAATAAATAAATATTATATTATTAATATGAAGAGAAATTTTTGTTTTGTCAATATTAATAAATATTATTATTATTGTTAATTTTTAATATAAGATACATATTTATTTATTACAGCAAAAACAATCGAATCTTTTATATATGTAGTGATATTATTTTCGTTTTCTTCTTTCTCCTTCTTAGCATCGATTCATATTCATGCAAAAATTATATATTTAGACATTTCACAACAAACTTATGCTGTATTCAGTTATTCAGTGTTAAACCCTACTTGGGATTAGTAAACTTTTCAGGTTTCAAATATAATTTGCTGGCAACCGCAAAGCAATTTCCTGTCATTTTGACATTGCTATTTAGGACAGCTCCAATCATTTCGTGTTGCTCGACTCTTGCCCATTTCTAAGGATTAATTTTCAAATTTCCAACTCAAAATTCATTGAAAGCCGCCTCTCAAGGATATAATTGAATGGATTTTAACCCAGAGTGTGGGTGCGGGCATAGCAGGGGTTCATATCTTCTGACAGACTTTGAAATCCATTTACAGCTCATTTACTAATGAGCCAATGACGCATTTATAGGACACTCGTCATTCTATTTAAAGACCGTTTAGCTTTCTGCTCCATGTCTAAACCGTACTCCACAGACTGCATCGTTTTTGTATCAAATGTCATGGGCTTTGACAGCGTCCCATCTTGCGTCCCCTTTCGAGGGATTGCCGTTTCACAACAAAGTGAAATTCCGGCACGTTTCGCATTTTACGAGCGTGGAAAAGTTTTTCGTTTTTGCTCAGTTTTTGCTGCCATTTGCAAGTTTTGCTCTGGTCACATCTGCCAGGTGCTGCTAGAATATTAACTAAAGTCCATATCGAAATGAGTTTCTTGTTTCGTGTCTGTCAATAGCTGCAGCAAAAAGTGCAACTACATTCTGTTGATAATTCTATTGTCGAAACTTTTACACACTACAGCTGAGTGTTGTAACAGAATTTGTTATCAAACTACAGTTGCAGCTTGAGCATAATCTAGTTGATGTTGTGTGGAAATATTAAACTTTCTTTCTTATATGTATATATGTATACTTATACTCGTACTCTTTTACTTATATTTTTATTCTCGTACTCTTTATACTAGTACTTTTATGTTCGAGCTCTTATACTGGTACTCTTGTACTCTTATTTTAGTACTTATACTATGATATTTTTAGTACTTATACTCTGATATTTTTTTAGTACCTTTACTCTTATACTTTTGCTGGTGCGTATTCTTATACCACTAATACCCTTTGTCCTATTTATTTGTATTATTTCATTTACTAAAACAACTTATAATTAAATTCATGCAAATGCCACAATTGTTATAAAACTATACATAAATTATACTAGATCTTAATGAACAATTAGATCAATTTTAATGTACAATTACTAATAGGTCAAAATGAATCTACTCAGTGAGTAAATACTATGTGTAGCATTCAGTCAGGGCAAGTTCAATTTGAATAAATTACCATAACAATGCCTTTGCTTTGTCGAGTCGAGTTGGTTCAAAGGCTTAAAAGGCTTCCCCCAAAAACTTGATATTGATTGACATTATGTTGTGTAATCATAATAATCGTCAGCTTGTCCATTACAATCAAGCCGCCAGCTACATAGCTACAACAAAGCACTTTGCGCTAACAGCAAAGTGAATCTCGAAATGACTTTTATGTTAATTACATAACATTTTCAATCAAATTAATTGACGAACTTTTCAACCTGTTTGCCTGTGGGCAAAAAGGGATTTGCGCTCCGTTTTATTTGTTTATAATGCGAATATTGATATAAAAATATTAATTATTGTAATGTTTACTCATCTGATTTTCTTTTCCATAAAACTTTGCTTCAATTAGTAATTATTTCATTTTTTAATAACTTTCAATTCAACTGAACTGAATAAAATTTTTGCTATTTTGGGGCAATTATTTGAAAGCGAGGCCAGCAAACGTTTGCTTTTTATAATTTCATGTTTCAAACGACAACAGCAAAACACACACACACACACACACACACAACATACATAAACACACTCGCGCCGGTGTGCATTTGACAGCTGTTTGCAGGTGAAAAGCAACAGCAGACTACCAAAAAAAGAAAACAGGATGCTTAAAGTAAAACAAACTCTAAAAAAATATGATTGCAGCTGCTTGTGGTTGTCTAAAAAATACCCTGGATAATTATCTGGCTGCAATTGATGTAAATGAAAATTACTAAATTTCATAGGCATAGTTAAAATTGTTTATAGATTAAGTTAATTTGGCTTTCTGGAAAGGAAACTTTTCCATAATATCGATTGAATTTGAATCAATTTTGAAGAAGAAGAGAGAGAAGTAGAGGTAACTGACTGTGACAGAGAATAATACTATTTAAATGATAATTATAATAATTTTCAACTACGAAACATACATAGCCTACTATATATTTTCCATTTATGAGTACAGGGTATCAAAGGTTACAGTAACAGCAAACGAAAAGCACTCAGAGCTGTTAAAAATACGCGCAAAATCATGTGCAAACGCTTTGAGCAAAAATTTGAAGCTTTTTTTTTTCTTACGCTCCCAGGTTCACGTGTTTTCTTGGGACACTTCTGAAGTATAAAAAGTGGCTAACAAGCTTGCCTCTGACAGAGACATCACTAAACCGAAGAAAAGAGAGAGGGGCTCAAAGCGAGAGAGTGAGAGAGAGAAAAAGACGGAAAGCTGCCTGCGACACAAAAGAAACGAAGAGCAGAAAACGTGTTTGCTGAATTTTTCGCGTTTAAAGTTTGTGCAAAGTGGAAAGAAAGACTTTGCTCGGACGCTTGTTGACATTTAGCCAAGTTTTGCTTTTGTTCCGCTACTTTTGGCCTTCGAATATTGTTGCATATTTTGTGGCGGCCACGACAAATGACAGCGATGCGAAGTTATGCAAAGTGAAAATATAATAAACCTATAAATAATAATATAAAAGTAATAAACGACAGCAGACGACATATGTTCCATGGAAATGTACAAAATGGAAGGAAACTTTTAGCAGATGTCAGACATGAGAAGAACGTGTTTGATCCCGTGAATTCAATTAAAACTTGTAAATTATGAAAAATAACTTTTGAGAATAATATGGTGTAGTCATAAAGTTTGATTTTTAAAAATTGTACTATAATTACTTTTTTTTTGTTGTACTTCCCGTTTTTAGAATTTGCCATAATTTATGAAAATAAATGCCTAACATTTGTATCAATATATTTTTGCTTAAAGTAAGCCCCGAGAATAAAATAATAATTGAAGGAAAAACAAATGAGATTGCTGCCCGCATTACAGAGGCGTGGCTGGTTTTTCTTTTTGATGTACTGCGGCATTCAAGCCATTTATATGAAAAGTCTTTTCGGGCTTCGCCCAACTAACCTGCACATTAATAACTGTCCGGGTTGCCCAGAAGCTATCTAATAAATTTTCGCACTCGACAAAACCTGAAGGACATTCAACACAAAATAATTACCAGCATATTTCGAATGTCTTTTCGCATTTATCTTGCGGCTTTGGTGTAGACAAGTGATGGAGAGTGTGGTTGTAAGATGAGTGTGTGTGAGAGAGAGAGAGAGAGATAGGGAGCGAGAGGGGTAGAGTGAGAGAGCGAATGCAACTATCATAACTGAGCCGCAGTCATTTATAAGCTTGACTTTTTGCTATGGAACTTGAACTTGTTATTTAACACGATTTCATATTTTTGAGTAGGCTGCAACATAATCATTGTAAGTCATTCACACACACACACACACACACACTCATTCACACATACTTGAGACTGGCGTCTGGCAACCGTTTGAGTTTCTCAAAGGATTTGCTGGCTGAAGTGCGAATGTTAGTTAACGCACAGTTTAGCCAGTTGGCTGTTGTGTGCTTGTGCATTCCACACACGTATTTTGTAATTAATTACACTTTTGACACACACACACACACACGCACACTAAGCTGCACACTCGGCACATTGTTGGCCTCATTTACAATGCGTGCCAGTAGTTCTCAGCTTGACATGGCATTATGCGAATCCGACTCAAGCACATGTTAGCGAATTATTTCAGCTACACACACACACACACACACACACAGTGTGCACTTATGACAATTGACTAACATCATAGTTGTGCACCTGTACAGGCAATTGTTGCAACTGTCGGATTAATGCATAACATTCTAATGCATTATTATCTCTCTACTCAATGCATTGCTTTGGTTAGTTGAGAGATATTTGCAGCTAGTTATATTAAAATCATTCGTTGATTCGTCGCTATTCTGCAATTGTTAAAACTCAGCCTAAAATTATAAATTTTGATTACAATATTTTCGAATTATTTTTAAATTTTTTTTCAATTTCACTAAGCATACTCTTGCGAAATCTAACTTCTCTAGCCCTTTGCATTTGCAATTTAATCTCATTGGCTTGCTGCTATTTGTATTTAATTAAATTAAAATTTATGCAATTCGCCTCATTTCTAATGGAAAAGACCTCTCCTACTCAAGAGGATTATTGGACAGAGGCAAATCGCTGTAGCTGGGAAAACATATTCTTTTCTTGTTTGCTCGCTTGCCCTTTGAGAAGCAGCTCGCTGCGCTTTAAGCCCTGCAAAGCTGCTACAATTACCCAGTAAATGTGCATAAAACGAATGTAACGAGTAAGTCGGGGCATAATCGTAAATAAATCCCTTACCCATGCGCTATACAATCAGATTACGAAATGTAGAAGAATACGGTGTGGAGCGGCGATGGAAAAGGAAAAACAAAAGTAGCGACTTTAAGCTGATTTTAATTGCTTGCAAATCCAATTGTCGAGCCCCACCGGGACTCCACCTGCCTGAACAGAATTAGTAGTTGAAAGCAGCAGCCAATCGGATCTCGATGTTGGCGCGGCCTAAGGGCATGAAAAGTTGATGGCCTAGATGAACTGAGTATTGGCTTTTCCACTTGCTTTCTCCTTTTTTTTTTTTTTTTTTTTTAAAAATCGATGCATGAAAGTGCATTCGGTTGTGTTTTAGTTATACATGGCGTATGCGTATTATTTTTTACTTGAGGTAAATTGAATTTCTTTGCATTTGCTTGGCAGCTAAAGCCTTGTTTCAGTTTAATTGATTGCTTTTTACTTTTGAGAATTAATGATTTAACAGAATAAGAATATTTTTTAGTCGTTCAATGCGATTGCCTTTTAAATATATTCAACGGCTATTCATGAATAAATAATTTTAGCTAAAATGCTGAAATGAATCTATACTTAAAATACAATATGAAAACTCTTAAAAGCATTTTACAGCAAGAAAAATATAGTGCTCATAATAAGCACATCGTGTACTCGAATGCCAACAATTCACTCTCAACTTGAGTTTGCTAAAAAAAAAAAAAAAAAATAATTTTGAAAACTTTTATTTTGATCAGAGTATATTTTATTTTAGTTTGTTAGCCCCCGAGCGTTGTTCAAGTTATGGCAGCATTAAGTAAACGCCAGGCACAATGTTTATGCATTTATAATGCATAATGTGGCAGCGAGTGTGAGAGCGAGACAGAGAGAGAGAGAGAGAGACGATGCGCGCAAAAGTATGCAACAAAGTTATGCAAAGTGCAGGAGCAGCGGCAGACAAGCAGAAAGCAAAGCGTTTGCCACTTGAAAAATGCAGCAAGTTCTCTAACAAGTAACTGCGGAGGCTCTATAGGAAGCGGAGAGAGGGGTTGGGGTGCTGTGGTGGCTTAAGAAAAATGTCGCACATTGTAATGGGTTAAGCAGCGCCGACGTGGCTGGGTAGGTAAAGTGGCATCGTGTAATGTGGCGTCTGCAACAGGATGCAGGTTAAGTTCTTGACGCCAGTGCCACATAAAGTGGCAAAGTTATGAGTTGCAGGCTGCATGTTGCATGTTGCATGTTGCATGCCGCCAGAATGTGGTCCAAGTGCCCTGGCCAAGTGTCAACTTGTTTGATTTACTTAGCTCTGGCGCAAATAATCAGCATAGAAAGCGTGCCACCATTGCAACAGCGAGAGAGAGAGAGAGAGAGAGAGAGAGAGGGAGAGAGTTTACTCCATACGGCAATTTCTCATGCACCAATCAGTGCCTCATTATATGCAACACACTCGCACAGTTTGCTTTGCTTGGCTTGGCTTGGCTTGGCAGCTGCTGCATAGCTCTTGACGTATATCAGCTTCCGGTGCACAACATGCTGACGTGTTTCCGGCACACAAACTCACACAGAGAGAGCAAGAGAGAGGGAGAGAGACAGGGGTAGAGAGAGAGGGAGAGAGGCACACACACATACACACGCAACAGTAGCAGCGTTCGCATATATTTCAAGTGATTTATGATCTTGCACGTTTTAACTTTTGAAATACCCTGCAAGCAAATCAGTCATTAGGGTATCTAGTTTCATGAGAGTGTAGGTTAATTTGGCAGTATTTTTGCTTTTATTTATTAATATAATTATTATTATTATTTTTAATTTTAAATTTATTATTATTAAATATAAATATTATTATTATTTTTATTATTATTATATAGACAATATAACAATATAATAGTTATTATTATTTTATTATTACAGAGAACTTATTCTAAATAACAATTTGCCTTCAGGCAGACTTTTGCATTTAATTTTATTAATTATTATTATTTTATTAATTTTTATTATTAATTATTAACTAATTTTTTAATCAAACAAAGAAAAGAATTTTAAAAATATTTAAATCATTAATGTTAGTAAAGAATTCACAAATTCATTTAATTGATCTCATTATATTATTATTATTACTATTTTATTATTATTATTATTTTGTTATTTTTATTATTATTTGATTATTATTATTATTTTATTATTATTATTAATTTTTGTTATTACAGAGAACTAATTCTGACCTTCAGACAGACTTGCTTTTAATTCTATTAATTATTTTTTTATAAATTAATAATTACCGAATTTTTAAAATAAACAAATTATTCTTAAATAATTTTTAAAATATCTAAATCATTAATATTAGTAAAGAAGTCTCAAATTCATTTAAATTATCTCATTTTTATCCTCATTATAATCCTTTTCCATATGTACTAATATTTCCATAGAAAAATACAGGGTATATTTAATTGGTAAAGCCTATTCCTACCTCTTTCTCTGATTTCTTTTTGGCTGCCTGCCTTTTTTTTTTGCTGTTGCACGAAATAGAAGTTTTGTGACGCATTCTTGCATTAAATTGGCCAAAAGCACAAACTTTGCCGCTGCCTGTCAACGTGGCGTATGAGTTATGAGTATGGCGCAAGCTAGTAGCTCTGATCTAGAGCGAGATATTCGCCATATTGTGGCTGCTGCTGTTGCTGCTGTTGTTGTTGTTGTTGCCTAATTCTCATTGTGGTTGGTAATTACTTGCGCTGGCAATTAGATTTGAGCGATTCTCTTGAGTTTCATATATCAAACCGAATGTCCACAAGTCAAAGTCAGCCAGCGCCTTGATTTCACGCTCGACTCGCTTTAACTTTCGCTTTAATTGTTTCTCTCTGTTTCTCTATTTATTTTTTCTGCCAAGACTGCTTGGCGCGTGGCTCGTAAAAATTGGCATTTGTCGTCCTGGTTTGGCTACATCGCCGGGTTTATCTGCAATCCCATTTGCAGCGCACAGCCTCGGGCTACAATAATAATGACAACAATTTGTTTTCTCGCCTGGGCCACGCTTTTTAGACTCGATAAGAAAAACTTTACCCATTGGCTGCCATTTTTAAGCGTCTCTGCAAAAGTTTTCGCTTTAATTTTAGTTTGTCTTGCAGTTGTACTCTCTTACGACTGAAAATTATTAATGCAAGTTGTGTGTTTCGCTTTTACTAATTTCATCATGTTTTTCTCGTATCTTTTCAGGTACGCAATTCAGTGTGGAATAACGACGCAAAAGTTGTGCAAGTTGCGATAATTTAAGAACTGTTAAGTGGAACAAGCAACATATTCAAATTATCTATATATTTGGCATTATGAAAACCTCTATAAGATTACGCTTGAGTAGAATAACAAAGGCTCAGGCTCGGCTGTTGTCAAGCTTAATTATATATTTGAGTCTGTGAATAACATTAACTGAAGCGCTTGCTGAGGACTGACACGAACTTAAACTGCAGCAGGAGCTACAAGTGCAGCTTTAAGTAGAGCTCCTCCGGTGCGCCGCAGCTCGTTGCTGTGGATCATTAATAAATCACGGCACCGCAATAATGTAGTCAACGTTAGAGCAAAGCAGCAGACGATTTTTTTCCCCCTTGCTGCAGTTTTCTCGCTCTTTGTTTAAGTTTTCTACCCACGGCAACATTTTTTGGCTTTTGTCTGCAGCCTGGCAGGTGAGACAGCAGAGCTCTGAAATCGAATATCAAAAGAATTTCTATAGAAACCGACTGAATTTTCGATTGGCTAAAGTTACGACGCTGCTGCCATTGAAATTCGTTAGCTGCTCGACTGTTCTTGAGTATTTTATAGTATTCTCATATAAAAGTATCCAAACTAATTGCTTGTTGCAATTGCAAATGTTAAAAGTAAAAGTTCAAGAAACAAATTCAATTGATTTTGGTAATTAAAAGTTTTTTTCTTGCTTTTTTTTTTAATTTAATGAAATATAATACATAAATCTGCAAAATACGAACAAAAAATAAATGACTAAAATTTAAGCAATAATTCTATGTATATATATATATTTTATATATTTGCTATAAACGTAATACAGTTGATTAAGCTGTTGACAGGCGCGACTGTGTGTGTGTGTGTGAGTAAAGAAAGTTAAACACTGCGTAGGCTTTACAGCTATAGGGCAGAGAGTTTCCTTATGTAATTAATTAAATGTTTTTTTTCAAGGTCTGCGTATTTTAAATATGAACAAGCAAAAGAAAGTTAAATGAAAAAATATTTTTAGAAAATCAAAAAGTTCTCTCACATACAAAATATTTGTCGAATTTTTCAATTCATTTACAAAAAACTCTTGTAAATTTTATGAAATGCCTTTGCTCTTCTATGCAATCACTTAATTAATTGAATTTATAGGGTATGCGAGGGTCATGTCTGATAGCAGAAAAGTTGCCTAGATTTTTTTTTAGCTTTTGTAAAAAATTTTCTTTACTCTTTCTCTCTACTTAATTTTTTCTCTGAATATATTTTAGTACATTTATATATATCTCTCTATAGCTCTAATAGGGTATTCTAGTTTCGTATTTATTTAAATTTGTAGAGTTTTATTTATTTTTTGTCATGTCTTAATTGCCTCGCTTGTGCCATTTGGCCATTTGGCTCGATTTTTTGTCATTTGGGGCGCGTCTTGGTTTATTTTGTGTGCTTTATGCTTGCTGAGGCGCGACGGCATTTAAAATATGCACGGCATTTGACATTTTAATCAACCATGCCCAGCTGCGAGTTGTGTTTTGGGGTCGGTCTGGCGAAACGGAACCAAGAAAGGCGCAAAGCAACAAATGTTAAGGCAAGAGTGCAAGAAGCAAATGCTTAAAGAGCTGCACACAGAGGCGAGACTGGCGAGGCAGTACGCAGGGCAATAGCGCGACTGGCAAACAGGAAAAAACTTGAAAAACTTGCGGAAATTCCTTAATGAATACAAATGCGCTCGGATGCCGCGACCGTGCCAAGTGACACAATGGCTAGGGGTAGAAGTAAGCGCGAGACAGACGACAGAGGACAGATTTGCCGTGCTCTGAGACACCGGACTTTTCTCTGCTCTTTCGCCCTTTCGCTCTTGCGCTCTTTCGATGCGGTCAACGTTGAAATTTCGAGTATTCGCCGCTGCATTTCATTTTATGGTAATTTTTAATGCAATTTTGTTGCTTAACATATAAATTGTATCTCCCGAGAGCCAGCCGGCCCAGAGTTCAGGGCAACTTTTCTCGTTACCAGCTTAGGATGCGCATCTAACTGATACTTGAAAACATTTATTGCATAAACTTGAGTTGAGATATTGAAACTGGATGCTAGAGTTGTGCTGTGTTCCATTGAGGAGCAATGATTAACAAAGTTGTTAAATAAATTGCTGCTTATTGTTTAAATAAAAGCAAAAGTTTAGCTTACCAAATCACAGTCATTAAATCAAAGCATTTCTTTCTATAGATTGCAGTTAGCTTCATTTTTCAGAGTACTTGAGTCGACAAATGTCAAAATAAAGGTCAACAGCTTGTGGTAAATGCTTTTCAACTTATTTTGAAAAGAATTTCAGCTTGAAGCAAACACCAGGAATTTATCATCGTACTTGTGTCTCAATGCATGTAACCAACTTACGTACCAAATTTCGTTCATTATCCTGTTCGAGTAGCTTAAGAGGATATGGCACTAAGACACTTTGCTGTCGTTTTGTAACCAGGTTCTCAGTTGGGGGTACTTGAATTTATGTAGCTTAAATACCAGCAGCCAACAACTTTTGACACATCTTTGAAGTGGTTCACAAACTTGAAACAAAATCTATGGGCTCTCACAGTAAATAGCTTGCCGAAGAGAGCGATGCGTCTTTGGAAAAAAGTTGAAGCTGCTTGAGACTGGTGGGAAAGCAAGAGTTTTCCGAACAACCAAAAGCAAGTTCAATGCATTTTGTTGCTACAGTGATTTCAGCTTAATGAATATTCGTGGTGCATGTGCGAGCAGAGTTTAATGACAGTTGACTCTTGATAAATTCAACGGTAATTTGATTGCGGCCTGTTAACGTAAAGTTAGCTCGCCAACTTTTCGCCCCATCGATATTTCATTTAACTCGAGTGCAGTTTATCGTCGTCCTTGACCGCTTTTTCGCTAGTCGTCGAACTTGACTGCTGCTTGACACAGGCCATTGTGTGTGTCCAAGTCTTGGCACTTGATACGCTTATATAGTCGTAGTTAGCAAGTGTATTGGCCATGATAGTGACATTGAGCCACGGCCAAGTGGGGCTTATTGCCACATCGTTTTATTGATTTTCTCCCCCAACGACATGAATGCCTGCCATGCCGTTCTGCCAATTAGCGATATGAATATTCAATTATAATTAATGCGCAAATCGCATTACACATTTTCCTCAAATTAGTTGTGCGTTCAGCGTGGCAGCCACTGTGAACAGCAGATAACTGACAGCCGCCAAACTGTTCAGACAGTATTCGTGCATTCGTTTTTGTGCACTGATTCTAATGAAATGCACGCGTCGTGTGCGTGTATAGCCATTGAAAGCTGGCTGACGATGCGTATACGCAATATCATTAATGTGAGCACATGAGACAGCGATAGGCCATAGTTACAGCGCTCTAAGGTTGCCTGGCAGTAGCTCCAACTAAAGTTTGGTGAACAAAAGCTATGCAAGCTATTGTATACCCTGTTTGAAATGCACTATATGGGGTAGGTTGTTGTAAGAGAAATTTAAACTTCGTAAGTGAATTGTTAATAGAAATTAGAAAGCAGTTTTTAAAGGCAATTTTTCTATTTAAGGCGTATAGGTTTCGTATTTATACAATTTTTGAGTATCTTATAAGTAATTATATGTACATATTTTTGTTTAATAATAAATGCATTGACTGAATAGGGAATTTCTTATCTAGGGTAACTTTTAAATGCACAAAAATCATTGAAGTAAAATTTGTTTATTAAAAATTTATATATTAGATATGTTCAGTTTACTGGGTATATCTCTCTAATTGTTTCTCTACCTCTCTCTCTCTCTCTTTCTCTTTCTCGCACTCTCTATCTGTTGAGTCAGTTCGCCTCCCACTCGTTTTCGATTTAGAAATGTCTGTCACTCAACGGAAAACGTTGCGGTCACCATATTGCTGCTGCTGCTGCTGCTGCTCCAGTTCCTGTTCCTTTTGACTCCTGCTGATTCCTGTTAGTGCCTGCTAGTCCCGTTAGTCGAGGTGTTCGCTCTACTCAGCTACTGCACATAAATCACATGGCGACATGTGACAGGTTTTGGCTGGTTGCCCGCTTGCTGCTTGACTTGTCACTTGCTGACATTTGCGGCCTGACACTTGACGTTCGTCAGTGCATTTCTCTCTACTTTTTTTGTCTTCCCCCCTCCTCCACCATTTTTGCTGTTGTGTTGCCCTTAACTTCGTTTCTTGCCAACTTTGCCAGCTGAACCGTGCCGTGCCGTGCCATGATTCGCTCCGACACGAAATATGAACACTCATCATTGCCTCGGACATGCACACAGTGCACAATTTGCATGTGAACTGTGCGAAAGGATTTTTTTTTTAACTGGGTATCAAAAATGTCGCAGAAATGGGAAAAGTCATTATCTATAGCATAAATGTATTTAATATATATTTTGTATTAATTATTATTATAAATGTTTTAAGCCTAGCATGGATTAAAATTGAAATTTATAAATTTTATATAATTTTGACATATTTATTTATAAACAAAACATAACTTGTTATGGGCAATCAGATTATTCAATTAATTGAGCATTTAAAAATATATTAATTAATTTATTCCTATAGCCGGCAGCTTGGCAAAAATATTGATTATGTGACAAGTGGAAATTGCCATGATTAATCATGCACGTATTTCATTAGAGCGAGAAAAAAAAAAAAAACACAGAAATAGAAATTTTTTTTGTTTGACCAAAGAATTTGTTACCAAAGTATTTTGTTATTGTGCAAAGCTTAATTATATGGATATTGCATTTAATCCAAGTGAATTCAAGGAAATAAATATTAAGGCTATAAAAGTAATTTAGCAGAAGCAAATATACAATATTTTCTGCAAGTTATACACATCTAAGTTTCCCTTACTTAGCTGCAAATTAATATACTCAATTCCATTTTTAACTAAGGTAATTTCAACCGTAATATGCATATAAATGTTCGCCCATAAGCAAATGGTAATAATTTCTGCAATAATTAAAGTTAGCCATTTGCTTTTTGGCTAGTGGTCTGGCCAACACACTCAGAAACCACACACACACACACACGTACGTAAATTGCAAATTCCTGGTCAGAATGCAATATGGTTAGCCACAGACATAGCCACTGGCAACTGACCGCCGTTTGGTCAATTCGACTCGAAGCTAATCAAATAAAATATGAAAATATGAAAATGAAAACGAAATCAAAATGCAGCACCTGCGTGGCGCCACGCTGCGTATGCGTAATGTCCAAGCAAATGCCAATCAAATAGTTCGTTGCAATAATTGTGGCCGCATTTTCCGCATTTGCATTTCCACTTGGCAACGGGCAACGTGCAATTGGCCATCGACGATTGGCAATGAGAATGGGCAATTGCATTAGCCACGAGTTTCGGTCCAGCAATGTTGCGTATACGCCGCTGTGTGCTCTCAGTTTGATGTGGGCTAGCATTCAGAGCAATTATTACCGTCCATTTAACACACCTCATTAATTTCATTCGCAACCCCAGCAACGGCAACAACAACAAATTAATTAACAATTAGCAATTTAATTAAATGAGCCGAATGCCTCACGAAAACTATGTGAGCAAAAAAGCAACGCAAAAGGTGAATGAACTAATGGGAAGAGAACAACCCAATGCTAATTAACTTGAATTCATTTTAATTATAATTATGAAGCTTCTATTTCTCAACCTTTTTCATAGTTTTATATAGCTTAAACAGAGTGAATATATAAAGACTTTATGAATCTTTTTTGAATTTGAATTTAATTTTAGTTTAATAACTTAATAAATCAGTTGCAAATATATTTGTCTTAGTTTGATTGATTTGTAATGAAAAACTTTTATATAAATAGGTTTATTTTTATTTTATTTTTATTTTACTTTTATTTTTATTTTATTTTTATTTTTTTTTGTTTTTTTTTTAATGGTATTTAATTTTATTTTATTTATTTATTTTTTTTTGTCTTTTTAAAGCACTTTCTATAAATATTGAAGAGCTAGTTCAATCTCTCCATTTACTCTAGCTGTTCAGTGCATATAAATTAGCTTGCACTAGAGACTTTTAAGTGTGATACAATTGGAAAAAGACACACACACACACACATACACATATATATATATATAGTCACACACACACTCAGATACAGTTTCACACGGAGTCAATCGTTAAGCCACTTAGACGCCAGACAAACAAGCACTTTGAGCAAATTCAATAAAAGCCCGAAACAGACACAAAACACACCCTCCGATGATAGCCGCCGTTACGCCCTTCCCTACATCTAATCAGCTACGTAATTCGCATTTCCCTGCTCTAAATTTCGAGTTGACAAAGTCGCTGGGTAAATTTTAGATCAGCTTAATGTGAATTGAGTCTCGCTTTTTGTCACGCATTGGGGCAAGTTTTTATTGTGTTGTAGTGCATACTTTAGATTGCTCTTTGTGTGTGTGTGTGTGTGTGTGTGTGTGTGTGTGTGTGTGTGTGTGTGTGTGTGTGGTTGGTGCATGTAAGTGCTTGCCAACGCTTGTCCATGTCAATTATTGGACAACTGCATGTCTGGGCCTGGCATTCTACTGCTATCAATGCAAACAGATTAGCCTAATTAAATAGTTTTCCACTCGTTTCAGCTAAGCCATTTCAATTTGCAACTAGATAGCTTTTATACCCTTTCCCAATGGCATATTCTGGAGAAATCCTAAGAGTGTAATTGCTTAGATATCAAATGCACTTTTCTGTGTTTCTAGATAGTTGATATTGAAATGATTTAAAGTATAACTTGAAATCTACATCCATCTTTATTTTATTATAATACTTCTTTAATATTATCTAACTGCTATAGAAATCGAGATTTAGGGAACAGGAAGTCAATAAATAGTTTATTATTCATACAATATACAATAAATATAAATATATTTGTATACATATGTACATATATGTAATATGTGGAAGAGTATTCAATCTCTAATAAATCCCTTTGCACTTCGAACCTCGCTTTGTAGCACAAATGAGCACAAAATTGGGCCGAGGGCTATGCACTAATTGGTATCTCGTAGTCTTGGAAATCCATGGGGAATCAGAGGAGAAGGAATGTTGTTGTTGCATTCGAAATGCCAACTAAATGAAGATTATTTGAACGACAGTTTTAGGTTTCGCTTCAAAATAAATTGCGCAACAATGAGTGGAGCGCAAAGCTTGCAGTTATCCCTTTTTAATGCTTTTTTATAGCTAAACTAGGAGGCACATGCAAAATGTTCATTTGACAGCATTTAGCAGTAGACCGCAAGCCCACACACACACACACACACACACACACACACACACAGACACGCAGACATCGATTGTACAACATTTTATGGTGTTGTAACCGCAGCAGCCGCACACACAGAAACATTGCCGCACACAGACGCATAAATTGCGGCATTTTGTGGGCAGCAGCATAACTAACAGTAATTAGCTACTTTATGTGACATACACACACACATACACAGAGAGAGAGTCTCACACACACACACACACACACACATACATACAGCTTGTGGGCTTAGCCACAGTTTATGCTCTCAAATTTTCTGTTTGTGGTCAATTGGGAATTGCAATTAACGCGTTGCTTTATTTTTATGACCTTTTGTGTTCCGACTGTTTATATTATAGTTTCTGCCCTACACACACTCACATACATACACACCCCCACTCTCTCTCACATACATATATCGCCTCACTTATTTTGCCATTATAATAAATTGGCTCGCTTTGTGCCGTCAGCTCGGAGCGCTTATTTGTCCCTAACTTGTTTATAGCCTCTTTTTATGCGCCAAGCTGCTTGTATGTTTTTTTTTTTTCTTCTCTCTGTCATTCGCGTACAACTTGGAGTTTCTCATAAATCTTGTATGCTGCATAAAGTGTTGGTAAAATGCAAAATTCGTTTTATACTTCTGTTGCTTCGTTTTACTGCATGCTAAATAAAATATTGTCCAGGTAAATCGGATTTTGGTGGCATTGACGGCCGAGTTTTAATAAAAGATGCGTTTTAAAAGCCTCACAGAAGTTTTTAAGCAAATACCGTTGCTTAATGCGCTCGCATTAAATAAACATATAAAGCACAATTCACTTCTCGCCTCGGTTCTCTCTGCTAGAGCAAGTTCCTTGTGCTCTGTCGCCCATCTCTCGCCAGTCGCAATATGGCTTTGGCCTAAACAATCGATAGCCCCCAGCCCTGCAAGGCTCTTTCTATTTGCACATAGACAGCATTTTATGCAAATTGCGATCATATATTTAACTTCGAAGATCATAAACATGTCATGAGCAGAGCCAGGAAAAAAAATAAAAAAAACCATTGGCAATCAAATTGAAATGCAAATGAAATATTGTAAATATACGACGAATAAATAAAAATTCAGTCACAATCAGCTGCTCATGGATAACGCAAATGATGCTATTAAAATGCAAAACAATTTTATATCCAATAATGCGTTGGCGTTAAGCCACCGAGATAAAGGTAAATGCAAAAAGTAAGGACAGCATTATAAAAGCGAATCAAAGCGCTGACCAGGCTAGGTTGAGGTATATATTATAAATATATATATATATGTATATATATATATTATTCTCTATCTTATCTAGCCATAGCATATCCCTTCGAGTTTACTTCATAAATGTGAAAGAAAATTCTAGTTTAATGAAAGATATTCTATGATATATAATTATAAATAGGAAAAACTTTCTACTTATCAATTGCTCTACAGGGTATTAGTTAGTCTCATTTATTAGTAACTATTCTTTTTTTTTTTTTTTTTGTGCATTTTCACACTTGCTTTTGGCTAAGCAATTGCGAGCTGAGTTCTCTTGCGTCAGGTGATAAATTTAAAAGCGAAATTGCACCGCCGACACATTCGCAACAATGCGGAAGAGGGGCGGAGAGAGGGAACTGGATGCCAGTGAGGGCAGCACTCAGCCACCTGAGCGCTAGAGACGCATAAAAAATGCCAAAAAAAAAAAAGAGAGGAAAAAACAAACAAAAATAAAAACAAACAAGCATACAAAGATGTCTGCGGCTGACCAGCCCCAACTCTTCTCCATTTCATGCACTAAGCATGTGTGTGTGTGTGTGTGTGTGTTGAGTGTGTGTATCAGTGTGTGTACTTGGCAATTTTTTGGTTTCAGTGCGCTTTCTGGCTTCTGCTTGGAATTGCAATTAAATTTTTGTAGAATCTGCTGCAAACTAAAATATTTTGTTTTAATTATAAACCGGCGAACGTTCAGCAGGCAGAGTCTGACAGTTTGAAGTTCATTTAAAAGAGTGCAACGGCAACAGGAACAGCTGCTGCTGCTGCTGCTGCTGCCACTTCATTTGATACTCATTTAAGTTAATAAAATTGCCAGCGCACCGAGCTCGATGCATCCGTATTTAGTGCAGCGTTGCACATGCAACTAAATACCGTAAATTGACGTGGAAAAATTTCGGACAGCGAGTTAATTGCGAATTTCGAATTGCGAATTTTTCATGGTTAAATTATATTATATAAACGTATCTAGCATCAATGGGGCTAGTCTAGTGAGGAACACGTTGGTTGGAGATTACAGAAAAAACAAAGAGCTTTTCATTTGGTTTAATTAGAATTAGTTTCTTTTTTTTAATATACATTAAATTTAGCGAGAGCGTGCATTTCAATTTGTTTGCTAATTGAACAGATTTTTTTCATAGATAAATTCCATTTGAATATTTGACTAAAATAAAAGCAACGAGCCAATGCGCACTTAATGGATATTAAATAATTTTTGATTTAATTTGCTGAAAATGTAAATGCAATGAGTTCTATTTATTAAAATGTTTCCTATATTTATTTAAATTAGTTAATTAAAGTAAGCTGTTTTTTAAAGAAATAGTAATTTATATTTATGGTATAGTTTAAATAGTCAAATAATATTATTTGATAATATTTTATTAATTAAGCAATTAATGAGTATTAAATTTTGTACTAAATGTGAAAATATATTTTAATTGTTATTCAGCCAAAGCATTCTACTATAATAAAAGTTTGCAAAAAACTAATAGACATTTGATTCATTGCGCTCGGTTCACGAAATAAGCCGAATAAAAATAAGATATAATCACTCGCTCTGATAATAATCCTAAGAATATTCTTTTCGTTTTTCTTATCTGTTGAGTTCCTTGAGTTGAGCTCCTTGAGTTGAGCTGTTCGTGAAATGCTCTTTTAACGAACATCGTCTAGGAAGCGATACGATAAACATTCGTGCATAGAGATTCAGCAAGTGAGAGAATACCTTAGAAACTCAATAAAAATGGTTTTCATATTCACTCAATTCTCACAAACGACTTTCCTTCAACTCAACCAATTGTCCACACATCGATCCCACACGAACTCATTGAAGAACCGACGACATCTCTTCTGAGTAGAAGAGAGAGAGAGAGTTCTGAGTTTCCTCTCAGAGACTCAGTATATATGTACATGCAGACATTGAGAAACGGCCAACAATTAGCTGTGAGCTATGATTATAATTAATATTCCTATTCACTTATTCTAAGGCTGGGTATAAAGTCTCATTTAGAGAGACCTTAAATTTCAAATAGTAAAATGAAACTTATTAATATTCCCACATAAATAATAGTTGAGTTGCTTGGACTTTTGCTTTCTTGGCTGTCTACTTTTGCTCCTTTTGAGTGCCCAATTTCTGTACATTTATCTAATGCAAATCAGTCTTTATTCAAGCGACAGTCATTAGCGCGGGACAGTAATTTGCTTTTAGCGAAAAGTGTTTGACGTCTGGGTAGAGCTGACTACGTCTTTTTTCTGTTTTTAATTCAATATGTCAAAAACGTCGCTGGCACAAACCTGCAGCATTTGCATGATGGGCAGAGCGGTTGGGGGTTCCTCGCGTTGGCAGCTATGATAGACGCAGTCAACAGCTGCCACTCAAAGTAGGCGCAACTCGACTCATCCGCTGGGCCGCAACTCTGACTCTGACTCTGGCTGTGCGTCAGGCCAGACCAGGCGGCAGACACATTTAGCTAGACAGACGAGCTGCTTAGTTAGCTAGTTAGTTGGAGCTGGCCAAGCAGCTCAGACAGGGCCCGCAGCTACATGAGTTTACCGCTGAAGCGTAAGGCAACGAAGTAAACTATGGAAAAACTTCAGTTGAAGTTTAATTTAATTGTTGCTTGACGTCAGCGTCTAGCCAACTGGCTGCACCTGATGCAAGGCGTTAATGCTGCATTTCTCGCATTTAAATATGGCTTATGGCAAAGCCTTTAATTGAAAACTCGAGTCTTGTATAAACCTGGCCTCAATATAAAAGCTAATTAAAATTAAATGAGGAAATTTATTTTTAAAATAATTAAAACTGGTTGTGGCTGTTTATAGTTATGTTGGCTAATTGCCTGGCTGATTGTCAAATGTGCAAAAAAAAAAAAAATATATATTAATATAACATTTGAAAATATAGCCTTACTTATACTGTTTAAACATTTTATACATATACCGTATAATAGTCTCAGTTTATTAAAAGCAGATTAAATATCATAGAATAATTTTTATGAACTGCTGAAAATGCAAACTATTTAAAGCATTTACAACAACAATAATAAAATAAAATAAAAATTGCTGTTTATTTAACAATCATGGCGACTCCCTTTGGCTGTTTTAACTGCGGCCACGTCGAGTATTCAACACAATGACAATGCGACATAATTTGTATAAATTACAGAGCAAAAGTAAACAATTTGCCGAAAATGCAATGCGCAAATGTATGTATGTATTTATGTGCTGCAATGCGGCGAGACGTGGCGAGCATTTCATGAAATATGCAGCAAGCGGCAGCTGATATTAAATCATTATCAGCTGTGGCAACAGCAGCAGCAGTAACAGTTTGTGTGACAGCTACAAACATTTTACAAGCAATTCAACACAGGAGACACGGACAGCCGAGCAAATGATGCAGCAAAAGCTGCAGATGGGCGAGGAGGGAACACAGTGAATGGTTGTAGCGCTAGGCAGGAGCAGCAGCAGGAGGAGGAGGAGGAGCAGAGGAAGTGGCTTGGCAGTGGCTCGTTACCCACCAGCACGATAAAGTTGTCATAGTGTGAAACAAACAATTCATCAGCGTCAATGTGATAAATTATATTTTTCCACCAAACACACACATACATATAAACGCAAAGAAAAATGCCGGACAACATTTTTCTACGTAAAGCGAAATCGAAAAGTAGAACATGATAAATGGTTTTTGTTCAATTGAATTATAAACAATAAAACAAACAAGCATCAAGCATACGCACAGTGTAACACACACACAAATATTACGTATACGCGGCGAACTTGAACTTTTGAAATGCGCCGCTAAGAACGAACAAGTTTAATACAATTAAGCTCTACCGAAATAAAAAGCCACAAAACAGAACGTTGCCAACTCGGCCAATTAGATTATTTTGCGGCCTTGTTTGCCTCCGCATTAATGCCATTTCGGCTGCTGCCACTTCTTTTCGTGTTTTGTCTTTTTCTGGTTTTCTTGCTCTTTTCTTTTCTAAATAAAATAAAAACCGACTCGTCTGTGCTGCGGTTGTGTCGGACTAATGCGCATCAGTTCGGCTTAAAGCTAAGATTTTAATTTGGCGCATAAATTTTTGTGACTGGCCGCATTTATTTATTTATTGCTTGAGTTGTATATCGCACTTAAGGGATTTGTAATTTGTAAGCTTTTACCGGCATTGAATGTTCGCTGTGGCAGGAGTCGACAGTAAAAAAAATAAAAATACAACTCGAGTAAATGTTTGTCTGTTAATATTTATGCAGTGTCATTAATTTGTATTGTGTTATTCACATTAAAAATATGAATATATGTTTATTCATTGAATTATGGCTCTCTAAAAATATTTAAAATTTTTATGCGAGCTTTAAATTATATTTATATATATTATACTGTATTTATATATATTATATTGTATTTATTTATACAGCTGATTCTCTTCCTCTCCTTTAATTTATCTTAATTTAAAATCTTTTCACGCCTTGCCTCATTGCGCACTGATTAGGCAAATGAAAACGCCATTTTGTTTCAGCGTAATTCCAAGCATAACTCTCGCTTCCCCCCCAAGTATTTGAGCAATTTGTGTGCGTTGCCTTTGCCAATCTGCAAAAACTTCAATCATGCATACATTTTTATTGCTAAGCATTAAAACATATGCTGGCGCAGAGGCAGCCCTCCTCTCTCTCGTCCTCCCCCACCAAAAAAAAAAAAAAAAAAAACATCATATTTATGATATGCTCGTTGACTGCTTATGATGTAGTCCTTGTGCTGGTGTCCTTGTTGCTTTTGTTGTCGTTGTCATTGCTCCTGCGGCTGCTACTATTTTCGATACACTTGTCTGTCTGCCGTGTCACTCGACTCGACTCGCCTCGCCTCAACTTGACTACTGCCCCGCCCGCCCCCCTCTCACCAGGCAAGCGTCATTGTCAATGTTTTTGTGCATAGTTCCTGTTGTTTGTTGTGGCAACTGCTGCAAACACGCACACACACACACACACACACACACACACACACACATACACGTACAGAGTGTGGGGCGTGTGTGTAGATTGAAATTTATGCGCGTTGATAAAAGACAAACGCCCGCCCTACCGAAACTGTAGACAACAATTGATATTTTATGGTTATGAATTATTGCCAACGATTATCTTACATAAGACTGCAGCATAAAAAAGGTTTTTCTTTTTTTTTTTTCTGTGCACAAAATAACAACTACATTTCAGTGTTGGCAGCTGTCGAGTTAAATTGTGGATAAAAGAAGCTAAAATAAGCTGAAATGTAGGGGGGGGGGGAAAAATATTTGAAAAAAAAGAAAAAATTAGTATATTTATATTTAATAAATTATTTGCAGTGATTCTTTTATTTTGCCCAAAATAATAATAAAATCGATTGTTTATTATCAAATATTTGGCACACAATATAATATTTGCTCTAAGTATTTCCTCTAGGTATTTGCTCAAAGTGTTTCGTCTAAATATTTCCTTCAAGTATTTCTAGTATTTTCGCAAAGTATATTGGAAGAATTTCCTCTAGGTAATTTCTCTAAGTGTTTCCTCTAAGTATTTCCACTATTTAGTATTTGCTCTAAGTGTTTCGTCCAAATATTTCCTTCAAAAATTCCTGGTATTTTCTCTAAGTATGTCTTGAAGACATTGTCTTCTAAGTATTTGCTCTAGGTATTTCCTATAAATATTTATGCCAAGTATTTTCTTCTAAGTATTTGCTCTATGTATTTCCTTTAAATATTTCTTCCAAGTATTACCTTTACGAATTTCCTCTATGTGATTCCTCCAAGTATTTCCTCTTTAATGCTTCGCAGAACTATCATTAAATATTAGCACTCACTTCACTTCACTTTGCTGCACTGCACTGCACGGTAGGACTGACCTCTACCCACCAGACCTGTGTGACTGAAGAAATGCTGCAGCTGCTAACCTTTATATAGGGCCACTTTTACTCAAGCGAAACGTCTCTCTCAACTGTTGAGCCCGACACCAGGTAGAGCTCGTTAGAGTTGATCTTCAAGTGAGCAATGGGAGCACTCTCTGCTGCTCAAGGCTAGATCTAGCCGAAAATAGGCTAAACAGCCAGCACTGCTGCTCCATTGCATAAAAACAATGTCAATTTAAATGTTATATATATATACATATAAATTATATGTTGAGCTGCAGCTCTTCTACACAGATCAGAGAGCTTTCACAATAAGCCGAAAACAAGAAATTCATTTACATTGATTACTTTTCGTACTAGCCGTATTTCATATTCAATTACATGCATTTTCTCCGGGCCAAATGTTTTTAACCATTGAAAATTTAAGCAATTTTTTTTCTGACACTGTTTTTCTGTACGTCAATTGAATTGGCTGCAAAACATTGTTGAATGTTTGCGAATAAATAAACTGTAAACTGTAAAGTAAAGCAATTGGAAAACGTAAAAAGATTCAGTAAAACATTTTCATATTTTTATATGAGTAAATTATTATGGACCAACTCCTGTTAAGGGCTTTTGTATATTTAATGTTAAATTGCGTGTTTTTAAGCAGTTTAATGCATCATTTGCTCATGTCTGTGAGTAAATTGTTGGAAAATTGAAGTGTAAGCTTTGGCTTTAGATAATAGTTTACTCAACTGTAGAATATCCTGATTAATGATGTCTATAATAGCACAGACAGAGTGGAATAATGTATTTATTTATGCAAACGAGGGCATTCATAGAGGTGTTGCCTTTTTGATTAAGCACCGAAGCTATTGTTAAACCATTGAAGACTTTGACATTTATTGACAAAATATTTGACAACATTATTCAGGCAGCTATTAGAATTTGGTCAGACAATGAGTTTAATTGAGACATTTTCTTCTATGAAATGTCGAAGGATATGTCAATTATTATTTTTTTTGTTAGAGTGAATGGTTTACTAAATTCCATAATGATATTATGAAATGCGGCTTATATATTTATTGATTTATTTTATTTTATTTATTTTTGTTTTTTTATACCCTGACCCCATCCAAAATGGGAAATCAGGGTATAATGGTTTTGTTTTATTTTAATTTTAATTTAATTGCATCTTTTGTCATACATATATTTATTTATGTATTTTATTTTATTTATTCATTTATTTATTTTTAATTTTTTTTTTTAATTTATTTTATTTTTAATTTTAAAATTTTTAATTTTTAATTTGAATTATTTTGCAGCTTTTTTCATATGTAAATATACTTATTTATTTATTTTATTTTATTTATTTTTGTTTGTTAATTAAAATTTAAATTTTATTACAGCTTTTGTCATACATATATTTATTTTTTTTAGTTATTTTATTTATTTGTTTTAATTTGTATTTTAAATTTTATTGTTATACATATTTATTTATTTTAATTAATTTACTTTATTTTTAATTTTATCATATTTTATTTATTTATGCGTTCGATATATTTACATAGCATACTTATGGGTATATTTAACCCCAATCAACGATAGGCGTCATCTGAAGCGATCTGAGTCTTAATTCTCGTTATGTTTATTAATAATTGCACCATATGTTGTTTATATAGCTTAATGTCCAGCTGTTTGTAGGCAGATAGTTTTCTTGTCTACTTGCTATTGTACTTTCTAGTTTTTATGGAGAATGCTTCATGTTTTTGTTGTTGGCATCAATGAATTAGTGAGCTGCTTGAAATACTTGAACCCGCATTGTGCCACGCTGAAGGGCTGTCACAGCTTGCCCCCTAAACCTAGTTTGCCGAGACATCAGTGCCAAAAGGACTTGTGGCGCCTCCGCTTCTTCTCTTTCTCGTGCGCAATCCAATTGCTGCTGCCATTTGATGCTGAACCCTTGACATGGTCGCATGCTGCGACGCCAGCTTCATTGGCTCTTTATGGGTCTGTAGCCAGGCGCTGGCATATTCAGCACAATTGTCAAGCCAGAGGGCGGGTGGGGGAAGGTCGACTTGCATGCTGCTGTCCCGCTGCAAATGATATGTGGCAGTGGTGGCGGAGCTACACGGACCAAAGTGGATGTGTTCGCATTAGGCGAACAGGCAAATGCGCTGATGTAGCAGCTGCCGCTGTGCCACTGACAACTCTGACAGCACATTTGCGTGGATAGATCAGGGCATATCATAAAAGCGGACGCTGAAATATGCACAGTTGAGCGCTTTCTGTTGCACCACCTACTACCCACTGCACCCACTGTTTGCCCACCGTTGCAGCTGCGACAACGCGACACTTACTCAAGTCTTCGTTGAAGTTGGTGCCCTGATGCCCAGCCTGGCCCGGCAGTGTCGAGTGCTGCGTTCACTTCCTGCTAGCAAGTGTCTGTACTTCATATCTACCTCTCTCTCTCACTCTCTGTGCGTGTGTGTGCCATGAAGTGTCTGACTTGCATGTGCGCAGCTGCCGACAGTTGACGTGCGATACTCAAACATTGTCCTGCATCAGCCCAGCTTGTCGTACTTATTCATGCCCCCTCTAGCCACACCCACAAATCAGACACAAGCCTTCCCCTTAGCTCTATCTGCGCACCCCCATGCCTACCACAGACTGTAAAGGCGTTGGCTTCTTTAAATTATTTCGCCATGTGCGTAGGTGCCCTGGCATTAAATACAGTTATATTTAATACGCTCTCTGCTATGGAGTTTCTTATTTTTATCACTTAGTTTGTTAGCCTCGTTCGTTGGCAGATATCAAATTATCGTTGCGGATAATCGAAAAATGCTATTAAATTATTTAAGAAAATAATGTTAGCAATAAGTTTAAAAATTCATTTTAATTTTATTATATATTTTTTTATAATATATATAATATTTAATTTTAATATAATAAATTAATTTAATATATTATTTTATTATATATATTGTTATATATATATTAATTTTAATTTGATTGTATTATAATATTTTTATATATTTTATTATGTAGTAGGGAATCTAAAAAAAAAATTCTTTAACTCTTTTGAATATCTTTAAAAATTACAAAGAATTAAAAAAAATATATTTTTAAGTATATTTTTAAGCGTCCGCCAATTACTAAATCTCATTTTTGCCTCTTCAAGATTATTTATTTATTTATTTTATTTTATTTATTTATTTATTTTATTTATTTATTTTGAAATTTGTCATCTTATTAGAGCATATAGTATTCGTCATTTTCAGTAATATGATTTTACTGTCTGATTTTAATAGCTGTTGCCTGATGGCAGCTACGTCGCGTCTCTTTCCGCGACATTCAATTTATTTCTGCATAAACATTTTATACACTCGTTGAAGGCAACTGTTCGCTGTTGTTGTCGTTGCTGTTTCTGGCTGGCTTTTGAATTTTTTATATGCATGTAGAATACCAGAATAATTCATACACACACACACACACACAGAGAGAGACAAGCAAACCTTTGTATATAATAATTGCTTTCATATCGCTGTGTATCCTCTTCTTTTTTTTTTTTTTTTCTCTGCGACTTTGTTTTGTGATTTGTTGAATGCTGTGATTTAATTTTAAATGAGTTTTTGATTTATGCATTAAACACATAATTGTAGCAGCTTTTTCTTTCGCTTTTGTTGTTGTTGCTGCTGCTGCGTTCACTCCAGACAGCGCTGGCGGCTTCTGTCTCCCGGTAGCGGATTTGGCTGCCATTTTATGTGCATAATTTAATGTTTAGCGTGATTTATGGCTATCTTTTTCCTGCAAGAGCGCGAAAAAGAAGGGCTTTTAATATGAGGCAAAAGTAGCGGATTTCGGTTGAATATTTGAGAGTTTTTCAGGGATTTACTGGGGTGTGTGGTAAGCGTCTTATGGAGCATTAAATTGAGTCTAGCTACCTCATATTTTTACTCTTTTTATTAGGCTCTTATGGCTGCATTTTACTGGACAGACACAATGCGAGCATTATAAAATTTGATGGGTTAGTTTAGGTGAAGGGGCGTGGCCCAACCTTGCAGCAGTTTTCCCACAGTCCATTAACTCGTCTTGGGATTATTTATAGTCGTGGTCAAAAAGCAGGTGTTGAGTCAGCGAAATGCTTTTACAATTTCATAAATGGCTATCCTTTCACCCACAGCAAAAGAGTTGCTAAAAGCTTATCGAACTGGTAAACAACTGAATTTCAACATCCATTAGCCATTAAAAGTTATGTTTGATGATTCAAATTTTAATAATTTCAAGTTGAACTTTTGTTAATAGTCAAAAAGCAAGTTAAACATCCGCATAGCGTATGCTTGAGCGCACATAATCCTGTTAAAAATGTGTGTGCCTGGACATATCTGTTCAGAATTTGGCAAAAATAATCCCAACGAAATGAAAAGCGTCGAGCAGCAGCAATTACGGCAAAAGCTTTTAAGTGGACAGACAATCAGAATTTGAATATGCATATTTCCAATTGGATTGTGGCAACCAAAAAAGGCTTGAAAGAATCCGAGATTTGAATTTTATGAAAGCTACGTATGTTTGGAACGCCGTAAATGCGTGCGCCATAAAATGCGCAATGGAGTGCAAAGGCGTAGAAAATATTGCGTATACGCAATGTGGGCCGCTTTTTATTGTTTTTACGTTTGAAGGGGAATTGAACTTTTATCAGCATATCATGTGCGCGTGCCTCGTTTAACAAAACTAAAGTGCAAACATAAATAATAATAAAAATGGCAAATACCATTAAATGGTAGCTCGGGACAGCCGAAAAGCCAATGGCTCAAAGGTCGCTAAATTTATGAGCTTTGACCGCTGCCGTCAGTTCGTGCAAAGTGATTTTGGATTATGACATTTGACACATAAAGTTTTTATGGCCCCAGCGATAGGATTAGTTCGTTTAGAGAAAGAGAAAGAGAGTAGCTTAAAGGCGGCGGACAGTGGGGCAATGGGGTCTCGGCCCCGTGCCCTGCATAACAAATTGGTGCCGGTTTCATGAGGTCAGCTTTGGCCTTAAAGCAATTTCTTTTCATTTATGCCATTTCATTTGCTACGCTTGTGTATATATAATTTCCATCTGATTTGCTGTGGCACAGCATCAATTCTCACTCTCCCTCTCTCTCTCTCTCTCTCGCCCTCGTTGCCTTGCTGGCCCTCGCAGCATTTATGCAGTTATTGCTAGTTTGCATACATAAATACAATCCTGCATGGCTACTGAAACCCATTCCAACATACTCTACGTATCTACTTGATATCAATTCTTCTGCTAGGGCTCTGAAGTGTTTTGGCTCGCTGGCTCTGGCTCTGGCAATGCCCGTCAAGTGGGTCACGTAGGAGCTGGCATGGCAAACCCGCTCAGCTCCTGGCAGCACCACTTCAACTCATACTGCATGCTTTTTGACTATACAAATGTTTGTGTGTGTGTGTGTGAGAGAGTATTAGCAGGTGTGCACACACACACACATGTGTGTGAGTGTCTGGCAACGTTTTTCTTGCTCATTGATTCGTACGTTTCTCATGCGCTTTGCTTGGCATGTTTACGTTTTGGTTTCTTTTTTTTTTCCATTCATTTCATTCCTCATCGCATTTTTTATTTCCACCTGTGATGCTGCAGCGATAAAAATTCAATTTTGTTTATAAGCAAATACCATAGCCATGGCTCTCCTCGTTGCTCTGCAACTGCACGGCCATTCCTCGATTGAATCTTGCCATTCGTGCCACACATTAGTCTCATGAGCTGCCACACTATTTGTCCTATTTGCAGTCCGAGTGGCTGCCTTCGTGTGTGTATGTGTGTGTGTGTGTGTGGCAAGTCCTCGAGTGATTTATAGCTTGTCACATTTATTCCACTGAGCAAACAAATATATATATACATATATTTATATCAATGCCAGGTCGTAACTGAGATGTGGATGTAATGCTGGGGCATTACATTGTAATTCGATTTAAAGTGATATTTAGTGAATGCAGCTTATTAATAGGCTATCGAATCACTTATCGCTTAACATTTTATCTGTCCTTATCACATTACAAATAAATATTATTATTTACAGCATTCCCCTCGTCACAATTAAATTGGAGAATTGTGAAAGCTCCAATTAAATAAGACAATTGAAAATGTTAAATTTTTATTCAAATTGAAATGTGACACGTTAATTAACATATATTTAAATATACATATATGTGCGTAAATGCATTTATATGCGAGTCTGAATGCGCATGCAACTCTCAATTGATTTATGTTGCGTTAATTACATAACATCGGACAGATAAAAAGCGGTATTTATATAATTTATTGTAAATGCGATGTGTTTTTATTTTGAATGCAAACAATGCATATGCAATGTAGCATAATTATAATTGATGAGCCGATGCATAAAGCATATGCACAGAAATTGGCTCATTAATTAAAATTACGCTCAACAAATGAACTTGTTTTATTTTACATATTAAATGCTTTGCTAACTTGCTGGTTTTACTCAAAATTTAAAGTGGAAGTAGAACAATGTGTCAATAATGTGCGATTATATCGAATACCATCCAGTCTGACCCTCTCAAATGGCGCACACTCACGCACCACCAAACACATTGCGGCTGGCTTTGTGGCTCTCGTAGATACAAGAAAAAATTGCAAAAAAAAAAGGAAACAATGTGAAAAAACTAGCAGCTAGCTCTTGTGTGAAAGCTGACTTTTGAAGTTAATAAAAAACAGGCGCCTCATGTCTCTGCTAGCTCCCCCCACTGCCTCTGCGTAATAGAGTCTGAAATGTGGCGCAAAGTGCGTGAATGCCCTTTTCTATTCTTTATATACCCTAAGCTGAAGCCTAAATAGGCTTGTTCAACTGGACTAAAAAATTCTACTGAGCATTAAAAATGTTTATAAAATATGTGCAACTCTTGAAAGATATTTGAAATTACATAAAAAAGAAAATAAATTGTATATTTTATACTAGATAATATAGCACGTACATAGACATATATAGGCTCGCATGCGTACAGTACTTGAGTAAAAGTAGAAGCCAGGAGAGAATAAGTGCAGAAGATCATTAAAGTTGTCTATGTGTATGCAGCAGTTCTTATTTGGTATTTGTATTTAGGTAAAGCGAAGCTAGAATGCTCACAGCAGCAGAGAGCGTTCCCATTGCTCACTTGAAACTCGACTGCAACGAGCTCTACCTGTCGTCGGGGTCAACATTTGAGAGAGACAGTACTTGAGTAAAAGTGGCCCTATATAAAGGGCAGCAGCTGCAGCATTTCTTCAGTCAGTCTTCAGTCGTCCAGACTTGCTGGGGGTCAGCGCAATACAGTGAAGTCGAGTGTGTGAATTATAAGCATTAAAGACGTAGAGGAATTACGTAATGGAATTACGTAGAGGAATTACGTAAAGGAAATACGTAGAAGAATTACGTAAGGGAAATACTTAGAAGAAAGAGAAAATACTTAGCAGAAATACTTGGAAACAATACTAAGAGAAATAATACGTAAAGGGAATACTTAGAAGAAATAGACAGAGGAATTCCCATTTTCAATAAGTTCAGGGTATACAAATATTCCTATAATCCACATTAGAAACTGTGAAACTTTTTCCAGCCAGCTGAACAGTATTTGAAAGTTCCAAAACTTGATTTGAATCAGATTCGATTTTTGGTTGCTCATTTGAGACATATGTGAATGTATTTGGTATTTTTTGAGTAAGAGTATATTTTATATATATATAAGAGTATATTTTATATATATATATTTTTAGGGGATTTTGGGTGCAAAAAAATAAAAGGAAAAATCAATTGTGCGCAAATTGAGTAAGTGTCATTTGGAGTTTCCGTTTCCTTCAAAGCCAACCCACGAGTATTAACAAACAATTGTGAAGCACACACACACACACACACAGCCATGCACGCACCCACACACACACGCACTTATGACTCGAGCTTCGAGTCGGATGTGTGACAATGTGGCATATGATCCCGACACTTGCTGGCTGAGGCACTTGCATAAATATATAAGTAGACAATTTTAGAGGCATTATGTATGCCAAGCCACAGTGTGTCTCTGTGTGTGTGTGTGTGACTTGTGTATGGGTGTGTGCAACCACTTTAAACACAATCTAATGTCAACAAGCCAGCTGACAGAGAGAGGCAGAGAGGGAGACAAGCTATGACATGGCATTGCATATGTATGCCAAGTTCGACTTATAAATGTGGTTTAACTTCCATTCGCCTGTTGTAAGCATGTGGTGCCAAGAGCTCTTCATCTCTGTGTGTGCTCGTGGTGTGTGTGGTTCGACTCTCGGTCGCATTGCTCTGTATCAATGAAGTTGTTAGTCGAGTGCCACTTCCTGTCTGCAAGACTCCCCCATCTGAGTGAGTATGTGCCATTCACTTTATTGGATTATCAGGCAAATTTCATAGTATTCCACTTTTATTCCTTACTTCACATATGGAGTTTGCCTTCAAGCTTAAATGCTTTTTGCCCGTAATCGACCTTTTTTTTCCCATAAGGCTTATTTATTCGCTCGGCTTATGCCATAAACGGGGTGTTAGTTGTAATTGGATTTCGACTTTAAAAGCAATGTGGTGCATATTTATAGGGATGGTCTACAATAACCGCCATTGTGATGGGACAATTAAAAAAAAATCAAATTAATTCAACAAATTCTTAAGCGTATTGAACAAATGAATAAAAATGCATATTGATATATTAAATTTATATACAAAATTCAGAGAGGTGTGTTTAATGAACAAACCAAAACCAAATCACATACCAAATTACGAACTTTTTGAGCTAACATGAAATTGAGATGAACATTTCCAGAATGCTTTCGAAAATGCTAAAATAAAATCTCTCGGAGGCTTTAAACACTTAATTATATATGCATGTAGTATTAAAAGCTTAAATTTCCGGCTGGCTGGGAAAAATATTTGCCAAGAATCTCTCGTGCCACCTCACATTCAATTCCCAACACATACCTGCACATACTACATAGAAATTCTGCATTGGCAAAGCATTAAAAATGTAAACTGCATTCGAAATGTTTGCAGCCCCAAAAATACCAAATACCCATTAAACACCCCATCGGGGCATTCGGTAACTGCGCACAGCTGCGTTGCCCAGAATGGAGAAAATAAAACAAAAATTAAATGGAGAAACAATAGAAAACAATTGACGTAGCACAATGCGACAGTAGGGCGAGCATAGATTTCGTGCAGATTCACACGTAGCCTCAGGGGTAAATAACGCACACAGAGACAGACACACACACATACACACACACATGCAGAGAGAACTGGCACAGGCAACAAGGCGAACAGATCTGCCCCAAATGCTACGTTTTAATTGTTGAACCACAGAAGTGCTTACATTTAGCTCGAGGGCGTCAGCTGCACGTGAGCACGAGTGAGAGAGAGAGAGAGAGAGAGAGAGACAGGGGGCAGACAGAGCGAGAGGTTGGCTCAAAATTGGGGGCTTACATTTCTATTTTGTCTGCAGTTTGTGTTTGCCTAACCCACATACATGTCTGCAGCCAGCAATCCGTGGTCCGCATTCCACTTGAGCTGCATTCTAATTTCGACATCAATTCTAAACCCAACTGCAAAACGGCCAAAATACATAAATAAATAAAAGCTTCGAATTAAAAACGAAGGCAAACACTAAGACCAAAACGGCTCAATAAGTTCAGCTGCCGATAATTTTGGTATTTGCCCAGCTCGAATAGGATCTGCAGCTGCTAAATCACTGGAAAAAACAACACAACTTTGCACATGGACTGCATTCAAATCAGACTCAAAAAAAAGAAACAAAAGGAGAACAAGAAGAAAAATCCTTATGCAGCTAAAATCGAATTTCAGTTAGTTTGACTGGCAAAAGGTGCGACAAATAAATAAGTTTTTCGCCTCGTCGATTTCTGAAGCAGAAGGCAGCAGCACCACTAGAAGTAGCAGTGCCAGAAGTTACAGCTAACAAGTTCACTTAAGCATACATTTTATCTCAGCAGATTGGCATATTTATTCGAAATCTCACTGCAAGTATAAAATGCCAAGCTTAAATTCAAGCTGTGTCAAGCACTGAGACTGGATAAATAACTTAGGCAATAAACTCAATATTGATGTGCAAAAAAAAAATATCTGGTAATAATAAAAAATGATATGATAATATAATATATAATATAGAATATATATATAATATATATATAAAATAATATTATATAAAACTAATATATGATCATCTTAAGCAAAGAAGAAGTATTTATCTTAATCAAAACAATAATTGTTATTCCCTAAAATAAGTTGGGCATGATTACAAATTCCATAGAGCATATAAGAACTGATCAGTTCTGCTATATTTTAGTGGAAAATGTTTTTTTTTTTTTTTTAACTACAAAATAAAACACTATTAAATTATTTAATACTACACACATATATAATCTAGTTAATATCAGAATTCGATTCTAGCATAGCAAATCTTTGCTTCTTGCAGATCGCCACCTAATCGTAAAAGTACAATGTTAACTAAGTCGAATTTTTAACAGTGCGCTGTTAAAATGCGATCAGCTTGACAGCGCTGCACTCGCTAAAGTTTCACACAAATTGGCAGCACTGCGCTGACTTAGTTAGCCCTTGCGGTGCAAACTGAATTTACGCCATGCTCGCAGCGCATAAACTGAGGCAACTGCCAGAAAATGGGGCGTGTTTGGGGATGTGCCGTTATATGTATGTGTGTGTGTGTGTGTGTGCATGCAAATGCTGGCAATAAATTTTGGAAACGTTTGCACGTTGCAGGTGACTTCGTTCGCCCCTTTTTTATTTGCGCTAACAATTTCAGCTGACACGCCCACTCTACCGTTAGTGCTCCTCTATTTTTAGTTTTACCCACTTCATATTTTTTTCTGTTCTTGTTTTTGGTTTTTGTTGCTTCGGCAATTTGCTGCTGAATTGAACCCAGCGCCAACAAATGTGCACGGATTTGTCTGTCTGGCTGACGATTTTTGGCTCTCAGTCCGTTTGGCTGCCAGCCTGTTTTGCATAAGTTTTGACAGTTTTCGTTGCAGCTGCGTACGCCGCACGCTTGTAAGCCAGCATGCAGCGCAGCTGCTAACGAAGTCATTCAGTGTTTGGCTCGCAACGTGACTAACTCAAAGAAATCGACAGACGAGTTAAACTCGGTTGCGATGCTGCGTTCCATTATGCCAATTCCACGGCTACGGCAACGGCAATGGCAACGGCAGCGGCTCAAGCGTGCGTGAGTTTGTGCCTCTCACGTGATTTATGCTGCCAATTAGCAGTACAGCACTGCCGCGCGCGCAGAGGATTTGATTTGTTACTCATACGCCACGTAAACAACGTGGCAAATCTGTTTTTGTAACTGCCTGTCTGTCTGTCTGGGACTTTGATTTTGCTGCTTTTACCTCGACCAGATCTCACTTGTAGATGTCAAATGCGTTTTTGAAAGATGACTTCGAGTGGTTATCAATTGATGGTTCGATTAGGAGCTTTAAGCTGGCCAACATACTTTGCTGTAATTTATATTTTAGGCAGCTTAAGGAGCTATAGGAAAATTTAATGTAAAATATAACACAAAAGTAAATCCATTCTAAGCATTATATTCTCAGGCTTTAAGATGTAAGAGCAACAACAACAAAATGGCTTCGCTTAGCACTTTTACCTTTCGCCATTTGCAAGCACATCAAGTTAAGTCAAGTCCATAATTCAACATTTGACTGCAGCCAACTCGCAAGCCATCTAAGTTATGTGAATGTTATCAGGGACCAGGCAACCTTTTGCTTTTCCTTTTCCTTTTTCGTTTTACTTTGTTCGTTCTTCTTCTACTTTTTTTTTGCACTTTGCACATTTTCACATTTTGCTTGCCAAGATTTCTGTGCTTGCCACATTTCACATTGAACAGCAAAAACGTATTAGATTAGCCCATTGGGGTACCATTATCACTGCCAGCGAATTTAAGACCCAGTTCGGCTTGAAGATGGCCAAGAATTGTAAGCTGAAAAGTATGCAACAGCTAGAGGTAGAGTGATCATTGAATTTTTAAATGAGGGAAATATTTAGTCTGGAATATATCGAACATCTATATAGTTAGATTCTGACATATTTCATCGCTGCCATCGAGCGGAACTAATGTCACTTGGCCATAACAAAAATATGCTGTGCAGTTAGGTTTTTGTCAAGCACTCGCTGCTAAAACATTTATATCTTGTTTATTTTCATCTCAACTGGCATGCAGTGCATTTTGATTAAGTACAGATACATATACATATACATATATATATAGACATACATCGTATTGCCGAGCAGCACGAATGGCATCTGTCACGTTTGCTCGCATGGGCGCGCGTGTGATGAATACTTTGCAATTAGGCTGACTTTTTGCCTGGTTGTTGGTTGTCGTTCCTTTCATGTTGACAGACACAACAACCGGCCAGCCGGATGAAAACGGTTAGGACAACGTTTACGTCAATCCCAGCAATACCTAGATTACACATTCTAATGGCATTAGAAGCAGACTAGAGAGAGAGAGAGGTGGAGATAGAGCGGGTAGCAACATCCCTTAGCTCGCATAAATATTTTATTTATTTGCTTTGCTGATTTTGGTAATTCCAGTGTGTATTTTTTTCTAGCAGCTACGTGCTCGAAATACTCGATTGATTGAACAGTTTTTAGCTGACATATTGTAGACAAAAAAATACAAAATAAAAGGAAAAGCAAAAAGAGCGGTAAATGCTGGGAAATTAAGGTAATTATGTTCACATAGTAAAATGAGCATAATCATTTAGGTAGTTCTGTCCTATATGGAAACGAGGTGATATTTAGTAAAAGGAGAAATTGTGTGTCTATTAAAAATGTAAAAATTAAATAAATAAATAAAATAAAATAGATAAATAAATAAAGCTTCCATCCTAAAGCATGGAATTGTGGTGCTTTCTCATTCCGACGAATCAGGATAATCGTATGGCATTTAAAAATACAAATTCTTAAATTAAATATATTGCTGACTCGAAGCATTCATAGCTTGATTTGATTTAATAATTAAGTTATTAATTAATTAAATAAATCAATTAAAAATTTTAGGTTCAATTATATTTTAATAATAATATTTCTTTATCTTCGTTACTTTGATTTATAGTGCTAGTCTTATTATAAATGCTTATATGAAATATTTTATTAATACTCGATGTTTTCATCTCTGTTGCAGGTATGTACGCAACCCAGATGCACTTAGCTAACAGCTCTCCTCAATTGAGTGCTAACAAATAAATGGAGCGAAATCAACATTCACTGAAATCCACAAGGCGGCAAATACATATTCGCCCCTTAGCAATTGTAAGGTCTAAGGGAGCGCCGAGGTCTAAGGGAGATTTGAATGCTGGCAGGCGCGTGCCGCTCCCGCAGCTATTGATAATGATGCGAAGTGAAAGCGAAGGCGTAAGATGGGCGTGCAAACTGAGGGAAGCTGAGGGAGAGCAAATGGTGGTTAGTGGGGCGCATGATGCAGCTGGTAAACTGTTTGGTAATTCAATTTGTGGCTAAACGCAAGTTAGTCGTAAGCAACAACAAGTGCAGTCAGTTGGTTACGCACACAGCTTGAATAATGCGCCAAAGGAGTGAAAAAGGGGGGTGGGGGGCAGGCAGTCACGCAGTCACGTAAGTCGTCCCGGCAACGTGTGTAATTGCGGCATAGAAATAAACGCCGTTTCCCAGCCAAAAGGGAACTAAACAGTGAAGCCAATGCAGAAGAAACAACTCGAGAGTGAGTGTGTGCATGCGTGTGTGTGTGTGTGTGTGTGTGTGTGCGTGGAGGTGTGTTAGCATACAGCCAAGCAAAGCCTTAAAAGCCGCTGTGAAACAACGGGCAGCAGCATGCTGGAAACGCCTGATCCACTTGGCAAACCAAAACCCAATCCGAATGCCCCAGCGTCTAGTTGTCGTTGTTATTTTTTGGCGCTCAAGCGATTTACTTGTTTTCCTGTTTGTTTTTTTTTTTTTTTTTCCCCCCCTTAGTATTTTTATAGTTTCTCTGCTTCTTCTCTTTTTTTCTTTCATTGCAGTGCTTTTAGTAGTTTTTTTTGCGCATGTATTTTGTATTTGTATTCCCTTTGGCTGTGCCACATGACGTATGAGTAATGGCTTTGGCCTGAGCGCTGAGCTGGCTTCGCTCCTGTTGTTGTTTATTTTGCGGTTGCATTGCTTTTAACAAACCATGCAAGTGTTCAAGTGTGCGTGTGTGCGTGTGTGCGTGTGTGCGTGTGTGCGTGTGTGCGTATTGGGAGGTTTTGTTATGCCAAATTGGTTTGTTTAAATTGAATATACGATATATTCATACGATATATATTCATGCTATAAATTGTGCAGTTAAAATGTGTAAAATTGCTCCATTTGAATGCACATGAACTAAGGATATCTACTCTAGAGATTATGCATATAGAGAGGGAGAGAGAGAGAGAGAGAGAAAGAGAGAGAGAGAGAGTTATTTTCTATTTCTGCAGACCTAGACAAGATTCAAAATGAAGATAAAGAGCGATATATATATTAATTAATACAGTTTGAGCAAAACGTAAAATGCATAAAATATTTAGCTAAATAATAAATTGATGTAATTTCGAAAAATTGTGATAAAATATAGAAAACATCAATCGGAAAATATTATAGAAATTATTTCAGATAATTAGAAATCTGCTGAGGTAAACTGAGAACTTCTCAAGCATTTTTTGAATGAATTTTTTTATAGTCTAACCACATTTTAAGCTCTGCTTAGGCACCCAACTATATAATTCGATAATTGTTGTGGCTGCTCAGCAAAAGTCTAAACTCATTTTGTTTGCTGTCAAAAGATTTGCTTTAATCAGGCTGTGAGCGAAAGTCTCCGCTGTAAATAACCCAAAGGCAAGCGCTGTGACTTAATCTGCCGCATAATTCGAATCCGCTGCACGACAAAGGATGGCAACAAAAAAAAAAAAAAAAAAATTTGGTAAGCCTCAGATCCCCAGATACGAAAGCCGAAACGAATACGCGAAAAACCGCAAAGCTAAATTTGGAACTGGCAAAAAGTTTGGTTCAGCTACTCCTTTTGCTAGCAGGCAGCAGGCGGGCATGCAGGATGCGGCTGGCATCTGGATTTGCCGCCGCGCCCACTCGTAGCTACTTCATATTTATATAATAACTTTATGTTTATGTTGTAGCTTTCTGAAGACTGTACAATAAGAACAACAAAGGGATGCGAAAGACTTGCACAAGTTGTTGCCAAAACAAACCGTAGGGCAGGCAGCAGTCGCAGCATCCGCACACACACACACACACATATATATATATATATATATATATATATATATGGCGTAACAAAAGACGTGCGCGTTGGCTGACACGGCCGGCGTCTAAAGTTGATTTCTTAATGTTTGGCCAGAGCAACTGCTGCTGTTTGTCTTGGCGCAACAAAATGGCAGCAGTAACAGCAGCAAGAAGGATGTGGCAAATACACACGCACACACACACACACAACACACACCAACACACATATACATTCTCAGTTCATCTCACACGCGTGTAAAGTCAAGTCTTAAAACTTCCAGTCAAAGGCAGCTACGTCTGCTGCGAGCATTGGCACCAAACTTGCCCAAAGGCAATTTACACTGGTAGCTGTTTATTTTGAAACACTTGCCAGGACATCTCGCAGGGAGCAAGGATAACAAGCGCTGGCACGCTGGCTGAGTCTCTGGCAAAGGCATTGCCAGTGAGCTAATATTTGCTATACAAAGAGCCTGGGCTCGAAATGGCGCCGATATTTTTACAGCGGATGCGGAAATGTGCATTATTTGATATTGCTCTATGTTTGCCATCAAACAGACGAGCACACATACATACACACATACACATACAGCCACATCCACTCACATGAAAACATGCTCGCTTTCATTAAATGTACTCAGAGTGAAGTGAGTGCCTTGTCAAGTACTCAATAGACATTGCAATAGACATTCAGTCCAAACAGTTGTCAGCTCTAACTGAACTCAACTGAACTGAACTGAGACGAATGCTTAAATTTAAATTGAACAATTTTATGACGAATGCTTGAACTTAAATGGAATTCAAATAGAATTTTCTAAGATGCAAATGAAATAGTTATTTATTGTAAATAATATATACAAAAAACAATTAAATGAACTTGATTTACTTTAATGTTCAGTTTCTTCAACACAGTTTTTATCGACTTATCCGATAATTGATTTCGATAAAGCTCTTCGTTCTGTCTAATGCAATGAATTAAACAAGTTAGATCATCTTTCAGCTTTATTCTATGTCTACCTTAACAAATTCAAGCGCCTAGGCTTACGTAAAACAATCTAAGCCAATTCTACACCTTAATCGGTCGGCCAAGCCACTTCTTTACAAATTGCCACAAAGCGTTTTGCACAAGTTTCAGCCAATTAGTCGCAACCGGCAGGTAGAGGCACAAGATAATGCAAAGAACAACAACAGGACAAGTGAAAGACGAAAGAAAACGGGCCCCTTCATCAACCGCAGAGTCGACAGCTGAGCTGTAAAGATTTATATATAAATTAAGTTCCAGCTTCATATAACAAATTGCCCTGGCACTAAGCGACTAAAACTAATTAAAAACCTAAACTTTTACCTGGCGCTCAGCCCCGGAAAAACTATTGTAATAGAAAATGCACGCGTACAAATTCCGCCCGACGATCCCAAAGTGGCGGAATGCCAACCCCAAAAGGCCCCAACTTTACAGACAGTGTAATTGTTCGGTGCGGCCAATTTTGAGCGTCAAGTTGTTCGTACAACAAAGTTCTTGCAATAATCCCAGCTAAACAGCTAAACCAAACAAAATGCCAACTGCAAAAACAAAAAAAAAAAACAAAAGGCATTACCCAAAAAAACGGAAACTATCCAAAGTTTTTAATCAAACCAACGGCAAATCAGAATCCCTTGAACTTTGCACACACACACACACTCATACACATGCACGCAAAGAGGGATACATAAACTCACATTTATACTGTACATTTTACACTGTCGCGACGTTCACCAAATGGACTCAAAACATTCAGACAAACGCCCAGCGTGGCAAAGCCAATTAAAATTTGCCGCCGGCTCACACGTCGTATGCGTAACGCTTGCTAGCCACAAAACGTTTTGGTGGCCTGGCTCTGTGGCATTTAGTGGAGCCGAGTTTATTAAAAATTCGCGAACTTTTAATTTAGCTACCAGCCGCAGTAAAGCCACATGTGGGGCGTGGCGCAGGGGGGCGTGCTGTCATGCAAAGTGAAAAAAAAAGGTTATTTTTTTATTATTTGTATTTTTTTGAGTGCAAATATGCAGGGGTTTGAACTATTATTTATGTTCTGTGCAAAATTCTGGGAACGTAAAGTGCGCAAAAACTTTTCCTCAACTGCGAATGCTTCACATTTTCGTTTAGGCACTCGGCCGTAGGGCTTGAGGCCGAAAAGTTTTATGCGCTTTTGAATATTAACGCGGCTGCCATTCATTTTTTCTTATTGTACTGGAACTTTGTATTATTTATTTGCTGGTTGTTGAGATGAAGTCGGCTGCAGAACGCTACTTGGCTATCAAATTTCAAAGTCCGTCAAATGCAGAGCCCCTCGACGAAAGTTTTTGCACAGCATTTGGGCTCAGGAGTTTTGAAAAAAAAAAAAAACAGCAACAACAACAACAACAAAGTATATATATGAATTAGACTTGTGCAAAAGTTTACGAAACAGCTATGCAAATTTGGCTGTTGGCATTATTGTTGTTGTTGTTGGAGTGTTTTGACGCACATTGAGCTTGAATTGAATGGGTTGCAGGCATAATATTATGAAGCAAGTCCATTTAGTGTAAGCTGCTTAAGGTACAGACGTGGCAAAGGCTAAAAATTAAGTTGTTCTAGGTAAAAATAAACATTTAATTTATATTTTAGATTTTTATTTCATAAAAAAATAAAATAATCTAGATCTGAGCATCTCGTAAACCGCCATCAGAAAAATATAAAAAAAAAAATTATTAGCAAATTTTTTGCATAATCTAACTGTAAATTGAAGTGTTTGTGAATGTTTCAAGCTATTTGAGGTTTTACTTAATAGTTAGCCATACTAATATGGCTTATGTTCTTAATTGGCTAAAACATACACTAACGGTTAATGGAAACAAAAGATAAAATACGCCAACATAGTCACAGACTTGCTCATTAATTAATCATTTTTGACAAGGCGTCGACTCTGTCATCGGCTTATAGTAATCCATCAAAAGAAAAGCTCGCATTTTAATTACTTGTAATCACATGCGACGCTAAGTGTTTTCTTTTTTTTATGTACTCGCTTCATATTGCATAGCATCACATATTGTTAATTAATATACCCTATAATAAATTGGCGTGGGTTGCCTGGAGAAACCTACTAACTTTGCCAGAAGTTTATGTTTGTAGATAAAATTTAGTAATTCGAAATTGCTTGGGGAAACAGCAAACATGTTTAATAATTAATAATAATAATAATAATCTTATACTATTCTACTACATACTTCATAGGGTATCATTGGGTAGCATAAACTGTAGACTGTCGAGTTTATATATTTTTTTTTCGCACTTTATATGCATTCCCATAGCTTATTATTATGACTTTCATTGGGATCGGCGACGCTGTGTGAGAGATTGTGTGTGTTTGTGCGTGTGTGTATGTGTGTGTCTGTTGTGTTGGCAATTGTCGCCGTAGTAGCTCATTTGCTGCCACCTTTTTCTTTCTTTTTTTTTCCCATTTGCGTTGTGTTTGTGTTTCATTCATTTCTTTCTCTTCTCTGTTTCGCTTTGGCTTACGGATTTACTTATTGGATTTGGGACTCTGCGCTGATACAGCACTGGGATTTATATTGGTGCCTGTCTCAGTTTCAGTTCAACATATATAATTAGGTTTGTGGCCCTCGACATGCACATGTCGAGCATGTGGTTCGGTAAATGACTATGGCTGACTCTTATGGCACCTGTCAGTAGCTGCTTTATGCAAATGCTATTTCGGCAGGCTATTGGGCGAGGCGTGGAGAAACAAACTACATACTTTGCAATTCCCTCCACATATTTATATGCATATTGATTCTGTGGTCCATTCTGTGGCTCAACATGTGTGTGGGCCCCCGAGCTGTCTGTCTGCAAGTGCCGGCATCATGATACGCATCAACAGCCAAACACCAGCCACACTTCTCAATAGGGCTAACACACCTAGCAACCAACATGGCCCAGCCGTGGGGCAGCCCAAACACAGCGCAAATTGTCAAGATACGCCGAGGAGGGCTGCTCCCAGGATGTGTGTGCAAATGGCAAATCCCAGCAAAGAGCAGACAAAGAAAAACATCTGAAAGCACAAAAATAAATTTGCATATTTTCGTTGTTGGTCCATTTCCATGATATCTTGCCTCGTGGTATTTTTTTTGGCATCTTTGGCCTTCTCATACCCCAGCTGATAATGCTGCAAAAGGACCTTTGGCTTTGCCTAATGACTAACAAATACATGTGCACTATGTTAGCAAATCAAGGCCAGGCCACAAACGAAATTCACTCCACATATCAATTATGAGCTGCTCGTTTTCGTATTTTTCCGAAAATGTATTTTATCTACACAGAGCAGTATGTACCCAGCCTAAGTAGGCTTAAATATAATCCCATTGGCTTCGACTACAAGGAGCTCTGAAATTTGTTTTACATGGAAATTGAAGTTTATTTTGAGATACACGGGAATTCAACAGACTTTGCGGCAACGTGAATGTCAGAATTAAGTGGAACAGATGTGTAGAGCAGGATGAGTTATTTGTTTGCCTTATTCAAGGAGAATTAGCTGCGAGAAAATGTGAGAAATTCAAATGGAATTGAGATATTAGTTAGAAAAAAATATAAAAAATAAAAAAATAAGTAAATAAAAATTAGAATAAAATAAAATAAATAAAGAAAAAATTAGATTCTGTAAGTGAATGCAAATATATAGAATTTTCTTACAATATGTTAAAGTTCTTAGAACTATAGTTATAAATCACTTAAACCCATTCTATTTTCGTGAACTGGTAAAATATTATTCCTTGCTAGCTAGAGTAGGTAAAGTACAGTCAATTAGTCACAAAATCTAAAGTCTTGCTAGATGCTTGAAATGTCTGCTGTCCTAGTTACATATAAATACGCAAGACTGGCACATTCTCAACTTGACGCTGTCTCTCGCTCTCTCCCATATTTCTCTATCTGTCCTGCTGACTTTCAATGACATCCCATCTGCATACGCGCTGCAGTCGTCAAGCATGTTTTGTCAATCGTAATGTTTTTTTGCTTTGACTGGGCTGGCAAATACCAAAGAGCTAATTGAAATTTAAAAACTGCCTTTTGCTAGCAAATATGCGTACGATGTCCGCATTCGGCTAGGGAGAAGCTCATCCAGCAGCCAGAGCAATAAATCAAAAATCTGCTGCACTTGCAGAGTCATAAAAACGGTAGCTGGACCACAACTCATATTGTATTGTGCGGAGCATTTGCAGTGCAGGAGCACAAAAGGACGCAGTGGTCACTTTTCTTTTGGGGCCTCTGGGACTTGGGGTCTGTGGCGCACGCAGCATACGAAATTGAATTTCAATGGCATCGTCACAATAATTGTCAAGCCAACTCCTGCTGCATACTTGAAGGAGCCGGCGCATTGCGCACTATTTGCCATAGGCTTGTTTGGTGCACCATTGTTATCTATATACCCTGTAGTCGTTGCTAGCATGGGGTATTATGTGCTCAGTGCAATGCTTGTAATGCATCTGGTAGTAAATGCTAGCTGAACATCTACTTACCTAACACATTTACTGGGTATTCACGCAGCTGGTGCAAGTTTGCCCAGCTGTGTTTTTCTTATTGTTGTCAGGCAACAACATGATGCCATTAACGCCCGCCAGCAGCGTTCAACAACAACAATTGCAACTGCAGCAGCAACAGCAGTCGATGCAGCAGTGTCCCTTGCCGTTGTCGCTGCGTTTCGCATACGTGTAAATCGTAAATATCCGGCACAAAGCGAGCTGAAAGCTATGGCAGGAGCAGCCACGGCCAACCAGCCAACCAGCCAACGTGCCTCAATGCAGCAATAACAAAAGCGGGAGAGAATGAGAAAGACAGAGAGAGGGAGAGGGAGAGCACACCACTTGGCCAAAGCATACCGTATGCAGATACTCACATATGTATGTGTGTGAGTGTGTGGGTTTTGGTTTGGGTCGCTATCATTGCGGGGCAAACTTTATGGTGCATTCGCAATTGTGTCAACAGAAGGAATGCAAATTTTATGCGGCAATTGCGAACGGTAAAAGATTCACTTAAACATAAATCTAGCAGATGAGGGCACGGCTTGAAATTGAAAGAATAAAATCAATGAAATTGCTTAATTTCAATGAGAGTGAGCAATTAGGAAAGAAATATTTCTACAAAAATGTGAATATTTTCATTTTATTTTATATATATTTGTTAAGCTTAGCTTGACCCGCCGTAAACAAAAATGTTCACTGAAAATCAAATTGAATGCCAATCTTGTTTATGAAAAATAAAAATTTAATATAATAAAATTGCAAAATTGCACAGGAAACTAGAGACAAAATTAAATCACGATACAGTGATGTGGAAAAGCAGTTTAACGAACCGAAACGATATGCTGAAAATTAGCTCGAGGTGAAAAGGCAAATATTGAAGGTTCCACTTAATAAATGCTTAAAATATGTCGTAAATGGTTAAGCCGAGAGCCGTGATATAGACTAAAGTCTTACAGAGTATGTGCTCTTAAAGCTGTTTGGCATCATATTATTACACGTTACCTGGATTTTAAAATTGATTAAATTCCAGATAAATGTCGTAAATGTAAATTGGAATCTTTTGTGCGGTACAGCTCGGTAGATGCTGCGTCTGCTTATTGTCAACGGAGTTTTTATTTACACTACCGCTGCTGCTGCTGCTGCTGTTGTTGCTTTTGGTTTTCAAAGAATTTTCCTCTTTCACTTGATATTTTGGTTCCTTCTCGTTTCTGTGCGCATCCATTTCCATATTCGTCTCTTTTGGCTGATTTGATTGCGCTGCGCTTTGCTTGGCATTTCCATTATTTTCCTTCCTTTTGCAGCAATTTGATGCTTTATTATGACGCTGGTTTTGCATCGTACTCAAAATATTCATAAATATTTATGAGGCAGCAAACAAAGAGAGCGAGCTCTGATCTATTTACAACCCTGGGCAACCGCTCTAAGCGTTCGCTGCGCTTTGAAAAGTCACAAAAATCCCAGCCCATTGCAATGCCAAATGCAATCTGGCAAAGTGCATATAAACCAATCGACTGAGAAAACAATTAAAAACGCTTTAGCAAATACCAAATTTCTCGGTAGTAAAATTCATTAAAATGCAATAAGCCTCACGTGTTGGAATACCACTTCAAAACTAGAGATGAACCAAGTGTGCGATGTTAGTGAAAATTTCAAGATGAGTTGGTTGTGGTTCAATGTTCATATATAGCTGAAGTTGTTAGAGAAACAAATTATGTTCTTATCAGGACTTTGCTCTAACCATTTCCGCTTTATTGAGCAAAATCTGCAAACGCATATATCGCATACAACTATCGACATGCGCCCATCGCTAACTCATCGACAAAAATTGGCTAGCGTAAAACTGTTTTTGGTCGCAAATGAAACTCCGCAAACAATTTCAATTTCCCATTGCAACTGAGTGCTCAAAAGTGTGTGTAGCCATAAGTGGATACGTGTGTGTGTGTGTGTGTGTGTGTGGGAGGCACAATAAATGAAAAATGCTATATTTGGCACATAAAAACCTAGCTAGCTACAAACTGCAATTTTTACATGTTTTGTGCGCTATATGCAAGGAAAATATGCTTTGATTTCGGACTGAAAGCCAATCTGTGTTCTTGTGCCTGTGTGCCTAAAAGTTCGCCAGTCAACATGCCAATTCGATTAGATGCATACAGTTCTGTGCGGTCTACCGCAAAAACTTTTCGAATGATGAAATTGCTAAGTTATCAAATAAAAAACGCCAAACTTTCAATGCCAGAGCTGTAAAGTTTTTTGACAAAAATTGTATCATTCAATATGAAAGATAAATAAACTATGAAAGTAACATGAAAGCCAATTAGTCGTCTTAATATTTGTGATAAACTTTCACCCAGTTCTTAAATTTGGCAAAACTCCATGGAAAATATTCTTTTCAATATAAAGATAAAACTTAGTTTGAAGTTTTTGTGGGATTTGTGCAAAACCATTTATTGTAGTTACTTTAGCAATGCAGGCCGGCCACACGGCGTATACATAATATGCCACACACATATACCATAATTGGTTGCATAGTTTTAGGGCGTGGCCCTCGGTCAGCCAGCTGGCTCTTTAATTTCAGAAAGAAAAAAAAAGTTCACCATTTTGCGCTTTTTTCGTTAGTTGAGTCTTATGACAGGGTTTCTGAAAATTCGCTACAGATGACAACGGCTGTCGGAAACATGACTTGTTTTTCTTGCTGTTGCCTTTTTTCCTGCACTCCAGCAACAATAATAAATGGACTCGTTTTCACACACTTCATTTTGCAAGAGCAGTCTGTTGCCAGCTTGTGTTGCATGCTACACTGCATGGACTAGCCAAGATATACCCTGTAGCAATGCAGTCTAACGCTGTATACCCACATGAAATGGTGGCAAATGCGAATGAGAATAAAGATTCTGAAATTTCAGTAAACTACATATAAATTTTAAAAAATTTATATTTTAGAAAAAAGAGCAAAGAATTTGTTCTGAATGTTTATAAGCTAGGGTATCTCCACGTCGTCTACAGTCTGGAAGTGCAAATGGAAATATATTTCCGCTTGTTTTGCTGCTCTTCATTTTCTCTTGTGTTGCCTTCAGCATGTCAGCTCTCAACTTTTGCTCTGACTTTAATAAAGCCAAAAACTTAACGCTTACAATAACAATAACAATAAGTGAGCCATCAGAAAGTCGCCTTCCCACAGACCGTCTTACGGCTATCTGGCAGCACAAACATAAATTTTGACTGCACAACCCTAACGTTTCGGCTGTAACCGTCTTATTTCATAAATTATTTCATATTTCATTTCCTTTGCGTGCCACAGTACCACAAAAAAAGAAAATATACACACTATATATAGTCTTGTGTATATATACAGACTATGAAAATGGGTTGGTTTTCGAATATCAACTGCTATTCGTTGCTGCGATTCGACGGCCCACTGCAACTTCAATTTCCTTCTACCGGGCATAGCTTCTAAATAAACAGCTAAAGCAGTGCCAAATATATAAATATTATTGGCTATAGCAGAAATTCTAATACTCTACCTCTGACAAAATGTTAACAATATTAAAACAGTTTTATTTATTATTTTATTTTTTTTTAATTTTTTTAATAAAGCTATCAATATTTTTACAATCTTTTTCTTTTAATGCACAATTTATCATATATTTTTATTAAAATATATAAATGACAACTTTTTGTAAACTAAATTTTAGGAAATTGCAAATTGTTTAAATGACAATGATTTATCATTTTCCTGACACTAAGTGCAGTAATTACACTGATTAAATAAATGCATTTAGGTTGTTAAACAATATTTACATTGTTATCTGGCAACTGCTACGTAATCAGAGAGAGAGAGAGAGAGAGAGAGAGAGAGAGATGACAAATTGTTTATATAAAACAAATACTTTATATAAAATATATGTTTTTACATTCAATTAAATATTTTAATGAAATCAAAACTTTTTCTAATTCCAGGTATATTTAATGGAACAAACAGTCTATTAAGTTTAAGCACAATAACTGTGAGTAATGCATGAATATAATACGGAATATCACTCTTGGTTTATTGGCTCAAGTGTTCTACAGTATAGCCACGTATCGGGCTCTATATAACAGATGCCGCCAGGTTTTTGTTGCTTGTAGGCAGCTTTGACTGCCTCACTTATTTCCCTTGGTCTACCTCTGGGGATGAAGTACCAGAGATCATAGGTGGGATTATAACCCAGTCGAAATATTTCTGTTGAATTCAAACTGCGAGAAGGCAAAGTCAAAAACTAATGAAAATTGTTTTGCACCGTCTTCTCAATTTGCTACTCACTCGTAATTGGCTGCCAGTGCTAGAGTGAAGAGCAGCGAGAGGCCCACAGCGATAAGTAAGGCACGAGTCATGTTGGCCGCTCACCTGTTAGCTGTCACCTGTTCAACTCGCGCTGCGCAACTGAAAAATTATCAGACTACAGGCGGGTTTTTATGGCCAGCTACACTAAAAAAAAATAAATAAATAAAGAAAAAAAAAAATAAAGCATCTGTGATGTGTGAATTTTCTATATTTATTTTACATAGTTTTTTCTGTATATATTTGTAATAGAATTTTATACTTGATGCAGAAAATACAAAAATATTAATGAGTGAAAAATGAGTTTATTTATTATTGAATTTCTATTAAACTTAATGCAGCCTCTGCTTGCTAGCTTAATTGCTATTTAAATGAAATTTGCCGACTGTCTGTGTAGACATTAGGAATGCCCTTAAGGCTATTTTAGCTGCGGCTTAGAGGTCAAGCACCTGCATGAAATATGCTTAGAATTTATCAATTAACTGTTTATGGACTTTGATTAGTTGGACACTCAACGGAAATGAAATCATGCTTGAGTTTTAAGTGGTATTAATTCTCTCTATTTAAATATAATCAAAGCCCTTTTACAGCTAATTTGTAGGGTATTTAATAGTTTAGATTGCCAAGCAGCTGTGAGCTTTCATTGAATTATTTACTAATGGACCAACTGATGAAACAATAATGACTTTATCGGTGCCAAATCGAGTTGTAGTAAACTGCATTAAACGAACTGTACTATATAAGGCATGACTAAATATAAATAATTAGAATTTAAATTCGCCGCGATTTAGGAGAAGAAGGCGTGGCAGACCCCACAAAGTATATATATTCTTGATCAGGATGACGAGCTGAGTCGATTTAGCACTATTCGTATGTCTATTTCTTCTAAATATTCCCTTTACGTATTTCGTATTTTAAGTATTTCCTCTACTTATTTCCTTTACGTAATTCCTCTACATATTTCCTTTACGTATTTCCTCTACGTAGTTCCTCTACGTCTTTAATGCTTAGCTGATCGATCACACACTCTATTTCACTTTACTGCACTGTACGACTGACCCCCACCAGGCCTGGACCACTGAAGACTGACTGAAGAAATGCTGCAGCTGCTGCCCTTTATATAGGGCTACTTTTACTCAAGTACTGTCTCTCTCGATTTTTGAGCCCAACGGCAGGTAGAGCTCGTTGCAGTTGAGCTTCAAGTGAGCAATGGGAACGCTCTCTGCTGCTGTGAGCATTCTAGCTTCGCTTTACCTAAATACAAATACCAAATGAGAACTGCTGCATACATGTAGACAACTTTAATGATCTTTGGCACTTCTTCTCTCCTTGCTTTTACTTTTACTCAACTACTGTGCCTCTCAGGCCGTGCCTGTTTATGCGTGCGTGCCTACGTGTGTCTATGTCTGTGTGTTTGCGTGTATGTGTGTGTGTGTTTCTTTTGTAAGCAGAAAGACGCGAATTATTAAAATATCAGTTCTCCGCAGGGCTCAGGGGATTTCCTAGTCGAGCAGTCTCGACTAGAGTTTTCTCACTTGTTCATTTTATTTGCCTAAATTTCATATTATTATTTATTTGAAATTATATTTAAGCAATTTCTACTAATAGCTAAATAGAAAATTGAATGCATACAATTTGTGCTAATGACACACGACACGAAATGCATTTTAAACATCAATTTCGTAGCCTTGATGTTGCTTTTGACAACCTTATTCAGTGCGTCAGTGTCGCCACGCCGATAAAAGGCGTAAAATAGATTGTTCACGAAAAGCATTTAACAATGGGAGATGCGGGCGCATTTGTTTGTGGCATGACAGTTCGGGGAGCTTGAAGGGAGCCTGTGGGCCACACACACACACACACAACACAATTCAGATGTGGTCAAAAAGAGCACAAGAAAAGTTATTGGATAAACACTTGGCATAAACACATTATGAGGCAGCACAAAAAGGCGCCGCATAGTTGAGTAAATAAATAAACAGACAAACGGAGGCAAGTTAAACAAATAGCACGTGCGTATGAGTGTCTAAACATATGAATATGTGTGTGTGTGTGTGTGTTAGTGTATGTGTGTAGCAATTGTTAGTCAACTAAAAACAGCAAAAACATAGCACGTGTAAAGACAATTGCATGCATGCTTTTCACATTTTTTTTCCTAAATGTATATTTAGACATGGCCCCACATACATATAGACAAATATATATATAGACACATATATATATATGTATATGCATGGAAATTTGAGTATTTTGTGTCGTTCTTTATGTCATAATTTGTTGCGGCCTTGCATGCAATGGCATAATAAGCCACAGACACACGCCCACACTCTAGCGGCAGTCAACACTCATACGCCTCGTTGCACGGACTTGCTGCACGACTCAACCCATTGTTGTGGCATATTGTTGCACATGTAAAGCAGCTGCAACAACAGTTGCAAGCTGAGAACGTGTCTGGCATGCAACTATAACAACAACAGGACATTGTGTGTTCTGAGTGTGTATGTGTGCGTGTGTGTGCCTAAGAAATTTCGACTGTCTCTGGCAGCATAACAAATATGCATAGGGTTTCACAGGATTTAATTAAATTATTATTTAAGCACTGGCAGCAGCTGAAATTTCATACCAAGGCTCAATTAAGTTAGCCAACACTTTTGGCATTTACTTCAAGTGCTGCAGCCAAGCCGCAAACACACAACATGGCGTATGCGTAATGCGTTAAACGACTTTCGGCTAGCTGGTGTGCCTAGGAAAACAAATCCCAGAGGGCCAGCAAACAGCATCGGCGCAGCTCAAAAGATTAGCCAGCATTTGATTAAAGTGCGAACATTTACAAGAGAAAGAGAGAGAGAGAGAGAGAGAGAGAAAAAGAAGTAGGGAAGGAAACAGAGTCCTGGACAAAAGCAGGCCCCGAAAACAAATCAAATCAGGCAAAAGGAGCAACAACAAAAAACGAACCAAAACAAAAGATAAATAAACCAAATCAAACAAAGGCAAAGCGAAAAATCATGCCCTTAGTCAGTTAGTCCAGCTAGGGCTTCTCTCGTCTATTTCTTTTTCGCTCCATTTCAAACCGAATTTTCTTTTCTGCTTACAACATAAAAGAAAACATCAAGGAAATGACATTGTTGAAAAACATTTGACCATTTTTCCTAGCCATGTCACGCAAAATTGAATTGTATCCCAAAAATGAAATGGAAAAACAAGAATACAAAAAGTCACATTTAATGCAGAGAGAGAGAGAGAGAGAGAGAGATTTAAGTAGGCAACAAAAAAGTTTTCAAATATTTTGAAACATAAATTTACATTTAAAGATTATCTGTGACATAATTTCTGACGAAGGAAAGAGACTTACCTGTCCAATTTTACAGATGGATAAGGCAGGCTGTGAAACGAGTCGAGTGGATTGCTTTGATTTCAGGGTATCTCTAGCCCACCTTAGATTAGATTTGATATTTTCGAAAAATTATTTCTAAAGCTCTGCTAAGCACCCTTGTCACTGTGCCTTATGACAGTTTGGCCACATGAACTAAGTGACTCAGCCGAAGCTCGGGGATTACCAAGCTATGATTTACTACGCTCAACTGACTAACTAACAACAGAAAAAGTAAATGAAAAGTAATTTAAACAACTTTAAGCTGCCCAAGGACAAAAATAAATCACATTTCATTTAAGTTTACGCACCAACTTGAGTGCAATAAAAGCGAAGCAGAATAAACCAAAACGAAAATATCACAAAAATATATAAATAAAGGAAAAGTTCACTTAAGAACAAAATGAAAATTCTTAAGAAAAATACAGTTAAAAAACGGAGAAGAAAACAGCGCCAGGTCGCGAACTCTTAAGTTTTTCAAACTCTTGGCAAGCCAAGGCTGTTAAATATGTATATACATATATATATGTATATAGCATAGTCGGGAAAGCGTAATACTTTGCACATTTTTATGGCTCTGGCTGAGGAAACCTAACCGCTCAGCGCAGCGGTCTCCAATTATGTCACACGCCCCCACAAATCCCGTTGCGTGCCCAGCCCAGCCGCCCCCTGAATGCCCGACCACAACAATTTCTTACACCAGTTTATGAGCTGGGCGAAGAATTTTTTGCTGCTAAAAAGCGCAATTAAAATGCTTTGGCAAGCGCACAGCAAAAAAAAATGTTAAAGATGCATAAAAATGTCACAGCAACTAAATAAAATTCTCGAATAATGCAACATTCATTTAATTTCGCCGTTGCAACAATCTCGACCAAAGAAACACGAGTCGACGAAACGAAGATGAGGAATGTGCAGCCATTGATTGGCTTTATCGTCGTTTTCAAGCCATTTCACTTCATTTGCTGCTTTGGCCACTTGCTGCTAAGCCGAAACAATGCCAAATGACGGCGCAATAAATGATAAATCCAAGGGAGTTGCAAAGTTAAGGAGATTGAGTCTACAATAGAGCTGGAAGCGAGAAATTCGTGACACGAGATCGATTGTCAACGACTCAATTTTTACAAACTTTGCTCAACACTGCAGAACTGTTGATGTGTTACTCAACACTATATATAGAAACAACAACTAGAGACCTCTTTGGCAAGAGAGTTTGGATTGTTAACTAAAATATTTATATATTTTTCATATATAATTCAATTTTAATTTAGCAAGAAGTCTTCATATTAAATTTCATATTTATATAATTATATTCATTATTAAATTTTATATATATAAATTTTACTTAATGCACGAAAACATCGTGCGTGTCTTCGTGCCTTGTTCGACATACTTTTCATCTCTTGAGGCGTAGAAAATAGAATCTTTGGGCCGTCATCAGCATTTGGTATCATTTATTGTGTTGCTTGGGCAGGGGGGAGGGCGGTTGTTATCGCATGTTAACACTTCATAGGAAATGCGGCCTGGTCCTTGCGATGACCTTTATATAACTGTGTGCCCTCCCTATTGGCCCATTTGCACCCCGGGATGTGGGCAGGCCAATACGCTTAGTTAGACGTCGTCGTCCCTTCTCCTTCTCCTTCTCCTCTCTCGCTCTCGCTCGCACTCACACTCTCACTCTCTTTAGCAGGAGTCTGCTCTACCCCACTCATCAAGCGCTTTGCGTGCAAAATGTCAAAATATATTTTAGTTGAATTTATGGTCAGTGACCAAAAGCGAAAGCGGATAGCTGAGGACTATTCAGCTCTTATAGGGGATTTGTCTATGTGTGCGTGTGTGTGTGTGTGTCTGTGTTGTATGTTATGTCTTTGCTTATTTTAGGGATTTACACGAACGCTTATCACACACACAGACTCTCATACTCGCAGTGTAGTCAGCCAATGTCTAAACTAAAAATATTATGCTACATTTCATTAATGTACACACACACACACGCACACATCTGTTGGTCGAATGCCTTACAGACACTTAAAATAGATTAGCTTTCAGCGTGGTGCTTTAAAAAATAATATATGTGTGTGCGCCCATCATGTTCTGATCCTTTTTCTATTCCTCTTAAACCCTTCTAAGAACATGAGCAACTGTCAATGATTTAGGGCCTCATATCGGACTCAATTCACAAAGTAAGACTTTCCATTTGATAAATGAAATGGCAAACGCTTGGACTCACACACACACACACATACATACATACAGGCAATTTTCCAGTTCGCATAGCTAAATGAAAACATCAATAATCTGTGCGTAATCAAATTTATGGCTAGTATTTGACTCGAATGACTTGCTACTGGGCTCAGTTTGTCTAAGTATTGTCATAATTAAATTCGCTTGATGGATTCTATAACAGATTAAGAGCTTATTCAATTGTATTTTAGCAAATTAATTGCTAGAGTCTAGATAAATACTTGGAACTGTTACGCTATTTCCTTAGACTCATAATCGGTGGATGGTGGATGGTAAAGCACTCACCTTATAAACACTTCAATACAAATTCCCATGGCCCCCTCCTCACATACATTTGAACTAAAGTGCAATGACAACTGCTGTAGCTTAAGCTTTGTATTTATTTGCAATATGATCGCAGCATCAGGTCAAGCTAAGGGCTGTTAGGGGCAACCGCTTTGATGCTGTCATAAACCATTTCTGTGGCTAGCAATTCAATGGCCAGACACAAAGCACAAACAGGCAAAACGAAATGGCCATCCGAAAGGGACACACACACACAGACATAACGTCTGTCAGGTAAACAATAAAGCTGTAGGCAGGACTCGTACAATCGCATAAAACACAATGCCCTCTATGTGGTTGACATGAGAAGGGAAATATAAAAATTACACAACACTGGCTACACCACACACTACACTGCACACACCCACACACACACACACAGCAGCACTCTGTGCGAGTGATAAATTACATTAGAGTGCTGCATTTTATTATCATTTAAACAAATACATGAAATTGTATGGAACGAATTGTGGGAGAAAGGGTTCTAGAAGGGTTCTTCTGCTGCTGCTGCTGCATGAGAAGCACATTTTCGGCTGTAAATTTTTGGTGTAAATTTTGTGCATAAGAGAGGCCGCTGCTTATGCGATTTGAACATGCCAATGCGATTATTACACGGCAAATGTGAATTATTTTCGGCTTTCAGCCTTTCGCCTTGCCAAAGAAAAAAGAAAAGCCAACGTCACGCCATTAGCAGACGGCATATAAATATTTGATAGCACACTTTTGGGGTTGCGCATTTTGGGCCCAGATTCGCTTTGTGTGGTTCGTTAAATATGTGCATATACATATGTATATATAAACATATACATATATATGTCTGCTATTATGGCAGCCAAATGGCTACAATATGTATAATCAAAGCAGCACTTGAGCACAATATTTAACTATGCTTAGCTATTCATAAGTTTGGGCCGCAAGTCTTAATGGATTATGCAGCCCTAATAAAATCTTGGTTTATAATTTTGGGTTTATGTTGACTTTAAGTAGACTACTGAAGCACATAGTTCTAAATTATATTACTTTTGGAGCTACAAGAGCGAATCAGAGAGAATCATTCATTTGACTTTGCTCTCAGTGGAATCTATCTCCATTTGTCCAAATTTAATTTAAAACTATGTTTGACATAGTTTTATATACCCCGCTGCATGAATACAAACTTCAAGATCTGTTAAAAATACATTTGTAGCATAAACTTTATATGACTGTTCAAAAATGTTCAAGGAATATAAAGCACAAATATAAATGAATAAAAAACTTTAAGCTTACCGACTTGAATAAAAAGTCGATCCTAAAATCGCTGTTTAAGTGATTATATTATACTTATAATGTGTATATAGACCCTATCTATAAGGGAAAAGGGCGCAGCGAAAGGAAAGCATATACAAAAAAAAAAAAAAAAAAAAAGAACAAAAAAAAACAAAACAAAAAAAACATACAAATTTTATACTCCAATTTAATTGGAAATTATATTAAATCGTTAAATTGTAAACTTGGCTTAAAATCGATATATTACTAAATATCTTACACAAATCATTTAATAGATATATTTAAGTCGATTCAGAGCTGTTCCTCTTCTTCTGCCCAAAATTATAAATAAATATATTATATAAATTATACTATAAATATATTCAAGTTGATTCAGAGCTGTTCCTCCTCCCTTGCCTTATATACTTTTATACTTTTGTGGTCACTGGGTATCTGCCAGTCAGGCATGCCCGCTTAGAGCACAGTTATGCCCTCACACTCGTACTCCTACTTAACTAGTTTGCCTCAAGTGCTCAATCGCTGAGCGCGGCGTTTCCTTACCATTTGTATACCCTGTAAACAAGCCGGGCTAAAGAGTAGTGGTAGCAGCAGAGCCAAAGTAAACTTGGCTAATTGCCATAACACACAATTCGCCGTGCTTAACGGGCGTGAAGAGCGAGCGCTCCGTTAGCCGTAGTGCGCTGTGGGGCACAGTGTGCTGCTGTAGTGCTGTCGCATGCTGTTGCGTCATGTTGTTATTTGCATTTGCATCGCTGCTCAGCTGCTTGATGGCAGCTCCACCTGGCAAACGTACGTAAGCGTATAATCTGTGCAAGTGTGCGAGTGTAAGTGCAACAGTATGGGATTTCTTGCAGCTTGTGGCGAGAACGAGGTGCCTGCCTGTTTGCCCTGCTACGAGGAGAGCTGCTCGGTGCCGTATTACACCGAAAATACCTGCTCCTACACCTGTAAACTGGGCTGCGGCTGCAAGCCTGGCTACGTGCGCTACGATGAGACCAATCAGTGTGTGTCCATGTATGAGTGCGATCGACAGTTCGATTCGAATGCAAAATAGATTAACTCTATTAAACCGTGAGGCTTGACCGAAAACTTCTCGCTAGTTGTTTTTTCTTTGTTGAGGGTAAGAGAAAGTGTGCCAAACGTTTCTAGCCATGCACGCAGTTCAGTTACCATTTTATTTCCTGATCATTTTATGCCTTTGTTCGGGCTTGCACGCAGAGAAGTCAGAGGAGGAGGAAGAGCCTCCAGAATTCACAGATAAGGAGGAGCAGGCAGGTGACACAGATAACGAGGAGCAGGATGAAAAATCAGAGTCGGAAAAAACAGAGGAGGAAAAGAGCGAAGAAGCGGCTGCTAATAATAACGAAGACCTATCTAACTATCCAAATCCGTTTGATGAGGCGGCGGAGAATCTCGAGCTACGAAGAAAAATTAGTGAGTTTTTCAAATGAAAATTAGATAAAACACAAAACTGGTAATTTTCAATATATAATTTTCTTTTCATAGTTTGTGAACGTGAAATCACCGGCGATATATATTTGTGTTTCTAAAAATAAAAAAGGAATTTGAGTTTTTTTTTTTTAATGCTGTCTCTAAAAAATAAGCAATAAACTGAATTGTGTGTACGTCTACAATTTTTGGTAGATTCTTCAATTTATTTTCTGCATTTGCGTAAAATTTTATGTCCCTGGTAGTACGTATTTTTCCAGAATATCCATTTACTTGCTCTCGCTCTCGTTCTATTTCGTTTTCCTCTTTTATGGCCATTCAGCATCAAATCTTGAGCAAGAACATTTTCTTCCTTTACAAAAAGTTTTATTGTTTACTTTTTGGTGTGCTCGAAATTTACGAGTGTTGGCAGACATGTGTATGTGCTTGTGTGTGTGTGGGGCACACACTAGAACCGTTGTTAGTCCTTGTCCTAGTCCTTTATACAAAGCACAATCTTAAATCTTAAATCTGTGTGCTGTTCTCTCGTAAATATTAATTTACTTAACTCAAACTTGCGGTTTTATTTGACTTTTGTTTTCTCTCCGCTGTTTTTTAGTAGCCTACTTTGCACATAGAAAGCAAATATTATGACTATTGCGAGCATAAACCAAATTGCTTATCTTATTTCCCACTTGCAGTCGTCGCAATCTGATTTTTATTGCTGCCTGCAGACCGGATGAGACTTGCTTGCATTGCCTGCATATTTAGCACTTAAATTAATTGAGGCTGGGAAAGCAATGAAAATGTGATTTTCCATTGCTAGTTGGATTAGTTACAGCCGTAAAAATCATAAGTCATAAGTTGACATTCGCATGTCGTTCGAAATGTCAGTCTAATAAGATATTAAATAACAGCATCTATTGATGGTAATATATGTCAGCTACAACTGAAATCTCAGCTGAATTTGCTAAAAGAAAAAGCTTTATAAATTTCTTTAATAACTAGAGTGTTGATGTTTCATTATGTTCGTTGAATAATTAATTCGGATTCGGATAGTAAGAAAAGTTGATGGGTAAATCAAAAATAAATATTTAATATTATTATTATGCACACATTGTCTACATTTGTAGTTTTCAAGAAATAGAAGCCATTAAATATTAAATTATAATTTCAAATTAATATTTAAAAGTGTCTTGCATAAATTATTGCATATTGATTGAGTGCGAGAGACAAACTCACATCCTCATTATCTGCATGAAATTTAGCAGCGTTGCCATGGCAAATATATAATATATAAATATATAACTTGCATCTCATCGTGTCACGTCGTGTGACATATCGGGCTTTAACATTTTCTATTTTAAGTGCGGCTCTGTGGGTGTGCCAAGAGTTTAACAACGCAACGTGAATGCTCACACATGCGTGACACCAACACAATGCCATTTTATGTGTGTGAATGGGAATGTGTTGGGCGCGTGAACAGCGAAGCAATTTGCCCACTAAATGATTACTATTATTATATTATTACGGAACGCTGCGGCCATTGCCTAAACTGCGGCGGAGGCTGGACATGTTGGGCGCTCTTAGTCAGTGGTGCTTGGTGGGTTGGTGGGCCAGTGGTTTGTGGTCATAGTGCATATAATTTTTTTTTATGCTTGCCTATAAAAAGCAATTAAATGGGCAGCAAAGTGCGAGCTATCTATCTAACACGGGCGCACTCATGCTACGGAAATGTTATTATATTCCGTGGAATGTGATGCGTGGCGTGAAATAAAATTAAATTACTCATTAGTGGTAGATTTGCGCTTCATTTGGGGTGGGGGTGGGGGGCCGAAAAATGCAGACAAGTGTATTCTATTTATATTTTATGCGAGTCCAGTTCCAGTTGATAAATGCCTGGGCGTAAATTAAATTGGCAAATAGAAACCACAGAAATTTGGCAAGCAAATAAATTGTTGATGGCACAAAGCTCTGACAAATGCAAAACCACAGAACTCCCTCGGGCGCCAATCCAGAAGTTTTGCTCGTTTTTCTAGCAGTTGGCTGATAATCGAATTCTCTTGTTCTTGCTGCACAATAAATTCAAAACTTTTTGCACCTATCTGGGGCGCTAAACCTTTGCCGCATGTAACTGTAAATAGTATGTATATATATGTATATAGTATATAGAGTTAGGTTGTGTATTCCCATGGCTGCTTGCTTCATCTTTGTGGCCAAGCTAACACACATTCATGCGCTCGTGCCGAACTTTAAGATAAGGCCTACTGAGCACCCACAATCCCCACAAAGCCTGCTTAATTTCTTACCCACCAATGCCGTTGAAACCCAATTGCCAATTGTTTAATGAGCTGCTCAGTTTGCCCACTTTCTCCTGTTGTTGTTGTTGCTGCTGCTGCTTGGACTTGTTAGTTGTTCCGGCTTACGCTTTGGCTAGTTGTATTTGCTCGCTGCTGGCCATAAGCAGCGGAAACGGTTAGATAAGAGAACGAGATAGAGATGGAATTTCGCAAAAAGTTGCGCATTTTAATCGAGAAACTTTTGGCTTCAGCTTTTGAAGACTCCAAAGGACAAAAATAATCACAGCAACAAGGACGAGCAGAGCAGCCAACAACAGCAATGTGTAGCTCATATATTCGGATGCTCTTTAATTGCTTTCTTGAGTGAGAGTTGAAACAGCAAAAATTACTTTAAGCTATATGTATATATATGTATGTATATGTGGTATATGGCTTACACACATAATTTTCAATAATGGGAATATTAATAATATAATATTTCACTTACATCAACTGCTTCCTCCTGCTGAACACAATACAAAGAGCTTCGTGCCTTCATAAATCCCATTCGACACTCCAATTGGATTCACATCAGAAATCCATTAGCTACCCACACTTATGCAGTGACGAATTACAGCGCCCGCCCAAAAGTATGCAGTGGAAATTTTTAAAATATTAATACCGACAACTGCACAAAGGTAAACAGAGTAAATAAAAGCATCAAATAGCTCGAGTGCGATTGCAGTGCAAGCGTTCACTTAATAATCGCTGAGTGAGTGAAATTAATAAATAAATAAATAAATAGAAGAAAAAAAAAGTGCACATTTTATTGGGCAAATAAGAAAGCTTTTGATTGGCCTGGTCAAGGAGGCCGCAGTATGCAGCGTTAACATGCCTGAAGATATATCAGGAGCTGGCATTTAATCCTGCTGTTCATTTAATTAATATTGAAGACAAATAAACACCCACACGATGCGCAGCCTTTATGTAATTTTTACTGGCAATAAATTGAATTTTAAGCCACGCATTGTTGTGTGTGTGTGTGTGTGTGTGTGTGTGTGTCTGCAGGATACCACGGTGAAAAAAATTAAATTTAACAATTTTCTGCCTGTGCATTGTTAATGTCTTTTAACATTTGCTCTCTTTGTCCACGAACCGCAGGTATGTGCTCTATCCAAACGCGCCGTAATACTCCAATCGCCGGACATGATGGCCTACAATGAGCTTCAGCCCAACAACAACAACAACAATAATAACAACAACAACAACAACAATGCGGGCGGCAGCACGTCAATTGCGTTGAAAGCCTCAGCCCCACAGAATATTATAGCCAATGCCGGGCTGAGCTACGAGGATGTGCTGAACGACGATTTCCAATTCGATATGGATGGCCACGATGTGATGGTATTTCTGCACATACAAAAGACAGGCGGCACATCCTTTGGACGGCATTTGGTGCGCGACTTGGACCTGAAGGTGAGCTCAGAACTCTCCAAACTATTGAGACAAACTATTCCAACTACTTCTATTCCTTTAGCGTCCCTGCGAGTGCCAGCGTCAGCGCAAGCGTTGCTATTGCTTCCGTCCGCATCGCAACGAGAACTGGCTCTTCTCCAGGTACTCAACCGGCTGGAAGTGCGGCCTGCACGCCGACTGGACGGAACTGACCAGCTGTGTGGACGCTGAGCTGGACAAGAACGAGGGCGAGACGGCCAAGCGTCGCTATTTCTACATCTCGCTGCTGCGCGAGCCAATCTCACGCTACATGTCCGAGTACCGGCATGTGAGACGCGGCGCCACATGGAAGGGCTCCCGGCACTGGTGCCTGGGCCGGCAGGCCACAGCAGCCGAGCTGCCGCCCTGCTACAAGGGCAAGGACTGGCTGGATGTCGATCTGGATCAGTTCGCTGGCTGCGAATCGAATCTGGCGGCCAACCGACAGACTCGCATGCTGGCCGATCTTGCCCTGGTGGGCTGCTACAACAAGTCCTCGATGCCGGCGCACGAGCGCGATCGTGTGATGTTGGCCAGCGCCAAGCGCAATCTGGCCGCCATGGCCTACTTTGGACTGACGGAATATCAAAAGGTTAGTTCAGTTAGTTAGTTAAGTTAGTTCAACTGCATAACATATGATTTCATCCTCTCGCCATGCAGATGTCCCAATATATCTTCGAGGAAACCTTCAACCTGCGCTTCGCCATACCCTTTGAGCAGCACAATGCCACGATTTCGGCAACTGCCGTCACGAATCTGCGTCCCGATCAACGGCGACTCATCGAGAAGCTGAATAGCCTGGACATTGAGCTTTATGCATTTGCCAAGAATTTGCTATTCCAGCGGTAAGTACTTAGTATAGTAGAGCCCTAATCTATCAATACTCCATAGGCATAAACAAATAACAAAATGCATATTCATTTTCAATTTAAATATTTGCCACTCTTGGCACTCTTGTCCCGTCACTTTTCATCTCCCTTTGAGTCAATAGCATTGTCGGAATTTAAGGCTTATGCATACATCTAACCTCTATTAATAGGTACATAATTGTATTATGTGTAGATAGAAGCATTGTTTGCGCATAAATGTGAAACTCCAATGGAGTTGCTGTTGCTATTTTGTATCCTGCTCCCGAGAACGTGTTTGTCCGGACCGTGAAACCTGATCCAGATCCTGATCCAGGGGTCTCTTTCAGTTGCCACGCATATTGCGCCAGCTTCTCAATGAAAAAGAATCGCGCAGTTTCTGCTAAGGTCGATGACTCATTGTGAGTCCTTTTCATGCCTTTGTATGTATGTGTGTGTGTGTGTGTTGAGGGTGCGAAACCCTTTCTTTTCTTGTGTGGCGATCGTAGTGTATTGACATCGAGCCGAGGTGAGGCAACAGACACAAACTTGACAACACAAAGGCGTCTACTTTTAAAGGAGACTGTGTTATTATAATTTCTTGGGGTTATTTTTGGCGCATTGAGTGCTAATGGAATTTGTCTATGCCTCATCAGGCATGGGAAATTGTCGGCGTTGTTCTGTTGCTCAATGAAATGTCTTCAATTAATGATCTTCATGCAATATTCAGGTAAGGTTACTGAAAGGAAATATCTTAGGTGATTATGTTTACTCGTGATCAATAATGATCAGGCGTTGCACTTGATAATGATATTCTGTTAATGATCTTCTGAATGAATGAGTAATAATTTCTTATTCATGCTGATCATACGGAGCTTGTATATAACGATCACGAAAACGAAAAAAATAATAAACAACTCACACATAAGTAATTGAGGCCAGTCTACAATTGCAGATATCAACATTTAGCTTTGGCTAACTGTGCTCTTCTTACCCTTTGAGCTCTAGAAGTTATACAAACTGTTGCATTGAGCACGAGAAAAGGCCAGCTGCCCGCTTTGCCAATGCTCTGTCTGTGATTGCTTCTGTCTGGGCAACATAAACAATTTACCTTGGACAGGCCAGGCTGTCTGTCGCCTCCTTATCATAGAGCAGACAGGGTTCACGCATAAGCAGAGTATATATGTATAATGTAATACAGGGAAGGAAGGAAGTAAGGAAACAAGTAAGCACGGAACCCCTCTGTGCTGCTCTAAGACGCAATTCCTTTGACATCTGCACAATTCAGCAGTTTTGGCAGTTGCGGCAATCCCGCTGAGCGCTGAATATATGTATATGAATATCTGTATGATTCGGTATATATGTGTGTGTATAGTTAAAAGTTGATTGAAATATGTTTATGAGGTTTTCTCGTTTAGCTATTGAGTTGTGGCTGTAGTGTAGTTGTGTTTATGTTGTCTGTAAAGTCTTAGGATTAGGATCGATCATGGAGTATAATATGGAGTATAAGAATAATACAAAATATTGCAATAATGCTATTATAATTTTAATTATATTACATATTTTATATTGTGTTATTCTCTTAATACATATTGTTATCATCATTTCATCAATGCAATTATTTATTTCTTAAGTTCTTCATTCCCAACTCTTTCAATTTCAAATGGTTTTAGTATTTATTTCTATAAATTGAATACATATGTAATTCATGTCTCTCATATGCAAGTTGTGCGACTAGTCAGTCCCAGAGATTAACCGGGGATTTTCTTCTCCAACTCCTCTTCCACTGCAGTTCTCTCAACGGCAGTTCATTTACCTTCGTTATTTAGTAGCTGGCATTAATCGATTTAAATCAGCTACAAGCGCAACTTAATTTATCCAAACCAAGGGCCAGGCGAGCTAATGAAAAGGCGCAGGCGTAACGCTTTTGCATTTTCATTTACGCAGTTGGTTTTCCACGAGTTTTCCTTTAATGATGCTGGTCGAGTGTCAACTTTATGCTGGCTGCCAGCTGTGGCGGCGGCACCTTTTTCGCTCTGGGAGTGGGGGGCACTAACGGCTACATAAGTATATATATATATGTGTGATTGTAGGGCACAGCTGTCTAGCTACACACACACACACACACACACACACATAGACTGTGTGTGTCTTAAGGTATGTCTTGGCAATTGCAACATTTGCGCGCGCCAAAAGTAAAATTTCTATAGTTCACACAAGATAACGATAAGGTAGTATGCGAGTGTGTGTGTGTGTGTGGCACGAACCACCACCGAGAAGAAGAAAAAAAAAAGACAGGCAACCCTCGTTTACCTTTTAGCTGGCTCTGCGAGGGTTGTTTCCAGTCGGGATCGGGATCGACTGCATTTGCGCCGGCGCAGCTCGCAACGCTTCAGTTAGGTTTTGACAACGGAACGCGTAGGAACACAGCTAGAGACACAGCTGCAGCAAGGGGCAAGCGGGTAAAGGGCAGCTCACAAAAATACATTAAAAACAAAAACAACAACAACAACAACGGACTAAACAGTAGAGCGAAACATTTAATGGACATTTGTTAACGAGTTTTAGTTAAAAGTTCATGTTTTGTGTTTGAGAACTGAAATTGTTTTTATTGAGTTTTTGTTATTGAAAAGCAATTTGTTAACCACCAAGCATATAAGTAACGGAAGAAGGAAAGTGTTAAATTGTTAAAGAAAGAAAACCAAAGCGAATACCAAACAGAGAGAGAGAGAGAGAGAGAGATTATGTCGTTTTCCAAAGCCAAATTGAAGCGTTTCAACGATGTGGACGTCGTTTGCGGCTCGCCAGCTGCCTCCTCCAACTCGAACAGCTCGGCTGGCTCCACGGGCTGTGCCACGCCCACAGCGGCTGCTGCAGTGACCCAGGTGGCGCCACCGCCCGAGCGCAAGGAGCAAATCGAAAAGTTCTTCAAGGATGCGGTGCGATTCGCCTCCAGCTCCAAGGAGGCCAAGGAGTTTGCCATACCCAAGGAGGACAAGAAGTCGAAGGGGCTGCGACTCTTTCGCACACCCTCGCTGCCGCAGCGCTTGCGCTTCCGTCCGGCGGCCAGTCACACAGCGGAGCAGGCGGTGGGCAGCGGAGCCTCGACGGCGTCCTCCACACCGCTGCACTCGGCCACAACGACGCCGGTGAAGGAGGCCAAGTCGGCGAATCGGCTGAAGGGCAAGGAGGCGCTGCAGCAGGAGATACGCAACAAGAACGAGCTGATCGAGAGCTATTTAAGCCAGCTGGACGTGGTGCGCCGTCACGTGGATCAGCTGAAGGAGACGGAGCAGAAGATGCGCGAGGAGCACGAGCAGACAGCGGCCAAGACGGAGCAGCTGCTGCAGGCCCTGAGCAGCGAGAATCTCGGGCACAAGCAGCGCAACGAGCAGCTGAGCGCCGAGCAGTCGCAGCTGGTGGAGCGCTACGCCCAGCTGGAGCAGCAGATGCAGCAGCAGCGGGAGGAGCACGAGCAACAGGTCGAGCGCCTGCTGGCCGAGAACGAGGCTTACAAGTTGGCCAACGAGCAGCTGCAGCAGACCTGCGAGCAGCAGCAGACGGCACAGCAGCAGCTGGAGCAGCAGCTCGGATCACTCCAAGAGGAGGTGGCCAAGGCGCGTGAGAACTGCAAGGCGGAGCAGCAGCGCAACACCGAGCACTTGCAGCAGATCGAGAGCTTGCAGGCGAAGAATGCCGAGGTGCTGGCCAATGTGGAGCAGCTGAAGCATCAGATCGAGCAGGACGCCCTGGCCTATGGCCAGGAGACAAAGATCACCCAAACGGAGCTCGAGTGTCTGCGCGTGGAGCGCAACACGCTGAAGAACGATCTGGCCAACAAGTGCACGCTGATCCGCTCGCTGCAGGACGAGCTCCTGGACAAGGCTTGCGAGATTGACGCCCACTGCGACACCATACGCCAGCTGTGCCAGGAGCAGGCCAAGCGCACCGAGCAGCAGCAGGCCCAGCAGCAGGCGGAGAATGAGCTGGAGAGCGCCGTGGAGCGCGAGAAGAGCTACTGGCGCGCCGAGCTGGACAAGCGACAGAAGCTGGCCGAGAACGAGCTGATCAAGATCGAGCTGGAGAAGCAGGATGTGATGGTGCTGCTGGAGACCACCAACGACATGCTGCGCCAGCGCGACGAGAAGCTGCAGAAGTGCGAGGAGCAGCTGCGTAACGGCATCGACTACTACATCCAGCTGAGCGACACGCTGCAGCAGCAGCTGGTGCAGCTCAAGCAGGACATGGCCAAGACCATCACCGAGAAGTACAACTACCAGCTGACCCTGAACAACACGCGCTCCACGGTCAACATACTGATGGAGCGGCTCAAGAAGTCCGACGCCGATGTGGAGCAGTTCAAGGCGGAGCTGGAGTCGGTGCAGCTGGCCAAGGGCGCACTGGAGCAGAGCTATCTGACGCTGCAAGCGGATGCGGCACAGCTGCGCCAACAGCTCAATGAATCACAGGCGGCGCTCGAGGCGTTGCGCAGCTCGTCGTCCACGCTGCAGCAGGAGGTATCGTTGAAAGAGTCCATGCTGCACGAGCTGCTAGCGAGCGAATCGGATACCCTGGCCAAATTCAATAAGATTGCTAACTCATTCCAGGAGCGCATCGACGGGGATGCCCAGCTGGCCCACTACTGCGACATGTACAGCGATCTGAAGCGCAAGGATGAGACGCGCGAGCTGTACATGGCGGACATGAAGAAGGCCCTGGATGAGTTTGCCACCGTGCTGCAGCTGGCCCAACTGGAGCTGGACAACAAGGAGCAGCTGCTGGTGAAGGTGCGCGAAGAGTGCGAACAGCTCAAGCTCGAGAATATCGCACTGAAGTCCAAGCAACAGCCCGCCGTGGCCATGCTGACGCCCAGCAAGGCGAACAAGCCGAACACCACAGATCTGGAGAAGATTGAGGATTTGCTGATCGATTCGGAGCTGCGTGCCGAATGCGACAAGATCACCTCGTGGCTGCTAAACTCCTCCGAGAAGAGCGTCCGTCAGGACAACAACAACGAGCTCACCGAGCTGCTCGCCTGCAAATCGCCCAAGGCCCGAACTCCGCGCACACCTCACAGTCCGCGCACGCCGCGCACCCCCCGTTCCGCGGCCAGCACACCCAAGAAGTCGTTAATCTTCGCCAGCGGCAAAGAGAACGTGCCCAGTCCGCCCCAGAAGCAGGTGCTCAAGGCGCGAAATATGTAGGCCACAATTTCCCAAGCAGAATTTCACGAAAATTCCAACTTTAGGCTAAATTTCTACACAATAAATTATAAATTAGTTAAGTAAAAGAAACGAACATCCAACACTCTCTATATGCATATACATACATATACCATATATGAAATACATGATGTGCTTTGCTGCCACTACAACAATTAGAAAACTCGTTTTGATTTCCTGCCACAAGTTTTTCCAACCCTCCCTGGAAAGCAACAGCAACAGCAAAGGCAACGGCAAAGACGAATCAGTCAATGGGAACTTTTCAGACTTGCGACTTCCTTCTTGGCACTTCCTCGGCCGGAACGGATGCGGCTCGAGGCGCAGCAGCTGTGCAGCTGCGCATGCGTGGCTTAAGGGTGGGCACACACATACACACACACACAACAACAACAATTCATAACAAGCTCTAGCTAAAGTCTAGAGCTCGCACTCACTCGAGGGGTTTTTCCTTTAAGGTACTGTTGTAAAATCTGCTGCCTGTCGTCTATTGTCTTGGGTTCTTGGGTTTTTGTTCGGATTCGTGTTCAGGTTCTGCATTGTACAATTGCCGCTGATGATGACCTTTGACATTATGCGGCAACAATGGCTCCGGGCCATGCCAAGGTACATTGCGTGCACTTCTTCTTCTTCTTCTTCCTTCTTTGCTTCTAATTATACAGCTGCACTGAGCGCAGCTGCAGCAACAATTGGGTTTTGATTTGGCTTCAGGATTGTAGAGAGACAAATATCGTAGTAAACATGGGACAGAGGGTTGAATTGATTAAGAAAGTTCTCAAACCAAACAAAACGGTTTTTTACCTTTTGGTTTTTTGTAGCTCATACATGGAGTTTGCTTGTAAGAATGAGAAAGTGAGCTTGGGTATTTCAAACTTTTTCAAAATAAGGTACAGTATGTGCCAAATAACTGCGAATGTCGCGGAATTCAGCTGCGCCCATGTTGATTTCCAAAAGATTCATACCTATGCATATTTCTGAGTATATTCCAAATATTCCACAAAACTTTACAGCTCACATTGAAATAGCCTCGAGATTCACCTACTTAGGCAGCTGGCACGGGTCAGGTATTTAGCTGAATTTCTGCATACATACAGGTAGCTCACGTTGCATATAATAGAATTCCATATAAAAGACCTTAGGTGAATAGCAATTGTCCTGCGAAGGCTTAGCAGCTTACAAGTAAGAGCATATTCTTATATTATACTGCTAAGAACTATGTGGAAATTAACATACTCGCTTAACTTCCAGATTGTTCTTAGTAATACAATATTAAATTTAAACTTTATAAAGACTATAATCTCTTATGTTGTGTATTTAAAACTCAAAAATAAAGATTAAGATTTTAAAATTGTATTATATAAATGATATATCATATCATATCACAAAAATTATCATAATATATTAGCACATAATAGAAAAATCTTAAATCTATGATTCGATTGAATCTCTTTAATGAAATATAATACTAAAATGGAATTTAAATACTTAATTTGATTTTTAAAATTCCCTCTTCATTTGTCTATTTCAGCTTTGAGCACCTGAAAGCAAAAGATGCTAATTTTGCGCAACGCTTCGCTAATCTGGGCAATATATTTTACAAGCAGGGCGTTACGGAATTCAATTGGGATAGCAACATAGAGGATGCGCTGAGCACGGATCACTGAACGGATCTTCAAAACCAAAAATTAATGTCTAGCATTTAGTTGATAAGGAAAGCGAAGTAGCGAACGGTGAATGAAAATGATGCAGTAGAGAAAAGAAAAACAAAACAAAGGACTTTAAACTAGGCTTAAGCATAATTTTAACAATTATTATAAACAACAGATCGAATTACTATATATAAATAGATATATGGATACTTATACACCTAGACGCAATCAAAAAGCAAACCTAATTTTAAATACGACAAAAGGCAGAAACATTTGCAGCTCTCATAAATGTAACGAAATGCTGAACAAGCTGTTAGATATCCTACTTACGTACATCAAAAATAAACAACACTCCTTGCTGATAAGTCGTAGTGTCCGATCACACGCAAACACTCTCGTATATTGTAAATAGATCTACGTATCCTACAAGTAAATTAATGAATATTATTTAAATACACTCAGCGCATAAACTACACGCCATAATTTAGTTGTAACTCTAATTAAATATGTAATTATTATTTTTTGTAGTCGATAACTTCTGTTACGTAAAGCCAAATCTACATTTAGTGCATAGCTCTGATGAGAACAAAAACAAACAATTTATTTCGATCCAAAAATGCATTTATTTTATTTAACAATTTATTATAGCACAGCATGTAAATACCATAAAAAACATAAGAATAAAATTATGACTAAGTTTTTAATTTTGAATAAACTTTTTTTTTACAAATTATTTTATTTGTAAAGCGTTAAAATATTATTAGCTGGCATAATTATTTAAGACAATAATTGATTGAGAAAAAAAAAAAAAGTAAAAAGGGTTTATTAAATTTGCAACAAATATGATAAAAGAAAACCTCGTTTAACGCAAAACCAACGAATTATGAATAAATAGAAAAACCCCAAGAAATCAATGAATGTGAGCCTATGCATATACATATACATATAATTGGCTCAAACATAAACTGCATATAGATATACATATAAAGTAAGGCGAAAACAGATTTGTGCCATTTTATAGCAACCCACACAGAAAATCTACAAAATATGTAAATCGAATTAGATTCAAATAGCAAACAAATAACCAAAATGACTAAGCGGAAAAGTGAGCAAATGTTTATCTGAACTATTCGAAGCTTTTCGATTTGCTAAACGATTCAAGCAAATACAGCGAAAGAGACTTCTGGGCATTTGAAAGAATATATATATATATATAAAATATATATATATCAAAGGTCGAAATGAATAAATTCAATACATAATAATAAAATATCAAATTGTGTTTTATTTTTTTGGTTTAAGACAAGCTACGCGTTTGCTCTTCTTTACTAATTAATTTATATTTATTATACATCAGCTCATTCCTCCAACTCCCCTTGTCGGCCCTCCAAAATATTTCCCATTTTACATGTGTTATATGAATAGCATTTCTATTATCACCTTTGATTCCATTGTGTCGCTGCTTTTGTTATATTTTTTCCCAGACACCTCCTGTAAATAGAAAATAATAAATTCAATTTATTATTTAAGCAAATTCTTTATTTAGCCCGTGCTATTTGCTTAAGGCCTTACGTAGCTGCCTTTATAACAAAGCAAAGCAAAACAGGCGCAAAATACTTGGAAATAACGTAAGAGTTGGGTCTACATGACTGCGGAATACACTGCATACAGTAAATAATTCGACAGAGTGCGAAAATGTTTTGCTGAAAACCTGTTTGCAAATAAATAGCGAATATACCTCTCATCACTGAGTGCAGGGTATACAAATTAATACGTTTATTTTCCAATCGATGCGATATACTAATTTGCACCCAATTTGAGCTAACAGCTAAAACAAACTCCAGTTTTTTTCCTCGTCAATGGAAATCAGGCCGGAGAGCTCAGTGCTCGTGTAAGTGTCGGCCACTGAGGATGATGAAGGCCAACGATGCGATCTGTAAGCGACGCAGATCCTCTGCACCGCCACCTGGCGTTGACATTGTGCAGCACATTAATGGGAATTTCGGACGGTGGCAGCTGCGCACGATACTTTTAATATTTCTATGCAAAATACCCACGGCCTGGTTCATGGCCTGCATCATTTATACGGCGCCCTATCCGCAGCGCGGGGAGCTGGTCTGTCGCTCGGCGAGCTGGAATGCCAGCGAGTCGCTGCCCAGTGAGAGTCGGAATACGGATCGGCTGTTCAGTGTGCAGGTGTGCAATGCCTATGCACAGAGCTTGTCCCACAACTTTGTGCAGCGCTATGGAACGAGCTGGAACGGAACGCAACAGGTGATGCCATGCGAGCGCGTCGAGCACCATGCGGAGTACAAGTCGCTGATCGTCGACTTCGATTTGATATGTTCGCGTCGTGTGCTGGTGGCGGTCACCCAATCGTTTCATGCGCTCGGCGCACTTATTGGCGGTCTACTCGCGTACCAGGCGCTCCAGCAGTGAGTCTGCGTCTGCCTCTGCCATGGATCTCTAAATCATCTCATATCTTTCCACTTTTAGCATCAGTCCGCGTCGTTTGATGCTGCTCGGCATGCTGGGGCAGATCTTTTGTGGCAATCTGACGGGTCTGGTGGACACCTATCAGCTGCACATCTATTTCCGTTGCCTTACGTCCGTCTGCTGCACGCTCATGTACACAGCCGGACATTTCATATGTAAGCAACGACAAAAGACTCAAGACACAAACTCGCTCTAAGCTTTGCGCATCTTCATTAGTAATGGACATCACCTCGGGCAAGGCACGCATCTTGGTGGTCACGCTGTCGGAGCTCTTCTGGTCAATTGGCCTGGTGCTGCTGCCCGCCATATCCATATACTTCGATAACTGGAGCCATCTGTATGTGGCCATATCCTCGTCCTTGATTGTGCTCGTCTGGCTGCATCGCTGGATCTCGGATGCCCCGCGCTGGCTGCTGCGCCACCAGCGTGTAGAGCAAGCACTACGTCTGCTCCTGGAGTCGGCCACACACAACAATCGCATGGTGCCCCTCACTCTCGACGTTAGGCTGACCATCTATGCCAGCGAACTGAAAGCCGAGCAGCGCATCGGCTACTGCCAGATCTGGGACAAGGAGACCAAACGCCGTCAACTGATCTACATACACCTGATCTGGGGCTGTGCTCAGGTGCTGTACAACATTATACTGCTAATGATTCGCAGCCTGGGCGAGGCGCAGGTTCATGTGAATACCGCCGCCCTGGGCTTTGCCGAAATGGTCGGCCTCTTCGTGGGCCTCTACTTCATACTCTATACGCGTCGCTACTGGCGCTGGGCGGGCAATCTGATGATCGTCGCCGGGCTGTGCACCTATCTGGTGTGGCTGCTGCCAGAGACAGGTGGGCATATACATATATATTGATATTCTCAACTGTAACTTTCGCTTACTTAGATCGCAATTCACGCCGCGTCGGCCTGGAGCTCATGTTCTGGATGCTGCTGAAGTTTGCCAATGCTGCTTCCATAGCTGTGCTGACCACCTGCACGGGCGAAATGGTGTCGCCGGAGAAGCGAGTGCTGCTCATGCTCTCAGTGGTTAGCTTTGGCCGGCTCTGCTTGGTGTTCTCGCCGCTGCTGAGCACGCTCACTGTGGTGCATCGCCTGCTGCCCATTAGCATCATTGCGACAGTGGGCTGGGTGTACGGCCTCTTCATGCGGCTGCTCAATCGCTACTACTGGAACACGGAGCAGCTGCAGGTGGGTCAGGTGCCAACGCCAAACACCTATCGCCGCAACTCAGCCGTAATCATGCGCCGCTGCAGCACCGCCAGCTCCGACGTGAGCAACTACAGCAACGAGCTGCTCCACAACTTCGAGCAAACTGTGGCCGTGAGCATCGCAGATCTGTGGCACATCAACTTCAATACGATCCACGAGTGCGACAGCCTGAACGAGATCAGCGACGGGGCTAGCAAATCGCAGAGCATGCAAACCATTTGAATTTTATGCCACTGCCTAAAAGTAGGCAACATTTTATTTAACAACAGCCTTGGCCATAAAAAATTATAGGCGCCTAAGTTATAGATTCTATATTATAGCTATAAAAAGATGTTATTTATTATTAATAATGTTTATTTAAGACACATGAGGTACTCCAGTAACCTCTTTGTGTTCCTATTGTCTAAAAAAAAATGTATTTATAGTTATTTAACAAAAAAAAAATGTATGAGAGACCCGCCCTTCACACGTATTTGCACAGATATTTCAGTCGGATCAGTGGAGTGAAATTGCGGTTTGCTGTCTGTCTATACGTGAAATATTGCGTCAATTCACTGCTAATTAAATTAAAGAAAATTACATTCATTATAGCTAATTATTATTAAACTAATGTGCGATATCTGAACTTAATTAGTGTTAGAAAATATTTAAAGCGCGTGATGATCGAAATGTCAACAGCTCAAACTGGTATAAATTATTGCAAGTCGCTTTCTAGACATTAATAATGCTTTAAATAACTTGACTAAGACTACAAAAGAGAAGTTCGCATTGATCTATTGTTGTTGTTGAGTCAGAAGATTTGTATAGCATGTATTATTATATAGTTAAGCTTACTCAACTAGAATACTAGTTAATAATAACTATATTAAAATTAAAAATTGTCTTTCACATTAAATTTTTCTATATATTAAACTCTATCAAACATTTATACAAAAGTGTATTAATTAAAATTATAACTTTAAAAATTTGTATATATAATTATGTGTTAATTAAGAAAGATGTCTTCTTATTCAAAAAAAAAATAAATAAATAAATAAATAAAAATACAACAAAATACAATAAATACAAAAATAGTAAAAAAAAAAAAAAAAAAAAAAAAAATGCAAAAGCGAAAGCGAAAGAATAATTTAATTTCATTTAAAAAAAAAAAAATTACAAGTGATATACATATTTTTTATATTTTTTTAATTTCAAAATTGCAATTTACTTATGTTATTATAATTATTTTTTGAAATATATTTATATATACATATAATATATATGCTTTACGTAGTTGGCAGTTAATTGTTCCATTTCTAAATATTCTGCACATTCACCAATTTTTCTTGGCTGCTTTCTTATAGTTTTATTTAGAAAACTAGATAAAAAGTAGGCCCTATTTATAAAGAAAGAAAAAAAGTTCTATGTCAGCTAATCGAAAATAAATGCGAGTGTGTCACTAGACTTAAGCAAGTGCGAATTGCGACAGGTACGTACCATAAAGATTAAAATAGAATACCCGCCGTAGTGGTAGATGGCAGTGCAATTATAAAATTGTTTTTATCAGCCAGCCGTAGTAGAGTGGCAGATGCAATAGCTGCATTCTGATCCATTGATTATAGATAGCCGCATAATCTAAACTGTAGACAAGACAGCGACAATAATCGTGTCAAGTGCATTAGCAGAGAGAGCAAAGTTTTATTGATTAAGTACGGAAATTGTGGAGACTCAGACTTGTAATAATATCCTGTTAAAACGCCTCCTGTCTGCCCTTGCCTGGAGGACAGCTCATGCGACCAGTTCGAACGGAAGTGTTTCGGTTAAAGTTTCCCTAGCCAATGGCTTTTAATTATTTGTACAAATTCATTAAGAAAATTAACGCGCCGATTGGGGCTGCGACAATCGGCCCGACATTGACGACGTCTTCGATATGGCGGCTCGTGCGGCATTTGCTTCAGTTCGATTCCGCCTCTCGACCGATTAAGACGTTCGCGCGGCACAAAAAAAATAAATAAAGTATAAGTAAATAAAAAAGAAAAGAAAAGCGCGCAACAAACAAATTGAAAGACACTCCACAAACGATCCGATTGAACATACAAAATTGTTTATTCGGGTTCAATAAGTTGTTATTCATTTGTGTACAAACAGCAGAAACTTTGCCTTATAAAGCTGCAGAAAGTTGAGCGAAATAAATTGACGAAGGCTGGGTGTTAATTGGTAAACTTGTACAAAAATTGAGATATGACTATAAAATACGCAAATTATTTAAATCAATTTTATGAACATCAAGCCTCCAAACGCTAACATAAAGATCAGGCAGCATATTACATAATATATATAAGAAATCTTTTCTGGAATATTTTCTTAGTGTTCTCATTTTATGCTTTTATAATAGATTTTTGTGAACACCTTTTTGTTCGATAATGAAAAATAAAATTATTAAAACTATCAGGTATTATTAATAATTAATTAATTAATTTATTTATTTTTCTTTTTTTTTTATTTATTTTATTTTATTTATTAATTTATTTCATTTTATTTATTTATTTTTTTTTTTTTTTTGACTTGCATGCTTCAAAGAATTTTCTAAATTAAAGAAATTAACAAATTAAAAATATTAAAAATATGTAGATATATTTGTTTTTACTTTTATCAGGAAGTTTTTTGTTATATATTTATTTATTTATTTATTTATTTTTTGTCAAATCAAACTAAAAATTCCCTCATTCTTAATATATGCTGAGAATATTCTTGAATTAATATATTAATTAATATTTATCGTAAGCTGAAAAAAACGCCATAGCTCAACTATCTTATTAGGCTAATAGTAATCGATCCAGCTGATTTATAGCTTTAATGCTAAGCTAAGCGCTAGAAGCACTTTAAAATTATTTCCTATATACATATCAATATAGTATATCTGATCTCAGCAGCACTTGCACTACCTATAAAGGCTTAGTTCTATTTCTAGTTGCCTCGCTGCCTTGCTCCACTTAAGGAAATTAAAAACTTGAATTGGCGCAGCTAATAAACTGAATATATAAAATATTCAAAACAAAGCATTAATGGATTGCATCCATCCACCTGCCAGTCCCCCTTTTTTGTATCAGCCTTAATTAATTTGCATTCGCACAACGAGTAATTCAACTAAATTAAGCCCCTGCCCGGCGTTTGCCGTCTGCTGCGCAGAAAAGTGCCGATTGGAATTTATATGGAAAACTCTAATATGAAATATTGGGGAACCAGTTTCGTATGCCCCTTACCGATTGCCCACTGCAATTAGCACCAACGCTTGAATTCGAAATTAAAATATTTGCACGCCCAACGGCGACAGCTGACAGATGCCGGAGCCATGGGGGCATTGTTCCATGGCATATGCTCCACTTGATACTTGGTCACTCCGGCTGTTGGATCACTCGAAATTAGCACCTCGAATAGATAAATCCGACAAGACAATACAAAATGCAAATTAGTTTAATTACGTGGACATCAGCCAAAGGGTCTATATAGATATTTAAATATATGTATATAACGAATAAATAATAAAATTATATATAAATATACGATTTTAGTTAACCCAACAGACTTCTTAGGGCCTCCAGGGCATATCGTATCTTGTTTATATTTGACAAATATATGGCTCAGGCGAACCTTATAGATAACAATAAAAATCGTGATAAAGCCGTTATTGTTATATGATCTTTTCACACATTTTGATAAGCCACTCAAAGATATAAAAGGAGAAAATAAAACGTATTAAGTTGCTAAGCATTTTCTGATTGCGGTAGACCCAGACAGGCACTCGGAGTTCCAGGAAACTTAAAAAGAAAAAGAAAATAATATAACAACTGGTAGAGGAATACACTTAATAATTTGTGATATATATATAATATATATATTTTTTTAAAGTGGTAATCAAATTTTAATTAAGTAATTCAATCACACGGAGATAAAAATAACTTCAAAACCAATTTACATTGAGTAAAAACAATCAAATATTTTGGGTGTTAAATTGTTCCATAAATTGGATGATTTAATTAAATTTTACAGAAGAATCCGTTTCAAATTTAGAAATCTTTCTTCTGTGTTTGTGTTTGAATGTCATATCGATAGATTCTTTTTGTTTAAGGTCTTCAAGCTCTTTCAACTTTGATCAACTTATATCAAATGACAAAGTGAAGTGAATCCACCAATTTGTCGCTCAAAAGGGGCAAATCGTGCTGCCGTCATGGCATCGTATTTCGAGGAGCTGGCATTTGATGAATTCGGCTTGTTATTCAATGCCGGCTGTCGTGGAAAGTCAACTGATTTCAGCTGTAACCGCTTTCAATTGATTTCAATTGAGCGCCGGCTGGGTGGGGGCGGGAGGTACAAATGTTTTCATACTATATCGTATGTTAATATTTATCCATAAATAAAATAAATAATTGAACACAATGTGTCACGCACAGCAGAACTGATGGCAATGGTCGCCGTTCGATATGTCATTCGCAGAGCTCCCGTGGACGTGGTCAGGGCGGAAAATGTGCTAGACTGGGCCGAGCTGCGCGGAAATGGTCAATCAGGCATCCACAATTCAGACGGTCGGCGGTCGCTCGCCCATGCCCAGCCCCCAGTTGTCGCACAGACATATCTCACATGCCAGCCCAAAGGATGAAGGTGCTCGGATTCCCACTGCTCCAGCGCCAGCACCAGCACCCGGCAGCGACATCATCACCGATGTGGTTGGCAACTTTGGCATCTGGCAGCTGCGCACCATACTCATCATCTTCCTCTGCAAAATACCCGCCGCCTGGTTCATGGCCTGCATCATCTTCACAGCGCCGGAGCTGTATCCGCGCACGGAGTTCACCTGCGACACTAGCTACCTGAACAGCAGCTCCAGCTCCAATTACACCGTCTCGGATAACCAGTGCTATGTGTTGGACGACAGCTCCGGCAGTCGCAGCGAGTGCGAGCAGTTCACGTACGTCTCCAGCTTCGACTCCCTGATTATGCAATTCAATCTGGTCTGTCTGCGCGACATCTTCATTGCCTGGACCCAGTACTGGCATCTGTTCGGCGTGCTCGTTGGCGGCGTCATGGGCACCAAGATGATGCTGGGCATCAGTCCGCGCAGCACCTACTGTGTGGGTGCCGTCGCTCAGATTCTGTGTGGCGTCGTCACTGGCTATGCGAGAGACTTCAGCCTGCACTGCGCCTTCCGCTGCCTTTCGGCCGTCTGCTGTGCTATTATGTTTACCGCTGGACAGGCGATATGTAAGTGATTATGCCATTAAATAGTTTCTTGTGTTTCAACAATGATTGTATTCCTTTTTAGTATTCTGCTCAATGCATAGCTTTTTTTCCTTATACCTAAATCTCTCTTCATCTCATCTTCAGTCTGATTACAAAATATTAAGCATATAATTTGCAATTGAATTTCCGTTAGCCTCATTGCTGAGTATCTTTTAAATTTCCCTTTTTATTATTTAAGGATATCCCTTTCCTCTCAAATTTCCCTTGCATCAAAACACTAAATTTCCCATTTCAAAGTACGCGATCTTGCTTATTCCCACTTTTATTTTAATTTCCTCATCAATGCATTAGGGAAATTTAACGTCTTCTCGAATTTAATTTAATCCTTTCCCATCCGCCTGCAGTTACGGACATTACGGCCGGCATGCACCGCATTGGCGCCATCATACTGTACGATACGTTCTGGTCCATTGGCGTCATTATGCTGCCCACGCTGTCGTCGTTCTTCAACAGCTGGTCTCTCATCTATGTGGGCATAACGTTTCCCACTGTTATGCTGATTGTCCTCCTATACTGGACACCTGATTCGCCGCGCTGGCTGCTGCGGCACGCCGTGGATCACCACTCCATCGACAATGTGGAGCAGATGGTGCGCGAGGGCGCAGAGATCAACGATCGCTGCTTCAAGATACCGCCCGATTTCCGGCTGCAGCTGGAGCAGCTCAGTGAGAGGCTGAAGACAGCGCCTGCGCCTGCACCCTGGACGCAGCTCTGGCAGGGCAGGCGGGCCAAGACGCACATGGTCGCAGCTCACCTCGCGCTGGCGTTCTTCGTGATCAACTTCATGGGCATGCTGCTGAACATAAGGTCCTTTGGCCGCGACTACCTGGTGCCCAACACCATAGCCATGGGTGAGCCTTTGGGTGATGTTTGGAGTGGAGCTGTTGATATTTACTCTAGTTTCTTCCTCAGGCTTCTCGGAGATCATTGGCTGCTTCCTGGCGCTGCACTTTACGCTGAAGCACAACAAATGGAAGTGGCAGTGCGCTGGCACCTTCAATATACTCGCTGGCATGCTGGGCTGCATGGGCTGGCTCTTCACGGGCGCCGACTCCAGTGAGTGCTACAGAGGATTCCTTGCCTTGACCTAGACTAAATTTCTATTCTCTCTCTCTCTCTCTGCTATAGTGGATGCGGAGCTGAAGGTCTCGCTATGGATGATCATAGCGACGATACCCAAGGCAGCCGTGTCCTGTGCCCAGTCCATGCTCCTCGCCTGCATGAACGAGCTGGTGCCGGCGAACAAGAAGCAGCTCTTCGTCTTCTCGGTGATCACCTGGGCGCGCGTCTGGCTGCTCTCGGCGCCCTTCTTCAACGTACTTAAGCGCATCGACACCGCCCTCTCGCTGACCTCCTACAGCGTCTTCAGCATTCTGGGCGGCATCTGCACCTGCCTCCTGCTGACGCCGCGCACCAGCACAGCACCCGTGGTGGCGCAGCTGGAGCAACAGGAGCAGCAGGACAAGAAGGAGCAGTCGCCCCTGAATGCGCCCGTCTGGACCATCGAGTCGGATGTGCACAATACGCGCCTCTAGAACTACCCCAACTCCTCTTTTATTCTGTATACTAACTAAGCTAATAAAACTCAAATCTCTGTGATTAGTTACAAGCGAAAGAATTTATTGCTTAGCTTACTGATTACTGATTAGAGTAGCATGTACACCATCAGCATATAGAAGCACAGGTGCGCAAATATCCAGAACCAGTAGATTCTACAGTTGGTCAAAGAGAAGGGGAAGAGCTTAAAGCCTCACTGAAACTCAATGCCATCGCCGGCTCATGAAACTCACCTGGTCACCTGCATTTTGTTGGCATCGACTGTAAACTTTTCCCGATGTAAATATTTATTGATGCCGATCATATGACGTCTGACATAGTCATCGTAGTCGAGCTCATCCAGGTTCCAGTAGAGCTCGCCAAAAGTGCCGTTGTCAATCAGCTGCTTGAAGTAGAATCGACTGCGGTTCTTGAATATCCACTCGTTCAGCGAAAAGAAGCTGCCTGCAAGCGAGAGGATATCAGCTTAGGAATGATCTTAAGGGGGCGACTGTTTTACCCGCCAGGCAGGCCTGTCGAAACTTTTTGGCTATGGGCGTGGCGAAGCGCCGCTTGGAGCCCAGCGCCAGAGTGCGCAGATCCATCAGCAGAGCGGGCACAAAGTGCAGCAGCCAGACGGCCAGCTCGTGCCTTAAGGCTCCGCGACGATACTTGAAGTTGGGAAACATGATCATGCGCCGGGTGGGATAGATGCGGGACCATTTCATGGTCAGTTCACCCAGTCGCTGCCAGGTGATGGGATTCGTAGAGCCTGAGCTGGCATTGCAAACGCTGATGCTGCAAACGTTCAAATTACTCTTCGCAGATCTACAGAATGGCTATTCGATTCACCCACCTGCCCAGCTCCGCCTTGTGCACCATCATGATCATCGCATTGACCACAAAGTCCACGGGGATAATGTCGCAAATCAGATTCTTGTCCCCCAATATGCTGCTGATGCCGCCCTTGCCGATCTCCATCATAATGCCGCTGATCGCCTGTATGTTGTCGATCCAGCCCGGATACGGCTCCCGATAGGCGGCCGTCACAATCGAGGGTCGCACTATCACAATGGGAATGCGGTGCCTGTACGAGTTCACAATCTGCTCCGCAATCGACTTGGTGAACGTGTACGTGTTCACGTGCGGGCCCTTTATATAGTCGGCCAGCCGGTTCAGGTACTCCTCGGGTATCTTTTTGACGGCGCTCAGAAACTGCCGCCAGTCCACAGGCGGCAGTGTGGCATAAATGCACTCGTCCACATACTTCCGACCCGGATTACAGTACGCAGTGGACACATACAGAAAACGCTGCAAAATAAAGCACACATCTCATCAGTTGTATAGAGAAATATTAAATGTCAATAAATAATATAAAATAGGAAAATACTATTAAGAAAATATAAATTAATTATTATATAGTCTAATATAAAATAATAAAATACTATTAAGAAAATACTAATCGGGTGCTGGAGTAGGAGATTCCCTGAACCAAACAAACAATTCAATCGCAATAGTGATTGCTAGAATAAGCTAGAATACACACATATGAACGTATGCATGTGTGTGTGTGTGCAGCTGTATAGAAAAACAAGTAAGAAAGCTCTAGTCGAAACTGCTCGACTAAGAAATCCCCTGAACCATTCGAAGAGCTGATATTTCAATAAATCTTCACATTTTTCTGACACACACACACATACATAGGCACGCATGCGTACAGCACTTGAGTAAAAGTAAAAGCAAGGAGAGAATAAGTGCAGAAGATCATTAAAGTTGTCTTCATGTATGCAGCAGTTCTCATTTGGTATTTGTATTTAGGTAAAGCGAAGCTAGAATGCTCACAGCAGCAGAGAGCGTTCCCATTGCTCACTTGAAACTCGACTGCAACGAACTCTACCTGCCGTCGGGCTCAACATTTGGGAGAGATAGTGCTTGAGTAAAAGTGGCCCTATATAAAGGCCAGCAGCTGCAGCATTTCTTCAGTCGTCCAGGCCTGGTGGGGGTCAGCGCATTAAAGTGAAGTCGAGTGTGTGAATTATAAGCATAAAAGACGTAGACGAACGACGTGGAGGAATTACGTAAAGGATTTACGTAAAGGAACTACGTAGAGGAAATACTTAGAAAAGAGAGGAAATACTTAGCGCAAGTACTTGGAAGCAATACTTAGAGAAAATGCTTAAAAGAAATACTTCGAAATACGTAAAGGGAATACTTAGAAGAAATAAGCAGAGGAATAGTGCTAAATCGACTTTGTGGCGTCTGCCACGCCTACTTCTGAATGTTACCTACCTTTCAAAAAAACTCAACAAAATTGTGTGCACATTTATGGGAGAAATGCTTTTCGCTGTTTAGCGTTGCTTTTGCTAATTTAACAAACTTTTTTTGGTTAATAAATTATGACTGACAACGAAATTAAATGAAACTGTCAGCTATGTACGTACTTCATAGAATATATGACATTACATAAAAGAAAAATCTCACTCATTCACATATTGGATATACATTTATAAAATACACATAAATATAAATAGAAAATTGAAATATAGGAGTTATTATTTTATAATTGTATATTTAAAACGTATTTCCCATTGGCAATATCTCCAGAGCATAAGAAGGAACTTTAAGCAGCAAAAGTAATTTAAAGTTCAAATGTATTTTGTGTTAAAGTCTCATAAGTTAGCTGATATCAATTCATTCTCACTTAAAGTAAATCACTTCTAGCACAATCCTCTACGAATACAGCTAAAGTCTTAAACCTACTCTCGCACTTACCCGCAGCTGGCGCATTTGGGTGCACATCTCCAGCAGATTGTAGGTGGCCAGCGAATTGACGCGAGCTGCCACATTGAGGCACTCATTGAAACGCACCTGCAAGCGGAGATGATCTATATGGCTATGTATGAAGAGACCATATCAAACTGGAACTTACTGTCGCGGCGCTGTGGAATATAATATTAACCTCTGCGCAAAGCTCGTCTCTGTCGCGCTCATGCAAACCTGTTGATATTCAAAAGAAAATGAAAAATGAAAAATGCAAAAGAAAAGCTTTATGGGTAATTTTTCGTTCAATATTTTCACTCTCGAAACTCGCGTCTTACCAAAATAATCATCCTCGATGTTGCCCGCAAAATACGAGATTTTCTTCAGACGCTCTGGAAACGAGCTGCGCAAGCGCTGAAAAATGTCGTTCTGTAGGAAGTTCTGGAAACGCTGCTCGGGCGAGACACCAGCCTTGGCGCGGATGAGCATATAGATGCGCTTGATCTGGGGAAAACTCCAGAGCAGCTTCTCCAGCAGAGCTTTGCCCACGAAGCCAGTGGCGCCTATCGAATGGAGGTGCATTAGGCAAATAGAAATCATTGAAGAATGAAAACTTACCCGTTATAAAGACGACGGCATCTTTGTAGATATCCAACTGGGCGTCCATCTCGTTGTGGCCACTGTGCTGGCGCGAATGCAACTGATTGCAGTTGTTGCGGCTCTCTCCGGTTGCAACTGCAGCAGCTCAACTGCTCAGCCGCGCTTGCTCAGCTTCGCTAATTGTTGCTGCTGCAATGAAAGTAAAAAGCTTCCAGCAACTAACTGGCTGTGCTATCTAAACACGTTTTTTGCAAACTCCTAACCTAAGTTTAGACTTTAATTGACTTCAGCTCTACAACGTAAACAACACTCGCGTAACTCTTTTTGCCGGATCTTACATAAGTTTTGTTTTGAATGGTCCAAAACGTCAAATCTTGATCTTTTTTTGAGCATTCTTTAAACAAAGAATATTACGGTAGCGCAAATGTTTATTTATGTAAATATATATTTATACACTATGATAGAAACTAACATAAATAGTAATTATTAGAAAAGTTGTTAGACGAACAATAGTTTTAATAATGGTGCTGCCATGGACTCATCAAAATTAAAAGTAAATTCAGTATTACTTAATTAATTAAGTCAATTTACTTTCGTTTTTTGCTATTTTTAATGCATTTTACTTAAATCATAAATTTACTTATAATTTCTGTACTTTTTTAGTTCCCAATTTAAACTCGAACTGACTGTTGTTAACATTCAATTAGATGGTTTATTCGCCACGCCACTAGGGGGCGCTGCTTAAAATAGTGGGTTAGAGTCTTGGCTATATGGGAATGGGACTTGACTAAAAACTCTTGCTGCGCCTTAAACAAAGTTTTATGAATGGTTTTGAGGGATATTTCTATACTATCCTTATAGATGACATACTTAAATTTCTTGAATGTGAATTTGAGAACCTATGAGCCTATTAAAAGTTTATATAAACTTATTTAGTAATTATTAAATTCTGAACAAGCAGATTATTCAATATTCTATCGCCTTTACGGGATCTGACGCGCCTTCTTCGGACTCTGCCACATTTTACTTTACAAATAGTACATCCAAAGGACGTCACGTGAATTTGATGTTTTTATTAACCACTACACAGTCCCTGTCAAATGTCTGTGTACTCTCTACTCATTAGCCACAATGGAAAATCTTAACAATAAAGAAAAAAGAAAAATAATAACACAAAAACCTGTTGACATAATCGTTTAGGCAGACTTCAATGTTTACCGTTGTCGAACATCTGAAACAGATTTTAGTGACAATCTGATTAGCGACGATATCGTCGGCTAGCACCAGCCGGGGGCCCTGCTCCGCGATTGTTCAGACTCTCTGATGGTGACGCTAAGCTGAAGCGTAGTCGCAGTTATGCTGGAGGTTCGAAGCCCGTAAGACGTGGTTACTCGATTCTACACATGTGAGAATGCACCAAAGCTACAGTCCCGCTGAGGCCAAGTGGAAAAAGCGCCGTCCAACACCCACGCCGGAGGTACATGCCCGCCTGAGCTATATATACACCAGTCAGCAGGATGCTGAGCAGCAGCAGCAGCAGCCGGAGGAGGAGAGGCCAGAGATGGCAGCGGGAGACGTCATCTCACATGTGCTGGGTGACTTTGGCATCTGGCAGCTGCGCTCCGTGCTGATCATCTTTCTGTGCAAGCTGCCGGCTGCCTGGTTCATGGCCCTCATCATATTCACAGCTCCCGAGCTGTACCCCAACGAGGAGTACTGGTGCGATACGAGCGCCTATGGCGGCGCCGAGAACACGACCGTCTCGGACGATCAATGCTATGTGCTGGTCGCCCATGGCGAGGCCAACTATGCGATGCGACAGTGCCTGCAATTCAGCTACGCACACGCCTTTCGCTCGCTCATCATGGAGTTCGACTTGGTCTGCCTGAGCGACATCTTCGTGGCCTGGTCCCAGTACTGGCATCTCTTCGGCATGTTCGTCGGCGGCGTGGTGGCCACACGGCTGATGCGTGTGCTCAGTCCTCGACGCGTCTACATCGTCGGCATCTGGGGCCTGCTCTGCTGCGGCACGGCCACGGGCCTGGTCAATGATTTCAGCCTGCATTGCTCCTTCCGCTGCCTGTCCGGCGTCTGCTGCTGCTTCATGATGACAGCCGGACAAGCCATATGTGCGTAGCAGGTTATTCGGAAGAATATATTATGGATTTTATATATCGTATTTTATAAATATCTATAAAAATGTTTATTTATTGTTTTTTTTTTTCATTTTATTTATTTTTTTTTTCATTTCAATATTGTATTTATTATTATTTTTTTAATTAGTGTAATTTAATTTATTTTTATTTTATTTTATTTTTGTTTTATTGTTTTTTATTTATTTATTTTTTTACTTATATATTTTTTATTTTATTTTAATTAGTTTGATCTATTTTATTTGAATTTAATTTAATTTTATTTTTATTTTATTTCATTTTCTTTATTTATTTATTTTATTTGCTTATTTTATGCTTTCCAGTTTGCGATATTACGGCGGGCAAGTGCCGGCAAGGTGTGCTTCTGCTCTATGACGCCGCCTGGTCCGTTGGCGTCCTGCTGCTGCCCGCCATAGCTGCATTCGCCCAGAGCTGGCGACAGGTTTATGTGGGCATCACCTCACTGCCCGTTGTCATTGTGCTGCTGCTGCCCTGGCTGCCGGAGTCGCCGCGTTGGCTGCTGCAGCGCGCTGAGCCCACTGCTGCCGTGGAGCAGGTGCAGCAGCTGTTGGAGCAGGCAGCACGCCTAAATGAGCGCTGCTCCAGGCTGCCAGATGATCTCTGCCTGCAGCTGGAACTGCTGGGCGAGAGGCTGCAAGCGCAGCCACCAGCCGCACGCTGGCTGGAGTTGTGGCACGGTCATCCGCGTGCCAAGCTCCACATGCTGGCCGCCCACATGGCCCTGGCCACCTTCCTCATCAGCCACCTGGGCCTGCTGCTGAATGTGCGCAGCTTTGGCCGCGACTATGTGACGCCCAACACCATGTTCGCTGGCCTGGCTGAGATTCTGGGCTGTCTGGTCGCCGTCTACTTGTGCCGCAGACACAACGCCCACAAGTGGCAGTGGGCGGGCAGTTTCTGCATTGTGGGCGGCTGCGTGGGCTGCCTCTGCTGGCTCTTGAACGATGTGAAGAGTAGGTGTTTAATGCATGCATCGCCCATCGACAAATGATTTACACTCTTTCGCTTTCAGTTCCAGAGCTCTATGAGAAGATGCTGTGGATGTGCTTGACCCTCGTGCCCAAGGCGGGCGTCTCCTGCGCTCAGGCCATGCTCACTGCCTGCATGGGCGAAGCACTGCCAGCGGAGAAACAAGCTCCGTTTGCCTTCTCTGTGCTCACCTGGGCTCGCGTCTGGCTGCTCTCCGCCTCGTTCCTTACGTTGCTCAAGCAGCTCAACGTCGCCCTCTCTCTGTCCGCCTTCTGTGTGCTGGCTATACTGGGCGGGCTTTGCACCTGCTGCCTGCGTACGCCTCGAGCGAGGGAGCAGAGAGCGGAGAAACAGCTGCAGCTGCAGCAGAAGGAAGCTGACTGCTACAACACTCACTTGTAATATGTGATATTTGGAAAAGTTTAATAACTTGTACTTGAATATTGTATATCAAAATATTTGTTGTCTTTAGTTATATGTGACGAATTATAAGGTATAAGTAGATCTATTGCTTACAGAAATATAATTCTAGATTAGTTTAAGGCTACAAGAAATATTATTTAATAAAGAAAAGATGAACAAGAGCTTAATTTAAAATGATCAACTATTTACATTCAAATTTTCCATGTCATAAAAAAATGAGATTTAATATGTATGTATGTTAAATGAATTCGAATTTTATTTGTAGGATTTTTCGAATTCAATATTTAATATATAATCAAAGTATAGCCGTATAAACAGATAGATCTATGCGTAACTTTGTTAACGCACTCGAGCAATCAATTAGACGCCCAGCGTGCTCTATTCGATTCGGGGTGACAAATATAATAGGCATAGATATTTTAAGCGCATTGCTCTACTGACTGTTTGTACGAGCTCGTGAATTCACCTGCCTGCCCCCCCGCGTCGCCGCCTGGCGCCAGTAAGCAATGCAAATCAATAAAAACGAAACCATAAAATTGCCCAGAGTCTCGGCAATGGGTCGCAAATTGTGGCGATATGTCATTGCTGGAGCAACTTTGTCAGCGTTAGGACGTGCACGGCGCTGGATCTTGAGCGGGAGCAGGAATAGCAGCAGCAGCAGCAACAGGAGCAGGAGCAGAAGCAGCTGTCATCTCTGCTCCAATTGGATGCAATGAAATCGAAGAAATCGGCCTTTGCCAATACATCAACGGGCTACGGCAGACACAAGCATAGCGGACACGGCAAAGGACACGCCCAGAGCAAGGATAAGGCCGAGGGCAAGGGCAAGCACAGCAAGGAACAGCAGCCGCCTGAGCAAAAGGATGAACAGGACAAGGATCTGAACTCCGGCTTCGGGGACTATCTGCGCACGCCGGAGGGTCTGTAAGAACGAACTTCATATGAAAATATGCCTTCCAATCCTTTCTCTCTTCCTTGCCAGCATTTGAGATGATGAAATTGTTTGTCTTTGCCAATACGGTGATGTTGATTGTGACTATGGCCTGGCCGAATATTAAGGAACAGTTCTTCATGCTAAACCAATGGTGGGAAAGCTTTCGGGAACAGCAACAAAAACAATAGACCTAGAGAATTACTTCAGACAGAGAAGATGGTGGGCCCATTCATGCAGGGCATTTTGCTGATAGGCATTATCTATTGGTAGAGCTCCAGAATTGTATTATTTATATATGTATTTCATATATTATTATCCGATTAACAGGTATTCGAAGAGCATGATGTCCATGATTAATGATTATTATCGTAGTGAATTTCAACGTAAACTTCAAGCTGCAGGCGAGGCGAAGGCCGTCGAGGAGACGCCCCTAAATGTGGACAATTTTATGGATTATGTGCGTGAGCTAGACACTAAAGAGCAGCCAACGAAGCAGGCAGCTCCCATCGTAACAGAAAACTTAATTAATCCAAATAGAGGACAGACACAAAAGCTGATATATTTCCTCTACATCACAGGCGTCTATGGCTTGCCTGATTTTTGCAGTGCGGCAAACAGTCCCATAAGTTAGTTATACATATAAAAATATTATATCATATGCTCTTATATACTATATAGATTATATTATATGTATTGGTCCAATCTTTTTCTAAAGAATACAACAATCGCTTGTGTCGCCAATGTTTGGGGCGTTTTTTATTTCAATTGTAGCAGAATATATATTTCCAAATTTATCAACATTATCTGAACTCTTCAGCTATAAATACTATATATGTATATGTGTACGATGTGCCTTCAACTTTTGATTCAATATTCTCTTAGCTTGGTCTGACTTCTATATATCAATTTTATAATTCATATTCGCTTTCTATGCTTCAGTGGAAGCGTTAATATAATATAATCATTTTTTGAAAATATAGTGTATAGATATGATAGATGATGTTAGGTGCAAGTTCTTTGCTTTAGGCATTTATATATATTTTTCTTAGATGTTCAATCAGGTATTCAATTCAATTATGGCACAAATATTACGATTTATCCCACATCTTTCTAGCTTGGTAGGTTTTAAGAAATGAAAATGCATTGAAAGATAGTTAAAGATATATAGATTAAACTTATGGTTAGTTGTGCCTGGTTCTTAACTAGTTCAGCTTACAGAGAAATATATAAAAAGTCTAGAAAAAGTAGTAAAAAAGATTAGGAAAAATAGATCAAGAGAGTTTTGAAAGCTGTAAAAAGTCAACTAATAGCTAGAACAAGTATATTGCTTTATCGGTGTAGCAGACTATATAAACTACTTTATAGAATTGCTGATAACATCTCCAGCTAAAGCGATATTTATCCAAGCAAACATCTGGCTTATCAATTGATTCAATCATTCATATTTTCCTTTCTATTTTATATGCCCTGAATAAATGCTTAATTATATATTTCATATTCACGATTGCAACTTACAATCAAATTATAAATATACGAAGGAAAATAACTGAACAGTTCATGAAATCATAAATGACTTTTAATGTATATTTTATATACACAACAAATATTCATACATCGGTTTAATATAGATAAAAAATAATATTAATAGTTGCATTACAAATTAATAAAGCAAAAATATAGAGTACGTCATTTTAAAACTGATAAGACTTTCAATAAAATATATATATGTATAAATATATTTATACTATGTACATAGAAAAACGCACGAGCGTCGCTTTATCATCTTCGAAATATCCTCTTTTCGAAGAATTTCGAAGACCAGTTCAATTTCGGTTAGTACAAAGCGTAACAAATTTTAAAATTTTAAAACGAAGGCAACAAATTTTTCAAATTTTAAATCACACTTGAAGTTGTCTTTCAGAAAGTGGGGAACAGAGCAAAGCAAAATTAAGGAAACTCAAACCTTCATGTTTTTTTTTCTCTCTCTTTTTTTTTCTGTGTATCACAACCTTTTAAAATAAGGATAACAATAATAATTAAAAAACTGCGTAAATTTTGACAAAAATTGAGTTAATTCATGAATGCCTACTACAAACTAATACATGCGTATATAATATAATGTTTATATATATCTGTATATGTATACGTATGGCTAAAGTAAAACACATATCATTTAAATTGCAAAGAATACAAATGCTGAATACAGAATATTAAGTTGCTTTCACTCTATTATATATATAAATATATATATCGCTATATAATTTAATGCAACTTATTGAAAGGCTTTGTTTGATTTGTTGTTGTTGTTGTTGTTTTAACTAAATTAATGTGCGTTCAAGTCTTACGGTTAACATATAGAAAGCGCCACCGGTTAACTAAGGATTCGCTATTGACTACACTATTCCGACGGCTTGCGTATTGTCGGCGGCGGCGGCGCTGGCACCGTTGGCCTTTTGGGAGTGTGAAATGAATTGGGCGATATGGGTGTGGTAGGCATGGCCTGCAGCTCCTTCTCTCCCGTCGATGGCTGCCGTTGATGATTATGATTGTGTTCTGTGCCGGCCGTACTATTATTTACTGTTGTTGTTGCCGTTGTGTTGGTGTTGGTGTTGTTTGTTGTTCCCGTTGATGCCTCCTCACGCGTGCCATTTGTATCACAATTTTCTTGCCGTAGCTTCTCTATGAATTTCTCCGTAGTGAAGCGTACGTTGCCATTGTCAATTGTTGCTTGTGTGGGCGTTATGGCCTCGTCGTCGCTCTTGCTTTCGTATTTGGGGCCACCACTACCCAATCCTCCGCTGCCCAGCCCCAACGCCACAGGCCGCTTGGGTAACTGCGGCTTTTGCGGCACATCGGGCTTTAAGCGAAAGCTGCCAATGCTATCGATGCTCCTCCGATCCGCTGTGGGCGATGGCAGATTGTCCAGGCCAAAGAATTGTGTGCGCGTCATAGGAACCGGCTTGGCGGGCGTCACTGGTGGCGGCGGCAATGCCTCCAGCTGTGTGTGCGTCGGCTGGCTGACGGTGCCAGGCTGCTGGAATGATGGCAGATTGGGCAGCGGAGGCTTTGCAGGTTTCTCTTGCTTCTCCTGCTTCTCTGACTTGTCATCCTGCTGCGGGAACAGCTCCTTGGCATGCGGCCGGTGATTGGAGCCAACGCCATTGCTGGTGCTCTCACTTTTAGTTGGAGGCGATGGCGCATTGGGCTTTTGGCGACGCAGTGTGCCATAACGTGGACTCTCCATGACTTCTAGGATGATACGAAAGAGAGTTAAATAGTTGCTATCAAATTGACTGAATACCTAATACTTACCACCATCGTGCCTATCCAAATTCTCATTAGAGGAATTCGATTTGCTTTTGCCTTCGACAAAGAGCTTATGGCGCTGCAGCGTCACATAGAACTCGACATCGCCATCGAAGAAGTAATCCCACTGACTGATCAGCAGCTCCACAATGATGTTGGCGGCCGATGAGCTGTTCACCTGGCCAATATAGTCGGCTGCTGCGTTGCTGCTCTTGTCAACGCGCGGCCAGAGCATGTTGGGCGACATCACAATGGCCAAGTTCTGGGAGCTCATCTTATTGTGCACGGCCCGCTGTTGCATCAGGGCCAGAAAGCGTGTGAGATAGCGCAGATTGGCGTAGTTCTCCTTGGGCAGCTTGCTCAGAATAGCCTTAATTTCCGACTTGCGCTCCGCCTCGGTGTGCCGCTCCGCAACGCGTATGAAGTCCTTGTACAGCCCGTAGGTGAGCAGCGGCTCGGGCAGTTCGCGCAGATACAGCTTCAGTATGGAGCCGATGACATGGGGATCCTGATACTCCAGCGGCAGGGGTGTCTTAACATGTTGAGCCTCCAGCGCGTGCTTCATGCGCCTCAGCTTGGTGCTGGCACAGCCCACACGCAACAGACCCTCCTCCTCGAGGCCGTGCTCCAGCAGGCAGCAGCAGCACAGCTCCACAATGTAGGAGATGTCGCGGTGCGTCGACTGCAAGTGCTCCTTGAGCGAGGTGCCAAATCGCGACTTCTCTGTGCCCTGTATGGTGTCCTGAATGCGCGCCAGCGATGCATTCACCTGCTGCAGCGCACGTTCATGGTAGTTTCTTTGGTTGAGCACATAGTCCTGAATGCAGTTGACGATCTCGTCCTCTTTGGCAATTAGCTCCAGCATTTGTGCGGCCCATGCATCGCGCTCCTTTTCCAGCTTCACTTCGCACTCTTCCTGCTGGGTCTTAATGTGATTCACCTTGGCCGCGGGCTCATCCAGTCGTATTGCAGCCTGAAAGAAGTGAAAATTGGGCCGTTCATCAGTTTAGTCAAACATTCCACCGATAAGAAATCTCTCACTTGTCTTTTCTTTGTTTGGACTTGGTGTCATTTTCACACGCTTCCCCTACTGTAATCTCTACCCAACTACAACTCGTAGCTATTGCGCGACAAGTGTCTGTGATTGTTGTTGTTGTTGTTGTCATGTTTGCTGCACTCTCCACTAGTGCCTCATTCAGAGTATAGACTATAAATAGACCCTTTGGCCAGCTGTTTCAATCAATGCCTTTGTTGTGAGCATTGACAAGGTAAATTTAATACATTTAATGGGCCAGTGCACAGCCTGACCGATATTTGCGGCAAATTGACACAGCACACATTGCCTGACTCACAACTTCGGCATTAGCCGAGCGATTTAATTCGACGGCAATTGATAAGAAAATCGTGAATAGTATTTTCGACAGGTTTGTGCGGACTGCTAAACTCTTCTTACCTTAGACATTATATAAGAAATCTTGGCAATAAATGGAAATAATTTCTAATAAATTAAGCTGCAAATAACTTTAAGAGTAAATCTTGAAATATTACACTAATCCAAGAATAATTCATAAATCTACATAAAAGAAAATTCCATTGCAAACTACAATTAATTATTTCTAAACAATGCTTGGTATTTCATTTATGAACTTGATATACGTTCGCTCTTAAAGAGTATTTAATCGGACCAACAATGCTGTTTTTTCATAAAATTGCTTATCGCGTCGCACACTTTGCTCCGTCTACGTTTCATCAATAGGTCGAACGTCGTAAGTTTGCTAAAAATAAGCAAAATCGTGACAAATTAACCACTCTCTCTCTCTCGCTCTCACTCATTCTCTTTTTCTTTTTATTCAATAGTAACTCTATCGGCCTCTCACTCTTTCACTATGCTGCTGTCAATCAATCTGCAACTGGGAATGAGCAAACAATGGCATCCACCATCTAATTATAAACTAAGCCCCAAACAACATATATCCAATGCCACTGAGCGTGTGACTCACAATATATCATATATATATGGATTTGGATATGTATAACCTCTAATGACCTACATTAGAGTTGAAACTGGGTATGCGGGACAGTTACGAACATCCGCAGTTAGCACTTGCAAGGTACACCAAAAATGATGTATGTAACTGTGTCGGACACATATCGCATATATAGCTCAATTAGAGCGTTCCCAATATGAAAAGCTAGAGGTTGCCCGCATTACGTTTTATTGAGCTGACTCGAACGCTATCGATAAGATTATGGTATGTAGGGTGTCCAAGAAATGCTACTAAAATATGATACGAGTAGACAATTAATGGTCTGACAGCTGCGACTCGCTTGTTCGCTCATTCGCTCATTTGTTCATTGGCTCATTGGCTCAATTTTCAATTATGATGTCACTTGGTTGTCCGGCCAAGTCAATGAACGTCTTCCGACACCTTAAGCAGCACTCCAACAACATCAACAACAGCAGCAACAATTATATTGCGACTGATTTGCCCGACTCTCCATATACGACATAAAGCGTGTCGTCGACTTGTCTTGGCTTGTTTGAGCGGAAAGCAATGCCAAAAGCAATATCATATAAATAAAAACAAAAAGTGAACAATATATTGACTGCGTCGTCACAAAATTTGTCAAGTAATCGTCAAATGTTAACGGCCAGAGCAGACCAACAGGGCTACAGTAAAACCTGCCTGCGAGTTCTAGATGTTATGAAAATTCTTCAAGAAAACCAAAATCTTTCTTTTGCTTGACAATGTAAATTATTTGTGTTCCCATAAACATTTTTTATGTCCTGCGCAAAAATAGTTTCGCAACAGCTGTTCGTTAATAGGGCATCTACTGTACGAACAACAACTTATGCCAGTTGCTAGAGAAATTGGAACAAGAGTCGTTAAAAAGCCAAACAATCCTGCGGCCATATCATAAAGACAAGCGACGCCAAGCGACGTATGAAATCGAATAACAACAACAACAACAACAGCAACAAATGCCAACAATTCTATTGTGAGATGATAAAGAAAGAAATAAACTGAAATTATAAAGAGACAGAGAAAAGAATAAAGAATTGATTGCTTTCTTGGCCGGCGCTTGTCATCCGGTCGTGGCTGGCTATGCACAAGGCACAGTGCTTCAAAGTCAATTGAAAAAGTGTGCAAAAGTATGCGAGAGATGTTTATCAGCTAAAGAAGAGAGGAAATAGCCAAATTAAGAATTTGGAATCTGCATTGACAACTATGAGCAGAGCAAACGAAGGGAAGTCTACATTTGATAAACTATATTATACTAGATCTAAATCTAACTTAATATAAACTTGCTGAATAGTAAGAGTATCAAGTAACAAGAATTTTCATAAAATTTCCTTAAAAGAAACTCCAGAACTAGCAATTCCTGGAAAATCAATTAAATAATATTTAACCAAGTTTCATTTGCGCCACAGCCATAAGCCAGACAATCATGGCTTCTATTTATAGTATATACGAGTAGTACCTCTGTAATTGGAGGCCTTGCGTGACACTAGACCACTGTGCATTAAGGTCTGAGCTCCATAACAATTGAGATGTTGTATAAATACTTATTGTTATTGTTTGTTACTGTCGCACTTTGACTCTCTCTCTCTCCCTGTCTCTCTTCTCTCTTTATTTCTCTCTCTCTCTCTCTCTCTGTAATCGTGCTCATTTTAAATATAATCAACGCGCATTCCACATTTTGGATAAGTGCTACATTATTATCACAAATCATTTGTGAACAGCTGCTTATAATTTATACCTTGCAATAATTTTTCGCCTGATTAACTTAAAGGTAAAAGAAACGTAATAAAGAAAGATATTTGGTAAGACTTACATAGTAAAATTAATGTTGATTTCACTTTTTGTTTACAAATATCAAATATACTTATTTATATAAAGCCGATTCTAGAACTCGTAATGAATGAAATCAACATTCATTTCTCACTGTGTACAGTCTCTTATGCAGATTTATCTGCTGTCTGTTGCTTAATTTGGGGTCGCGGAATGATATCTTACCTCATGGCTGCGCTTCAGTGAGGTGTATTCCTGTAGTGTGCGCGACACATTACGCTTTAGTGTTGAGATCTCTTGTATTTCTTTATCTAAGATGTTTTTTAAACGCCGCACAACTTTCGTCTCCGTTTCCAGTTCGCTCTCGATGATGCACTCGGCGATTGTCTTCTCCAGCTCGGCTGCAAATTGCGAAAGAGGTTTTTTTAGTTTAAATAAATACAAAACTTTATTTTGATGATGTAAAGGAAACGTTTGTGTCTGTATGTGTGTGTGTGTGTGTTTGTGTCTCTGTATTTCAGCGTGTCTAAGTGAGGAAGTCAATGCTTATTTAAGACCTTATCGCAGCCCAAAGGACGGTAGCAATAGTTGTTGTTGCTGTTTCTGCTGCTGCTGGTGGTATTTTGTTGTTGTTGTTATTATTGTAGCTGCCGGTTCAAAGTTGTGGGCCGTGCATTGAAGAAGCGGGCGCGGGGGCGTAACTATAGCTTCTCTGACGAAGCTGAGTAAGCAAAATTGTGATAATTGTGTTGAGTGCGACGCCGGCAGCGGAGCCCACAATACGACACTACAATAGGGGGCCCGCTGCAGAGGGAAGGGCGACAACACAAGTGAAGTATAAAATTGAAGATATGCCCGTCGTGGCTAAGCGAAGGCGATGAGACGAGAAGGTGGAATTGAAGCGTGTCGTGGCTAAGAAATAAATTGCAAAGGGCACACTTGGTACAGTGGGGCAATAATAATAGCTGTCGCTCGAATTTGATTAGGGAATTCGAAATTTTGCAACAGAGTTGTTAAAATTAGTAATACAAAATAGCTACCAAGTAAATAACTGAGTTAAATGATATATAAATATAACAAACAACATTTTTACGAGTTGGATATTTTCAAATTTGCCAATCATTCATATATACATATATTAAATTTGTATATTATGATCTTTATTTAAATAAAAAATAAAATAATACAGAGCTGAGGCATTGATAACCATATTTTTAAATAGATCGATAATATATACGTATATGACAAACTTTCAATTTGCAAAAATTATATGATCTTTTGACCCACTTTAAATGCAAATAGATTTATATAACTTCAAAATTAAAGTGAAAACTCCAAACGGAACAAAAGAAAAAGTGATTGGCTAGCTATGTATACTCGTTAACTGAACACAAACACTATTTATATTATCATATATGCTTCCTTGTTAGCATTTGTGTACGTGAACTTTGTGTAAATTCAAATATATTGAGTTGATCAAACACGAATCATATACAATACACGTACGGAGCGACAGCTGAGAGCACGGGAGAGTCGTATGCATGAATAGTTCACCTACTTTTGCATGGAGACCAAACAAAGGCTTTATTTTGTTTCGCTTTATGTCATAATGCTGTGGACGGAGCTTATCAAATGAACGTTGAACCAAGGTAAACTTGAAGCTGTAAATGATGATGCGACGCGTCGCTGCTGCAGTCGACGCTGACGCAACAACGCTCAACTAAATTGCAATTGCTGCACGCATCTGGTGTGCTTATAAATGTCTATGTAAGCCTCTCTTTGCGTGTGTGTGTGTCTCATATGCTAAAAGCGTAAGTGGAGTCAATAATGAGTAATATAGCAGAAAGTGGGTGGGGGAAGAGAGAGCGAGCGAGAATGGGAGAGAAATAGCAACAAACGAAAAAAAGGTGTGGGGGCTACTTTGAATATTTATATATTTATATATGTATGTATGCTCATATTTATGTAGGAAGCTTGTGGAGGATTTTATATTTTATTTCTTTTTGGCTCAACTTTTACTTCTTTACTCAACTTATCATAATCACAACATAATTATTGCAGATCACTTTTACTGGGCCTTTGTCTTGCACTAAAAGAAATGCACAATAGAGTTTTGATTGAAAGTAGCGGGCCATAAAGCAGGGCATTAAAAGGCGGGTGTTGCCTGGCGGAGGTAAAGGCGGGGGGCTAAATACGTAAACACAATAACAATCAAAACAAAAGAAAAAAAAAAAACAGAAAACAAAAACTGTATAAATAGATAAGCAAATAAAAATAAGAGCGGCAAACCGCAGCAGAGAGCAGCCAATCCAGCGAATGACTGTGTAAAAGAAAGCAACGAAAAAAAATCATCATAAAATTATTATAATGATTAAAAAATGCGCTAAGCAGCAGCGACAACAACAGCAAGTAAATAGTGATTTAGAGAGATTAGCCATAGCAAGACTAGAATATACCCTGTGTGGTCTAGTATATAATTTTTTACTATGATAAATGAAATACGCTGTTTGTAATTTATTCTCAAGAGCTTGCTGACTTATATATGCTGCATACGAGGTCAGTGTACCGGCTTAGAAAAAATCGAAGAACATAAATACATCAATAGGAATAGGGTATAAAAATCGACAACGCTGAGTTGAGAAATGTAAATGCCACAAGGCCAAGCGCAGACAAGGCGAGGCCACACACACAAACACACACACACACACACTCACGCACACTTGCAGAGCGCACGCAAGCCCGTGACACACAGTCATCAAAGCATATGCATAGAAATTTATGCGCCTATGTGTATACACATATACACGCAAGCACATACATAACTGTGCACACCTTGCGCTTTTTATGCGGTTTCATTTTTAATGTTTTTTCAATTTAGAATTTTTTCTAGGTTGCGCCCTTATCACAGCCAACGAGACGCCGATAAAAACACCCATACACACACAAACACACACAGACACACACACACACACACAATTGGACTTAGCTACTCACCACAATTTGCTAGAACCTTGTGCAGTGGCATATCCTTAGGTAACTCCTTGGCCGACTCATCCAGCGCTTGGGCAATCTTGTAGTGCGTGTTCTTCTTGATGCGTTTGTCATGCTCCTCAATGGTAACGGTGCCATTACTGCTGCTGCTGCTGCTGCCGCCACTGCTGTTGCTGAGCGCTGGTAATTTGCGCACAATTTTCTCAATGGTATCGCGATATCGGTCTACCTGCTTCTCAATGGTCTCTAGCTCAAAATCTTTGCAGTCAGATTTTGTAGATCTGCGTGAAGAAACAAAGCAAAACAAAACAATGCGAAATCAAATAAAGACACTGAGGCATCGATATATGTATATACATATGTAAATGCCATTACACACGAATGCCGTTAGGTCATCAACAGCGACGTAAGAAACATGCATATAAAAAACGTAAGCGCTGTGCTTTATTTTGGCATTGATTTGTTTTTGTTGTGTTTCTTGTTGTTGTTGTTGTGTTATGAGGCAACACCTGCGCCCGCCGCTGGCTGCTTGCGCTTTCGTCTGGCATTTCGTCGCGTCTTCACGGCTGCCGCCGCTGGCACTGGATGACGGCTGCCTGCGCCCCCTGGCCTTTGCACTTACCTTAGGTTTTCAGCAGCAATTTTAATTTTTGCAAATTGTTTCTTCATATTGTTGCCGCTTTGCACACACACTTCTGACCGCCGTTTTACGTCTAACAAAAACAAAATGCACTTTGTTGTGGTTTATATTACTGTATTAAATTAACTCGGCATTTACAAATATTTTTAAACACTGGCAAAAATTAGTCATTCTCGACCGACGAATTACTGAAAAATGATGTAAAGTCAAGGTATGTGAATATCGATCAACTATCGATGGCTGTCACTTCGATAGGAGAAGTTGCAAGCAAAGCGACTGAAACTATCGATAGACTTTAAATATTATTGCACGATTACGAAAATTTGGATGCAACGAATACATATATTATTCATGAATACATAAATAAAAAAGCACTTGTAACCATTCAATGTGATATTTAAATTAAAAAAAAGTGTATTCGAATGAATTCAAAATATTATTCGATTAATTAATCGACTAGCCAACTATCACAAGCTGGCAAATGTTTTCTCTAATGAGTCTCAGTTGCACGTGTGACAGAAAGCAAATTTTTACTTTTGAAAATATTGAAGTTTGCTCAAATTCCCAATGGAATATTTTACCCCTGAAGACGCTGAGAATTCCATTTGGGAGGAATATTACAAGGTACATGGCAAAGAAAAGGAAGACAAAGAGGAAGACGCCTACACCTTAAGAAAGCGGTTTGAGAGAGAGGTTTATCGACTGTTGATAATGAACAATGTGCCCTATTCTAAAAAAAATGGTAAATACAAAACAAGCTTCATTAAATGATTCATTCACACACCGACATTGTAGAAAAAGAAACATATGAGGAGTATCTGCTTTCTGATGATGAAAATACACCAAAGGCAAAAGGTGCCAAGACCAAACATTCAACTAAAGCCAAGCGTCAAAACAAACACGATACCGTAGAAGAACATGGAGAGAAGGAAGAGGAAGATGTGGACGAACGCATTGCATCCATAAAGAACAAATTGCGCCAGAAAAAGCGACCGACCACTGAACGCCAACAGAAGAGACGTGAAGCAAAGAAACTGAAGCGGAATAAGGGCGTACAAAAGCTGCTCCAGTCCTCTGCAAAAATAATGAAAAACGAGAATATAAAACAAAAAAAATTGAAAAGTGGAGCTCTCAAAGCTGTATCAAAAGAAGATGGAGTGGAAGCAGATAGCAAGGCAACAATCCGTCCCGTTCAGCAGAAACCTGTATTTAACGAGGAGTCGAAAATAGTTTATTCAAAAATTGATTTTGCTGCCACTCCAGGAGCTAAGACCAAGAAATCGCATAAAAATCCAAAGGAAATACTTAAAGAGTTGAAACAAACGAGCCAACAAATAAATGAGCTGAAGGAAAAAGGCCAAAGCGATAAGGCAGCCGAATTACAAAATAATATTGCTTGGAAGAAGGCATTTGATAAGATTGAGGGCAAGAAAGTGAAAGATGACACAAAGCTCCTCCAGAAGGCCATAAAGAAGAAGAAGGTGGAGAAGCGGGCTGCAAAGAAGAAGTGGGAGGAGCGCAAACAAAAGGTGGATCATGATATAGCGAAGCGCCAGAAGAAACGACAGGAGAATCTGGATAAGCGCAGCAAAGACAAGAAGAACAAGAAATTGAAGAAGGCTAGCAAAAAGGGCCGAATTATACCTGGTTACTAGAAAGTGTTTGGCAAAAAATTAGAAATTAAAAATTAGAATTACAAGTCAAATAAAATTTTTTGACACACCGAAATTCAAGTACTTTTTAAATTCATATATATAAATTTTTTCTATATTTCTGGCCGTAAAACAGTCCAAATTCTTTTGTGTATGATTTTAGATTAACATTTTGATCGGTTCATGTCATTGTATGTACCACGGTGCGCGGCACAGACAAGAAGAAGAGCCCATACGAAACAGCTGTAATCCAAATAACAGCTGTCTCACATTGTTGTATTTTGTGAGCCCATCATTTAAATTCGAATTAGTATGAGCAACAGCAACATCGCGTAATTCCCATTACAGCCAGGACAGTAAATACGGGCCGTTTTTATTTAATAAGATATATTAGGAACTGTCATGGATCTGCAACAAAAACGGTTTCAAAAAGACATCTGCTAGTGAATACCAAAATACGAACAACAAAAAGAAGAAGCACATACTCTGGCCAACGAGCACGAAACAACGTGTGAAAAGAAATCAGAAAAACCGAAACACACAAGCACAAACGTACACACCGACAATCACATATACTCGCACACAGTCACACACACACACACACACACACACACGTACACATATATGAAGACCCACACCGCCAAAGAAGTGTGTATAGGCAAGCGCCGAGCGCAATCTATTTTATTCACATTTTCCACACACAAAAGTACCAGCAGAGCAGCAGCGAAAAATTAACAATTGCGTCGTACAACAGGCTACAAGGAACGAGAAATAAAAAACGCTAAAGAAAATTGTTGTCTTTTAAGAGTGAAAACAACAACCAATTCAGATTATTGTGCAAAACCAATACGAATGACTAGCAATATTTGCTTGTCAAAATAGTCCAGAACAGACTGGCAACAACAGCAATACCCGCAGCCCCCGAACAGTAGAAGAAAGAAGAAGAGAGTGTTGTGTGTATGTGTGTGTGTGCGAGCCGAACCGCCAGCTGAGATTTCCGTAATAACAACAACAGCAGCTCTTAATAATGAGTATGGTACGGCGTATAATATTGCTGGCTCCAAAATATAAAATTTGGACAAAAGGTGAGCTAAAAATGCAGTTCTCGTGAGCACATAAATACATACATATGTACATCAAATGTACGAATGCTGTCTAAAATCGTATACGTAACTGCGTCATTTGTGTCACGTAGCAGCAGCCGCAGCAGCCGAAAGCAACAAAAACAATATAAGCATTATAAGTCTAATACTGCGCGCTTATCAGAATTTCGTATATAATTCTGCTATATTAGCCGAACACTCACTTTTAACTACGATTGAAGGTTGTGTATTTGACTAACAAAGTAGACGCGCGCCAATCGAGCCATTGATTTGGAGTTAACTCATATTCGGTTATGTGATTTAAATTCATGTCAAACAGCCTTTGTCGAAGGTCAACGGCGCATAGTCATTACGTTATGCCAATCAGACAACGTAGCATGTATCGTATTTGCGATGATTGAAAATTGTTGTTGTTGCTGCTGCTGCTGATGTTGCGATTTCTTGTTTACGATTTTGAACTGAACTTGAATTGTTTTTAAATATGATCGAGGTTTAATTATCGCAGCTGCAGCTTTTGACGCAACGATCGGTTGGTCGCTCGGTCGAAAAATTGTATGTTTTATTATTTTTGTTTGTTTGTCATAGTTATGGTGTAATGGCAAAAGTTTTTTCTCGCACAGTAGCCGGCAATAAACTTTTTTTAGTGCCGGGCCATAAGGAAATCTACGCACGGGTTTTCGGAAGTGCAGAAACGCCAATTATGTAAATCTAAATTGCTAGAGTCAGTTCAAGTTAATGTTTACTCTCAGTTGTGATCATATAGTAAAGTACAGTGAAAACTCTGCTGGCGAACACTTGTCTATAACTAAAAATATAAAATAACTTTTATATATTTTATTAATTTGGCATTTAGCACTGCATGTTAGTTCAATATATAAATTTATTAATTATCTAGTCTTCTTATTCCTGATTTCAACGCTGAATCGTTTTTCCGTGAACTTGAGTTTCTGCAGGTTCTAATTGAATTGAGTCAGCTTATTTTTATATACATATGTAGCTGCTAATTGCAGTGTTGCCAGTTTAGCCTTTTTCAAGCTAGATCTAGCCTATTGATAATACATCCATTGAAAATGCGTATGCTTCTCTATCTTTCTCTCTGAAAACGATGAAGTATAGAACATCGGTTAAACTGTATATATGTATGCAGCAGTATTCATTTGGTATTTATATTTAAGTAAGGCAAGGCTAGAATGCTTGCAGCGGCAGAGACTGTTCCCATTGGTCATTTAAAGCTCGAGAGCAACGACTTCTACCTGGCGCCGGGCTCAAAATTTGAGCGAGAGTGAAAGTCGCCCTATATAAAGGGCAGCAGCTGCAGCCTTTCTTCAGTCGCCCAGGGCCAGTCGTGCAGTGCAGTACACAGGAAATATTTAGAGGAGATATTAAGAGGAAATTTTAAGAGGATATATTAAGAGGAAATAATTATAAGGAATAATCAAAGTAAATACGCAGAAGAAATAATTAGAGAATTGAATTGTTCCTTTACATTGATGCATAAATATTAACATATTCTCTTCTGTTCATCATTGCTTTAGGAACTAGCCACGTACAGCATACACCGAACTGCATAATACTAAGCAGTGGATTTGGACGGCGACGATTTCACCTGGCCACTCAGCAGTGCGCCGCCAATGGGCAGCTAGTGCTGGAGCCCGTTGTGGCCATACCCGCCTACATTGACATAACAAATGGAGTGAGAATCAGATCGGAATCCGGAAACGGCAGCAGCAGTAATGGAACGACAGGAACCGACAAGGGCGGCGACATCAGTGGCCCAAGTGGCGCATCCAAACCACCGGGGGGTGGTGGGTCGAGTCTTGGCGGCAGTGGCGGCTCAACCACAACTGGCGGAAGTGGCGATAAGTTCTTATCCTGCCCGAAATGTGGCAGTGCGTGCACCCAAGTGGAAACGTTTGTCAGCTCAACGCGGTTTGTGAAGTGTGCCAAGTGCAACTACTTCTTTGTGGTTCTCTCCGATGTGGAAACCAAGCAGCGTATCAAGGAGGAGCCAAAGAATCAGCGCAAGCCACCGCCGCCACCGCAGAAGATCATGGAATATCTGGACAAGCATGTGGTTGGCCAGGACTTTGCCAAGAAGGTGCTGGCGGTGGCCGTCTACAATCATTATAAGCGCATCCATCACAATTTGCCACAGCTGCAGCAACAGCCAAGCGCGGGCGGCGCTGGGGGCGGACTGGACGGCATACCACGGACGGATCTGCTGCACATCACCGGCATCGGTCATACACTGAACAGTAGTCCTGGCAACGAGCTGCCGCCAAAACCAGCCCAAATGGGCCTCGGCGGCGGTCTGACTGGTGGCGGTCTCGGTAGCGGCCTGCACAACAGCAACGCTGCCAACGCCTCGCGGAGCAGCGATCATCGTCCCGGCTCCGAGATACTGGACAGACAGAGTAACGATGTTAAATTGGAGAAGAGCAACATCATTATGCTCGGCCCTACGGGATCTGGCAAAACGTTAATTGCACAGACGATCGCCCGCTGTCTGGATGTGCCGTTTGCCATCTGCGATTGCACAACGCTCACCCAGGCCGGCTACGTGGGCGAGGACATTGAGAGTGTCATATCCAAGTTGCTACAGGACGCCAACTACAAGTAAATTGTTCACTTACATGGATGATAACTAATCATATTATATCCCTATCTTTTCCAGTGTGGAGCGTGCTCAAACCGGCATTGTGTTCTTGGATGAGGTCGATAAAATTGGCGCTGTGCCTGGCATACATCAGCTGCGCGACGTGGGCGGTGAAGGTGTTCAGCAGGGCATGTTAAAGATGCTGGAGGGAACTGTGGTCAATGTGCCCGAGCGCAACTCGCCGCGAAAGCTGCGAGGCGAAACTGTGCAGGTGGACACTACGAATATACTGTTTGTTGCCTCTGGTGCTTATACGGGCCTCGATCGTCTCATTGCCCGCCGACTAAATGAAAAGGTAAGCTAGACTAGCAGCTGCATTTCTAATTAGTATATATATTAATTCCAACTTTCTCGCACAGTATTTGGGCTTTGGCATGCCGTCGACGAGCGGCTCGGGCCGTCGAGCGGCACAGTCAACAGCCAGTCCAATGGATAACGATCAGGAGGAGCGTGATAAATGCCTGACCAAAGTGCAGGCCCGTGATCTCGTTGAGTTTGGCATGATACCCGTAAGTAGCAACAACTAAAGCACTATCATATCATATCTATATTAATTAAATACACTTGCGACTACTCTACAGGAATTCGTTGGTCGTTTTCCGGTCATTGTGCCCTTCCATAGTTTGAATGTGAATATGCTGGTGCGTATTCTAACCGAACCACGCAATGCTCTCGTGCCTCAATACAAAGCGCTGCTTGGTCTCGACGAAGTGGACTTATCGTTTACGGAAGATGCGGTTGAATCAATTGCAAGTCTAGCCATGGAAAGGCATACTGGTGCACGTGGACTGCGCTCCATAATGGTTAGCTAGCGGATCTAATAATTTCAATCATGATCACAATAATAATACCTTTTGTTGTTCATTCGACAGGAGCAACTGCTTTTGGATCCCATGTTCATAGTGCCTGGATCAGATATACGCAGCGTACACATTACGGCGGATTATGTGCGCGGCAATTCAAAGCCCATTTACAGTCGCAGTAGTGATGACGATACCAGCGCTACCACCGACAGCTCAACAACGGAGACTACAGATTCGGAGCCCAGCAACGATAATGATAAGAACTTTGAAGATAGTGAAAAAGTACGACTTAAACAGTAAAAGCTCCTGATTAACAACACCCTTTAAACAGCAGCTAAAGCGTCCAGCCTTATAAAAGTAACAAACAACAACAACAACAACACGATCTGCAACGCTTATCCATTTTGATTTTTCTCCACTTCCAAAATTTTGTGCAACGCTTTTCATTCAAACTCATTTTTAGACTTGTATTGAGTTACACATTTCTTAAAACATTTTTGCTTTGCAAATATGCTTTTTCAGTGCTAACTCCACTCCCCTCTTTATATATATATATATACGCATCATCGTTAATATGTTATATTATTTTTAGTCACGTTTAAATGATACTGTGGTCGGTACGTAGCACCTCCTGCAAAGCGCTGTCACACAATTTTTGAATGGCTGATTCGCAATTTGATATATATCTAAATATATATAGCTATGTGTGTATATATATATATACATATGTATAACATATATCGGTCCCCTTCCCACTCGATATGCACCTGTGATTCATAACTGACAAGCAGCGCAAATTTGAAAATGCAGCCTTTCAAAAATCGTTTGCAGCATCAAAAAATGGCAATTGTAAAAAAACAATCAAATATCTAATTTTTTCACTAGAAATGTAAAGCAAAAATAATAATAAAAAAAAAAAAACAATTCCTAAAAACGGTTCGTTAATACCACTTATTGGGCAACAAGAATATATGATGGTTGCGTTAATCTTTCTCCGTTCTGAATATATGATTATATATGATTAAACTTTAGCAACTGTAAAATCGAAAAAAAAAACAAAACAAACATATAATTAAACTAGACAACAGAAGAAATGAGCTACAAATTTTTAATAGTCTAATTAATGAGACGAGAAGCAAATTATATTTTTAACTAATTTAAGTTGTATAACAAAACGTAAAAAAAAAAATTTTAAAATAGTTATTTAATAAAAAAATAAATAAATAAAATATGGAAAGTAAATCAATAAATGAGTTTTATATACTTTTGAAGACTGTCGAGTAAAATATAAGTATAAAATCATTAAAATGTTCTGGAAATAAATAAACTTTTCCCATAAACAAATTATATATTTAAAATAGTCTGCAAAAGATTCGATTCCCCCTAAAGGGGACTTCCCCCCAAGGTAATTCCCCTCAAGGGAATTCCCCTCAAGGTCATTCCTACATATGTATGCATAAAAGAAGTGCAGAATGATTAGAATATCAATTTGGAGAGTTCAGCGTGTCTCCTAGTCGAGCAGTCTCGACTAGAGGCTTCTCACTTGTTTCATATACCAGATAGATAAATAAAAAGTTGTAAGAAAGCATTAAACAAATTTATGATTAATTTTATTTAATTATATTCAACTAAAACAAAATTTGCACAAATTAAATTGACTAAGGTTAACTACTCGTTAAAAAAATTGACTCACGCAAAACTTGCATATTCGAAACTCGATTTTTTGGGCGTGTTCCGCTATTCAGTTTAGCTTTTAATTGCTACGATTTATTTTTGTTGACTTCAGCTGAATAGCAAAAAGCGCGCCATAATAAATATAATTAAGATTTATTGCACATTTATGCTCTAAGATTTATTGCACATTCATGCTCTAAGATATTCCAGCTGTTTTATATTCTTTTTCTTTTTTTTTGTTTTTTTTTTCTTTCTTTTTTTTTGACGTACTGTAAAATTTGTATAAAAATTTGTAAGTAAATAAATATATATTGTTGAAGTGTATACGAAAGTGTGGGTTTACTTATGTGTGTGTGTGTGTGTGTGAGTGTGTTTGTGAGTGAGTGTATATGGGTGAGATAGTGTAATTGTGCGTATGTGTATGTATATAAATAAGTTCTGAAAACCCGAATTTCGACACGAGCTTCAGTCACCCTCCTCAGATATAAGCAGCTCGTATTCCTGTGCCGCAAATCGATCCCAATCGGAGGTCTGCAAATAGATGAAGGATTATTAAATGTGGAATTTTCAATATATGGATTTTATATTTGAAATATATACATAATATTATAAATACTATGTATATAATTCGAGCCATCGAATTCATCATCAATCAGTCTTGAAAACTTACGGATTCATCGCGCTGTGCGGCGAATGGATCGCGTTGCTCGTGATCCAGATATTTCTCCAAATTGAAGAACGTATCGAAGAACACGTGCGTCATTTTGCAGCGCTTCAAGTCACCCAGTGTAATGGAATCACGGTTCGCAGGCTTGATCATGTCCAGCATCTGTTGAGAGATATTTCGAGACATCATCAGAAAATGGAAGACGATTAGCAAAGCACTGCAATGTGCGCACCTGACAGAGGCAATCCTCAAAGGGCAAGCATTCAATGCCTATGCCCTCCATGCGCTGCTGTTGCTCCTCATAGAAGTACTCCAGCTCGTACATGGACAGAACGCCGTCCCCGTCAATGTCCATGCAGCGGAACCAGTACTCAATGGCCGTCGGCGTGCGCTTGTCCTCCTCGGACAGAATGAACCACACGAAGTCTGTGTAAGACATTTTGGGTTCGTCTTCGGGCGCCTTTTTGTTATCGCTGCGCGTTACACAGCCGGAGAAGATGCGCTCCACAATGCGGGTGGAGAGCGCATTGTCGCTGTGCTTGGCCAGATCGTCCTGGTTGATGAGCAGATCGTGATCCTTATCCAATTCCCAAAATTTACAATAGATCACATAGAAGTGCTCGTAGCTAAAGAAGGCCATGATTTGATTGATGTCCTCCTCCTCCTCCAGCAGGCTAATCATCTACGCGCAAGAAGAGATGCTTCAGTTGAATCAAAATGTCTATGTGCGCTCTGCCATGTGGACTCACCTCGAGCAGATCGGATCGCTTGAGCTCCGATATGGTTATCTTGCCGCTCCAGCTGCGATTCACCGAATAGAAGATACGGGCGATGACTGTGTGCACATATCTGGAATGGAATTCGGTGGCCTCTTTTAGAAACGCCAGACCCGGATGCGTATCGACCACATCCTGCACCAGCGGCACCAAATCCTCTGGCACAATATAGGAACGAAAGCGTTGGCCGCGCGACAGAATATAGACAAAACGCGAGGCCGCCTCATGGCAATAGACATTCATTCTGCATGGAATAGAGGAGACACAAAACAATCAATACAACAACAAATCTCTCTCGGAACTCTTGCCAACTTAACTGCTTCCAGAACTCGACAAAACGCTGGCGTTCCACCAAGCCCGTGGTGCCCGCCTGGCAGAAGATCATAACCGGCATGCGCCAATAGAAGGGCAGGCCGCACAGCTTCAGGATGCGGGGCAGCTCATCCTTGGTCACCTGATTGTTGGGAAAGCTATCGAATGCGGACAAAATGCCGCGAATGACACGCTCCATGGCAATGGTTGGCTGCGGCTTGCCATGTGGAAAGTAAAATCTGCCAAAGAACACACATATTAGGGTATATGAACAATATATATAGACATCTAGCATCCTGCTGACTCACCTGGGTATGTAGACGCTCTTGGAGCTGCGTATCTCCTTTTGCAATGAATTTTGTTCCTGTGAAGGCGGTGGCGGCGGCGTTGCATGCAGCTTAACCTGCAACAAACAAGAGCAGTTATCAGACATACTATAGACTAAAAAAAAGTATTCATATAATATCAAAAACATCTCACATTAGTCTGCACGCAATTCGTATGCCAACAATTTTGGCTCTGTTTACAAATTAATTTGCCACACTTTTTGGCACAAATAAATATTGAGAAATTCTTTGTTTAACCAAGAAATTAATTCAAACTGACGAGAGTATGTATGTAGATACTCTTAAGCCAACGCCCATGATTATAGATTATAATATAATCATAATTATAAATTAAATATATATTTACTGTGATCTTTATAATTGTCATTAGTTTCACGATCATCATTAGAGTTAATTGTTATTATCATTATCATTATACATAATTGTCATGGTCAACCGCAATATTAATAATAATATAATATCATTTAACACTCTCGCATTATCGTTCTCATTCTCAATTCACTCTCGATACTTATTATTATTCTCATTCTCATTCTTTAAAAATTGTATAACTTCTTTGAGTTTATCTTGATATCAAAGAAGTATATTACAATATTAGATCTGGCTTAGCAATGAAAATGTACGTAATATATCATATTTCAGATACTATATCTTATTCTAATAGATCAACAATTGTGAAATTTAAAATTAAAAAAAAATTAATGGCATAGCTTCTTCGGATTCTACAGATATTAGGTCTTTGGTTCTTTTGTATACATCTGCGCTAATTTTTGACCCTTTCAGTTTATTATAAAACATAAACAACTATTTCCATAAAGAAATTACTGTTAATTGGGTTTTGTTTAAAAAATTTAAAATTTTGGGCGTGTTTAAATCAAAAAATACTTAAAATATTCGTGGAAATTCAATTTAACTCAGAGAAAATCAAAATAACAAATGAGCAGAAAATAAGTTCACACACACACACATACATACACTATTTTGTTGTTATTGTAATTGTGCTAAATTCAGCAGCAAATTGAAGCTAAATTTACAACATCTTAATTGGCGTCAATGAAAAATAATCTAAAGAAATCTATAGAAATTGAAATACGGCTGATTATTTCTCGCTCTCGCTCTCACTTTCTAGAAGCTCTTGAAAATTGCTTAAATTAATTAAATTAAACGCGATTGGAGCTGTGAAAGCCAAAGGTTGATCATACGCAATTATAAAACAATTAATCTTAGGAATCTTTTAAACATTTAAGAGCTAAGACATGGCATAGCTTGAGTACAAATTCTAATTCAATTCAAAATTCATAATTAATCTAGATCAAATTTATATTAAATTCGAAACAAATTCCGATGATTCTTAGTAATTTATTGAAATTTAAACAATCCCTCAGAAAATCAAAAAGTTTTCAATTATGAATTGTTGCAAAAACAAAAGAAGCTGAAATAATAATTTATCAAAGAGATGATATATGTATGTATGTATGTATGTGTGGTATGTAAGTAGGTAGAACCCACGTGTAAAATGATCAATTAAATATTTGTACGCCTCATACGTATATTTTACGCTTTTGTTCTACCAAAATTTCTTTGTGATCTATCTTTGTTTGTATTCCATTTGTACGCCATATAAGCAGCATCATTTGCTTTTGGCCATAAGTCTTTAACGGCAGAGCAGCATAAGCGAAGCATTGGCCATTCATGATTTTAAAACTGTCAACGGCAGCATTAATATTAATCTCCACTCGCATGAAAGAAACCAAAATACAAACACACACTTACACACACGAATAAAGTGCGGGCATATGTGCGCATATTACGTATACGCACGGCTACGCCTGATGGCCTAGCTAAATATTACGCATACGCATAGTTGTTAAATCGTAAAGGCGATAGATAGCCGCAAGAATTCAAGAATTGCGCTTGCTTAGACAGCACCCATAGCACAATCAATCGCACACTAAGTTTCGTCTGCGAATTATTTATAGAGATTATTTACTTAAAAGCAACAAGCGAAAAAAAAAAAAAAACAAATAGATTTCATATTGAAGCGCAGTAAAGTTTCGCCGGTTAGTTGAGTTTATTATAAACTTTAAACTCATTCATACTCACACACACGCACACATTTGCAACTAAATAATTAAATAGCAACAAAACAAAACAAAAATACCCAAAAATAACAATAAATATATAAAAAAAAGTGCATTCGTGTTGCTTAAATAATCATGTGCTTGTATTGTATTTGTATTCGTTTTTTTTTTTCTGAAACTTTTTTTTTCTATTTTTTATTTTATTTTATTTTTTTGCCTATGTACAATCGTGCTGATCGTAAATGCTTAATTTGATTGTTTGTATACGAGAGAGTATGCATGCTCAATAGGGTCACTCATTATAAGGGTGAACAAAAAAAAAATATAGTTTTGATTCTAATAGAGTAGCTCATTAAATATTTTTAAGAAAATTAGTAAATAATAAAATATATACATAAAAATATATACATTAAAAATATATAAATTATATAATCTTTTTAAATATATACAATAAGATTTAATATTTTTACTCGATTTGAAACCAGAGCTTAGAATATCTGAAGAGAGATTAGCTCTATATATAAGAAAATATACAGAAACAAGTAAGAAAGCTCTAGTCGAGACTGCCCGACTAGGAAATCCCCTGAACCCTTCGGAGAACTGATATTTCAATAATTCTCCGCGTTTTTTTGCTTACAAAAGAAACACACACACACATACATATGTACATAGGCACATATAGGCACGCGCGCATAAACACGCATGGGCTGCAGTGTGGGCTTCTCATGGAAACTTAATTGTTTAATAACTTTTTTTGTGGACGTACGTTCTTCATGAAACTTTTAGATTGTGATTATATCATTACTATGCGTGTATATGCCGAAGCTCAAGTCTCTAGTATTTGAAATACGCCTTTTACAAAAGTGAGGGTGAGGGGGTGGATATAGGGGCGGGGGGTGAATTATAACAAAAACCGAAATTCTATAAAGTGCATATAAGTCTACATTTAAAATTTGGAGACTCAAGCTCAAAAGATGTAGGAGATATAATTTTATAACTGGCTTTCGATAAGGTTTTTCATCGATAAAAAAATAATCGGACGAGTTATCGATCTTCTGTGATAAACTTGATATGCGCGCGCTATATACGGACATTTTAAAAAAAAGTTGAGGTCTCTAGCTATTGTAGATTCGGAAATCGACGCGTTCATACATACGGACAGACGGACAGACGGACAGACGGACAGACGGACAGACGGACAGACGGACAGACGGACATGGCTAAATCGATTCAGTTTGTCGCCCTGATCAAGAATATATATACTTTTTGGGGTCTGCCACGCCTCCTTCTCCCTGTTACATACTTTTAACAAAACCATTATACCCTGATTTCCCATTTTCAATGGGTTCAGGGTATAAAAAAGAACTATGGGTATCTCTGGATCTCTGGAGGACCTCGATTTCTATATAGTGTTTAAATGACTCTTTATATTCTTATTGGAATAACCCATTCCTATTTAATTTTTTAGTTAACTGACATTTTATAAAATGTGAGGTATTTCCTATAAGTAAGCCGCTTCTAAGCTCAAGTTGTGGATATAAAAATAGAAATATAAACAAATACTTAACACAGCATTTACACAGTGAACACCCCTAATGTTATATTAGCAAATTGTATTGTTCAATGTTCCCTATATATCTAGCTATATGTATATACATATACAGTTCTCTAACGACTCATCTCTGTTGGCAACCGATGGCGTCTTGAGTTAACCTTAAATCAATCAACGTTGCTCGATAACACGATATTTCTTTAAATGCACATGATGAAAAGAGTGAGTGAGATAGAGAGAGGCAGAGTGGAGAGAGGCAGAGTGGAGAGAGGGACCTTAGCAATTTGTTGCAATTGTTGCTGGCGTGCGGCTGTGGTGAATTTTTTCGTGCGCTATTTGCAATTGTTAGATAACAACTGAACAATACCTAAACACACACGCACACACACACACACCCCTTTCTGTAGTTGTGTTGAGCCGCACTCTAAAATATATATGTATATATTTTCCTTTTGAGCTTACCTTGAGCAGACTTTTGGGCGGCGCATCCGCTGGCCGTTTGATATCAAGAAATGAGTTTCGCACATCCGGCCGCTTCTCGAAGAGCATCACGCGCTCAGCCACCGAGCCGCGTGTTAGGATCGGTCTGCCCACTACAAAGGTGAAGGATGTGATTAGACAATGGATACAGGTGTGTGTTTAATAAATCAAAAGTCGATTCGCATTACAATTCTTGTCCTGGCCATTGGTTAGCGCTGCTCGGCTGCCGCTAGTCGGTTTGATTTTAGTCAACGTTGGCATCGTTGTGTCCGCCAATGTTGCTGGCGTGTTAACGGCAGCAGATGCAGCTGCTGGTATTACACTCGCTACAATGTTGCTGGCTTTGCTGTTATCAGTGTTGCTGCTGCTGCCTCTGATGCCAGCAACTTTTCGTGTTATTGACAGCTTTTCTTTGGCCGTTGCTGCCGTCGCCGGCTTGTGTTGCTCGCTATTGTTGTTCTCTTTGGTTTTGAGCAATTTACGACTGCCGATTGCCGGATCGCTGGCACTCTTAGTTGGCTCTTCCAGCGTTGCCACGCCCACACACGGCGCATCCAACACATCTACACTGATGATGCTGTTGCTACTGTTGCTGTTGCTGCTGTTGCTGTTGCTGTTGTTGCTGCTCCTGTTGCTGACTTTGCTTATCTTTTTAGTGGGCTGCTCTGCTGCTGTTAACTTGCTGCTGCTGTTGCTTAAACTATTGCTGCTGTTGCTATTGATCTTGTTGCTGCTGCTGCTGTTCAGTCGCTTTTTGGCAGCTGTTGCTGTTGCCGCTGCTGTCGCCTCCTTGTGCAATAACTCACTGATTTGCAGCAATTGCTGTGTTTGCTGCTGTGACAAATTGTTCACGTCCAGCTGCAAATTGATGTCATAGTTGAGATTTACATCGCGCAACGCTTTGCTAGAGACGGCGGCAACCTTTTTGGGCGATTGCAGTGCCTGCTCCACTTGACTTGATTTGCCGGCCTTGACAGTTGCTGTTGTTGGTGTTGCTGCTGGTACCACTGCTGTTGCTGTTTTCTTCGTTTTGCCGTTCGATTGCACCGCCACGCCCACATCCGCTTTCTTGATGCCCCCGCCCTTGCTTCGCTGCTCTTTGTCTTTGTTCACGAAACTGGTGACCATCTTTTGCAAGCCCTCCGTATTGCTCAGATTTGTTGCTGCCGTCGCCGTCGCCGTTGCCGCTACCGCTGCAACAGCAACATCCGCAAAGTTGCCGGTGGCCGCCGGACTTTTGTACGTATCCAGTAGCTCGGCGGGCGGCGCTCCAGAATTCTTCCACTGGTGATAGATGGCATCGGCCTGCTCGCTTATCAGCTCCACAATCTCTGCGTGCTCATCGCTGCCGATCAACGGCGTTGCCTTCGGCGACTTTTGGCTGCCGACAGCAACAGCGCCAGCGCCAGCACCAGCAACTGTTGCTGGTTTGCGTGTGGTTGTTGTTGTTGTCGTTTTACTGGCAGTTGTCATAGCCACAGTGCTGGCGCTGCCGCCGCCGCCGACGCCTCCGCTGCTGCTGAGCTTCTTTGTTTTAGTTGTTGTTGTCGTTGTCGTGGAAGACGACTGCATTTTCCTTTAAAGTGTTCAACGTGGTCGTGTAAACTGTTTTTATGTCTTGTTTAATTTTTGCACGCACAATTTAAATATTTAAAAAAACCTACAATAATATTCACATTTTCGATTTGGTCTGTGTTTATTGCTACACTTGAACAAAAACGGTGTGTGTATTAATTTTCTTTTTTTTCTGATTTTTTTCTGACGTTTCACAGATTCAGAATATTTTGGACACATATAACATACATGTGTATATGTATATATATTTTTTCTGTTTTTGGTTTTCACATTTCAGAATTTGGTGGCCTGTAATTGGGTTTGATTTTTACAAATTTTCCTCGTGCGTTTCATTCACTTTTCACATTTTCACATTTTCCTCGTTTTAACTTCTCTCCGTATGGCGAAATCTATTTATATAAAGAAATACCAAAATTTCCTATTTCGTTAATTTCAGACGCCGACAGAAACACACAGCCCGCAGCGTAGACGCAGACGCACACACACACACATATATACACACGCACACACACCCAAATATATAGATATATATAACTGCGGCATTAGCATCGGGATCGAGGCATCATCTCAATACGTAAAACGCGCACACCACTGTGCACAGTGGTTAACAAATAAGCACATTTTTTCTCAATGAGAATATTTTGTTGGAATTTTTCGATTTCTTACAGCATGCTAAATATTTATGCAAAAATATCTTTAAGGGCAAATATTTGTTTTATATGTCAACAAAACTCAGATTTTAAAGTGTAAGTGACTATTTAAGCAGTTGTATTTTGTTTGGTTTTATTATTTTCTGCTATTTATTTCCTCAACTATTTTATGTCGTTTCAGTAGTGAAGGGCTCGTAAATCACTTATAAAACGAAACGAAAAGTAATAAACAGCTATAAATTCGTTTTAGCACCTAAGTGTGAAATATTTGCCGCCCGGCAATTAATTAATTAAATCAATGCGCATCTTCGGCAATTGGGACAATGCAAATGAAATGCAGTTCACTGTGCACGCGTAAGAGAAGGAACAACAAAAAATATATATTGAGAGCTGCCCCTTTGCCCGTAGCGGCATTTTTGCCTTGTTTTTACGTTTAGCTTCGGCGGCTGCTGGTGCTGCTTCTTCTTCTTCAACTTTGTACTATTTATTCGAAAATAAATTTCGAAGTAGTTGCTGCTGCCGCCGCCGCCGCCGCCATCAACACTGCTGCTGCTGCTGCTGCTTCCGTGCTGCTTGCCACACACTTTTCTATTGCACTTAACGTGTGCGTATATGTGTGTGAGTGTGTGTATGCATGGGAGTCGGCGCTATCGAGTATATTTGGATGTTTGTCTGGCTTTATTAATGATTTAATTGCATTTATGCCCCTAGGCGTACGCTGACGACAGTCACGATGACGCGCGCCGCGTTGGTTGAATTTCGTCATTAATTAATAAACTAAACAAAAGGTTAGACAACGAATTTGCAATTTGACATTTCATTTCGGCTGCCAATGGATAAACAAGTTAACTGCGATCAAAGTTGAGCGAAAACAATAACAAAACACGCACACCACAGGCACAGGCACAGGCACAGACAAGTGCGAAAACAGATGTAACTGTAAACACTTGTAACTGTATTTACATATTTACATATATGTATGCATGCATCTGTCTAGTTGGGCGCAGAAATTCGTATTTTCTTTATATTTTTTTTGGAATCTGTGACCGGTGCGCTAAATTTAACAGTATATTGCCGTGTTCCGCACAAGAGAATTTTTACCGAGCGCACGCTGCACGCGAACCGCCAAACGCTGCTGATTAGCTTCGTGTTGTTACTGTAATTCTTTGGCCGACGCTCTGCTCGCAACTGAAAATAACATCAGTCGCTGGCGGTGTCACTGTCTCTGTCTCTGTCTCTGTCGCAGTCACTGTGGGCAGTGCAGCCTCTGCTATCGTCGCCAGTGTGCAAAGTGGAAGTGATCTCAGCTGTTGCAGCAGCAGCTAATGACACTGAGAGCAGACGATTAGGGCGCTCCCACACACACATGCGGCCTCTCTCTCATTCTCCCTCTCTCTATGTATGTATCTCTCTTAGTCTTTTGCTCTGTCCTCGCTCTCTGGATTGCAAATGACAGCGCCAGCGCCGACATTTACTTTGGCGTTCTTTGAGCAGCAGCAGCAGCAGCAGCACCTCACTTATGCTCTCTTTTGCTTTGCTCTCTCACTTACCCCCACACAACACGCACACTCAGACCTAAACGCAGACGTAGACGCAGACGCAGACGCAGAACACTTGCCGTACCCACACACAACACGCTGTCGAACAAAAAAAAAAAAACCACAACAACTACAATAAAAGCAAACAGCAAAAATCAAAGCAAAGGTGTTTGTTATTTATACGCTATTCAACAGCATGGGGTATATCCTGTACGTCATGCAGCCTGCTGCTGTTAATGGCTGATATGTTATTGTGTTTTCATTTATTACGTTTTTACACAGACAACTCAAAATGAAATTGCAATGATTATTATATTGAGAACTCACTTATTGCAGATTATGAACTTAATAAATGATAAATCCTCATCAATTGTTGATGCTAAAAATAATATATTACATACTTTAATTTACTAATGCCTTACTTTACTTATTTTTGTTATTGTGTTTTCATTTATTACGTTTTTACACAGACAACTCAAAATGAAATTGCAATGATTATTATATTGAGAACTCACTTATTGCAGATTATGAACTTAATAAATGATAAATCCTCATCAATTGTTGATGCTAAAAATAATATATTACATACTTTAATTTACTAATGCCTTACTTTACTTATTTTTGGTATACGCAGTATATACTGTAGGGTATACGCGCAGCAGCATTCGTTGTCCACTTTTATTCTTTTTTTTTTTTTGTGTGACTGTGACACGAAGAAGAATAAAACCTGAAACATTTATTTCGCTTTTGCTAATGCTAAATAACTTATTTCTGTCGTGCCTTTTTCCAACATGTTTGTTGCAGTCAGTTCTTTTTTATATATCTTATTTTTTTTAGTTTATTTGGTATTTTTTGCTACTTTTGACGAATATAATTTGTTTATATGAATTTTGCAGGTGGGCGCCTTTTGTTTGTTTAGAGCAACTCGAAATGATGTTCGAATATTTGCGCTCACCTCTGTCATATAAAAATGTCTGATGAGGCATTTTGGTTATTTACACGTTTATTTTTGTTGTTGTTGAAATTTTACATATTACACACAACACACAGACACATACATCACTCGGCGACAGTTGGTTTAACCGCAAGCAAGTGTTGTAGCTACTGTGATGACGTTCGCAATGCTCATCATCATCAGCTGATGATGATAATTTTTATCGTGTTGATCATTGGCCGCACCAGCGAAGCGCAGCTTCCGGTTAGCGTTGTGCTTTGATCTGCTGCTCGTTTCTATCTTTATTGCATGTTTCGGTTTCTGTTGTTGTTGCTGTTTCAGTTACAGTTACAGTTTCTGTTTCTCATTTCTCATTTCTCGTTGGCGCGCTTTGCTTTTGCGGTAATTGATTTTAACCAAGAGATCTCAACCTTTAGAGATGCTGATTGTCTCATCAATTGACAGCTATTTAGTTTAGCCGCGTTCCATTGCCATGTAAGGGTGCCCCCTCCCCCGACTCGCCAGCCCTCTGCCGTTCACCTTGGATTAGCTGTGTGTGACCCAATTTATGCGTCTGTGTTGGGTTTTACTGTGCGCATAATACAAACAGAGCGCGCTTTATGTGGCTGTAGAAGATTTGACAAAAAAAAACCCAACACCCACACACCCTAGAGGACCACACACACACAGACATACTCAACACGCGTTTTTGTGTGTGTGTGTGTGTTTGTTTAGACGCTCTCTGACATGTGAGACAACACGTAAACAATAGAACGCGAGCGTCACAACTGAAGTGTGAATAGATCTATTGATGGCACATTGTATGTATGAAAAAGCAGCTTACGTCTAATACTGCCGATTCGATCTGTGGATATAGTATTTATAGCATTAACGGTTGATTAAATGCAGCAGCAATAGAAAAGTAAAAATACATTTTATTGCAAACTGAGCCTTGTCTATCAAATGATATACAAATAGAAATTGATTAAGATATGAATATATAGAGCATATACAATTAAATTAAATAATGTTTAAAATTAGCACATAATTAATAAAATGGCATAGATCGTATTTAATTTACAGAAATACTTGTAGTAAAGTCTTTGAATTATTAATAAGAATATAAAATAAAATATAAAGAATTTTTAATAAAACTTTATTTATCAAATTTAAGTATTTCTATTGTATTTGTATTTATTTTAAATTATTTCTTTAATTAATTCGTTTGTTGCGTTTGGCAGCTAAAATCACTTCAAGCCGTGCCACACTGCGTATGCGCAACATACAAAATATCCGAGCAAGCATTACGCATACGCCGCATGAGCTCAATGCACTTATGAACTGTCGAATCTTTGGGCTTCTTCGGCATTTGTTTGCTTTGGCTGGTGCACCTATTGATTTGCTGGTGCTCTTCATATTTGCACATTGCATTGACACATTAAATCGCTGACTTTCCACGCCCACTTTCTTGCTGTTTGCGGCACAATGTCAGCTCAAACGTTGGCCCTCTGCCAGCCCAGCGTATCTGGAGCTGGGAAACCTTTGAAGTACATAACTATTGACATTGGATGTCGTCGCGTCATCGTTGCAATATTATATTCTTTATGTTTGTTTAAGTTTACGTTATAAGCCAAAGGCTGTTAACGCCTTTATTTTTAGGCCTCCGAGTGCAAGAACTAATTGAATTTGTTTGGACATGGGCCAAGCCAAGCCAAGACTATAAAAGCGGCCCCAGAGCCAGGCACAGACGCAGGTTTCCAACGACCAATCGCCGCGAATAGTCCGCTCCAGTGAAATAATATTCAGGGAAAATACAAATTCTATGTAAAAAGTGTTCGAAATTTAGAGAGACTTCAACTAATTTGCAGCTTTTTATGTAAATCGCAGAAGTTAGTGAAAGCTTAAGCCGGGATATAGCGGATACACAAATTCACAATGGAGAGGTAAGCGGGCCATCGGACAATGCTTATAGAATATATTGTTTATAAACATTTCTGTGTTGCGTAGCTTTGCAGCAGTAGCCACACAACTGGGGCCACACTTTGCCCCACTGTCCAATGGATCGGTAGTAGACAAGGTGAGACAGAGAGAGAGAGTGTGTGAGACAAAGGTGAAAGGATGGAGTTTACTTGCATTACTATCTCTCACAGGTCACACCCGATATGGCGCACTTAATCAGCCCATATTGGAATCAATTTCCCGCCATGGACCCCATCTGGGCGAAAATTCTTACCGCTTACATGATCATGATTGGCATGATTTCCTGGTGTGGAAATGGCGTGGTGATTTACATATTTGCCACCACAAAATCGTTGCGTACGCCTGCTAATCTATTGGTCATCAACTTGGCTATATCCGACTTCGGCATCATGATCACCAATACGCCAATGATGGGCATTAATCTGTACTTTGAGACTTGGGTGCTCGGCCCAATGATGTGCGACATCTATGCCGGCCTGGGCTCGGCCTTTGGCTGCAGCTCCATTTGGTCCATGTGCATGATATCGCTGGATCGTTATCAAGTGATTGTTAAGGGCATGGCCGGCCGTCCAATGACCATCCCATTGGCATTGGGCAAGATAGCCTACATATGGTTCATGTCCAGCATCTGGTGCCTGGCGCCCGTTTTCGGCTGGAGCAGGTGAGCGGAAAACTAACCAAGAAATTGAGCTGTCCCTATACTATGCTTCAATTTTGGGCAGATATGTGCCCGAGGGTAATCTGACATCGTGCGGTATTGACTACTTGGAACGCGATTGGAATCCACGTTCATATCTGATCTTCTACTCCATCTTTGTCTACTACATCCCGCTGTTCCTGATCTGCTACTCCTACTGGTTCATCATTGCTGTAAGTTAAGCTGAGCTGCGCGAATATGACTTTCACTAATATGTCTCTCTCTCTCTCTCTTTCTCTCTCTGCCCTTAGGCCGTCTCTGCTCACGAGAAAGCCATGCGCGAGCAGGCCAAGAAGATGAACGTCAAATCTCTCCGCTCGTCCGAGGATGCTGAGAAGAGCGCTGAGGGCAAACTGGCCAAGGTCGCTCTGGTCACCATCTCACTGTGGTTCATGGCGTGGACCCCATACCTGGTCATCAACTGCATGGGCCTGTTCAAATTCGAGGGCCTAACACCATTGAACACCATTTGGGGCGCTTGCTTCGCCAAGTCGGCTGCCTGCTACAATCCAATTGTATACGGCATCAGGTATGCACAAATATATATATTTTACCTCTTAAGTCTTGATCAATTAATTCTCACACCCATTGCTGCGCAGTCATCCCAAGTACCGCTTGGCTCTGAAGGAGAAGTGCCCCTGCTGTGTCTTTGGCAAGGTGGATGATGGCAAGTCCAGTGATGCTCAGTCCACAGCGACAGCTAGCGAGGCTGAGTCCAAGGCATAAGAGACAACGACAATAACAACAACAACAACAACTTATTACAACAGCAACAAAACAACAACAACATCAACAACAACAGCATGAACAACTGCAGCAACAGAACGAAACGCTTTCGAATAACAATAATACTAATTTGTTACATAACAGCACTATGTTAACTAACGTATGTGAAATTCAAACTTCTGCAATGTCAATAAAGACTAAAAAAATCTATACAAAAAAAAATAAATGCAAACGAACTAGAAAAGTTACATAATTGTTTTAACTATAGCATTCTTACCAACTAACAGTCGTTAGCCAGTGTAACAGACGTTGGCTATGTTATTTTAACATTAATGAAATCTGTAAACGTTGTTGTTACAACGATGTTTAGTTAGCTCAACACTTTCATTTATTTTTCACAGTGTATTTCAGTTTATTATGTTTATTTCTTTTTTTTTTTTAATTTAAAGGCACTTAAGTTTCGTATTATAAATTAACATGCATAGTAGATAAAAGGCAAAAAACAATGCACACAGCACACATAGATATAATTTATGTGCGTGTGTGGAAAATTCATTTTAAGGCGTTTGAAAAACTTTCAACTTAAGGCTAGGCATTTGCAACTGTTAGTAACAGCACGAAAAAATATGACAACATTTACAATTAAACAGAATCAGTTAAAAACAACAACAATTCTCCTCTCTCCCTGTCCCGCTCCCCCTGCTCTACTTTAAATCCAATTGGTTTCTGGGGCGGCTTAGTCATTCGCTGCACGACGCGTATTCACTTTCGCTCTTCTTGAACTTGCCCTTGGCAAGGTTTATAATATCTTCATCAGTTGAATTTGTTGTGATTGTATTATTGTTGACCGGCTTGTCGTCCGTGTCGGGTGGACTCTCCATGCACATCGAAGTGCAGGCGCGCTCCTGAATGATGAGTTTCCACAAGCGCACCTCGATGCCAACGCTAAAAGAAATCATATTGAGTGGTTGTAATGAAAAATGAATGGAAATACTTACCGCAGACCCAAACGCATTAAATCTAGCTTCTCCATGTTATAGACAAAGTCCTCAAACGTGAAACCTTCATTCAGTATGAGCGTCTTTGAGAATTCATCGATATCATGTTGCGCTAGCCACTGCTCCAATTGCTCGTCTATCTCGTGCAGACCAAAATTGTGCTTGGTTAGCTGGCGACGGGTGCTGGCATTTTGCATTGGACGCGGCGCAGAATTTCCCGCCCCGCTCGGACTCATTCTATGGCACTTCTTGTTGAAGCCGTTGACGGTGCGTCTGCAAGACAAAGCGAAAGAAATGAATAAAATCATTATAGATTTTAGTATTTGTCATATACGAGACTCGACTCACCTTGATCGCTTGCGTCCGCCCATATAGATATGGGCCAGCTCCTGGCTGATGCTGTGCAAAGCACGCAGCTGCTGCTTTTGATTGTCGCGTATATCGCGAAGGATTCGCACACACTCCACTGAGTTGCCGATTCCATCCAATTGATCAGCGCCGCTGCCGTTGCTGCTGGCCTGCACCTTATCAACTGAATTCGGCTGCTTCTCTTGAATGTCTGGAGTTGACTGTGGACCTACGTTATGCACGCTCTCATCGTCATTACCCGATAAATCCTTATCCGCCAAATTGGCGCCCAGTTCGGGTGAGAATATTGTGACAGCCGCCTGCACGGCGCGCTTAACTAGATTGTCCAACGCGAACATCCAATGCGGCTTGATGCAGTGCAGCCGCAGGGCAGACACAACCGCATCCTGAAATGAGTATAACGCCAAATGCAGGTGATCCAGTGCGACGGTATCATTATCCAACTTCTGCTTCAGTTCGTTGATGGTTGCCTCCAGATGCTTCTCGTTCTCGTTTGAAATATAATCCCGCAGACCGCGTATTAGCAGCACCAGATCGCTATTCCGTATGGCAATAAAGTTTTGATCGGCATTGATCTTCTTCTCCCAAATCTCGCAGATCTTCGATTCATCCAGCATCAGTACCTTGGATAGCGTGGCACGCCGTTGCGAATCCTTTTTCAAACGATAAAATCCATCCGTTTCGCTCGTATCACTAATGCTGGTACGTAGCGACGGCGTCTGTGGCTCGATCTCTGGCGACAGCAGATAGCCAGATGAATTGCGGCGCTCAATAATGAAATTCTGGGTATTACTTTCATTATCCACCGAGGAAGTGCCAAGCGGAGCGCTAAAGGATGCATTATACGAAAGGTGAATAAAAGGCATATTGAAGCACATTTCTTGGACTTACTCCAATTCGGGTGTGGTGGGCGTATTCGATGTGGTATGGTAGGTCGAAGGCGGATTGGATTTATGCACCAAGCGATCCGCAGGCACAGAGATGCTGCGTCCGAACTCTGAGGTGTTAATGGGCAAAGCAGGTCGCATTTTGCGCGGTTTGCTAGAAGAGAAAACAAATTACTTTTAATAACTGTGCAATGGCCATCTTCAACTATGACTTATTTACTCTGTGAGAAAAGGATCGTTGAGCAGTTCCAGTGCAGAGGGCCTATCCTGAACACTAATGGCAAAGCAGCGCCTTATGAAGTTCTTGGCATTCGTGGACATCTCCTCCGGTATGTTGGGATGCTTCTTATAGAAGCCCA